>JAFEMH010001624.1:0-443476 GCA_022495995.1 Adenophora triphylla var. japonica | reverse complement strand
AAAATGATCTTTATTGCAAATGATGCATAAAGATTTGATTTTTATGCAAATGATGCATTTTGTTGGAAGAAATTGGCATTCATTATGCAAATGATGCATAAAGATTGCATTTTGAAAAGCATATGATGCTATTTTATGGTAAAGATACGGTCTTTAAAGCAAATGATGCTTGAAAAGTGGATTTTGGATGCAAATGATGCATTTTGATTGAAAAGATTTGATTTTTATATGCAAAGGATGCATAAATATGACATTTTTATTTGAAAATGGGGGTTTTAGGGGAGCAAAAGGATGCAATCTTTTTATGGGAAAAGACTACATTTTTATGACAAATGATGTCTAATGCATGCAAAAAGGGAAGGGGGAATAGCGAAGATAGCGATTTTTAATCTACCAAGTCCCAAGCAATATAAAGGTAATGCAATGAGCAATTTATAAAGCAATTAGGATGCGAGGTTAGGCCGTGCGAGGTTACCAATGGCCTTCTTCTTCTAGTAGAGCTAGGAGGAGAGGTTGGTCTTGGATCTTCAAGGAGGAGGGAGGGAGCTTCTTGGCCTTCTTCTTCACCTTCTTGAGCTTCCAAAAGAATGTTCTTCGGGACGTATTTCTTGGAGTGTTATGTGTGGTGATTTGGTGTTAATTGTTGTTGTTGAAATGGGTAGAGGAGGGCTCTATTTATAGGCAGCCGGGATAAGGCTAATGAAGCCGTGCGGCTATGGGACAAAGAAGCTAATGCACTGCGCGGCATTATCCACAATGACTCAGCATTCTAGAACCATGCAAGGTGGCAAATTCTAGAAATCCTTCCTCTCCTAATTAAGAAAAACGTATTTCTTAATTAGGAAGGATCCCCTTCAAATTTCTAAATTAATAAAAAACAAGCTCCGGAATGTTTCCTAACACTACGTAGCTGTCTCGGGGAATTACCTAGTATCAAACTTACCGAAACTGCTCGGGAAATTTAACCCAAGGCATGAGCCGTGACGGGGTACTTACAGAAGCCCTCGGCAACGTCACTTGCAAGGCGAGTGGGGTTATTCAGCAAAGGATCCGATCTCGGCTAATGCCTAGGACGGGGATTGGGAGACCAAGGTGGTCGAGTGGTCGAACCTCTTGATTTAAAAGGCTACCTACGTATCCCTATGGAATCAAGCCGTGGCCGTAGTGCCCGGAATAGCTCCACTGGGAATGGAGAAGAGAAACCGGTCTCTTGTCCGGGGAAATAGAAGAGAGAATGACCTAGGAGGTCAAGCAACCGATCCTACCGGGGATATGCTAGGAGTGACCAAGGTGGTCGATAACAAAGTCTCTTATGAGAGACTACTTCATCACCGAGAAGTGACTGGGAGGAAAAGGGTGACCAAAGTGGTCGGACGGCCGGACCTTTTATAAAAGGCTACCTACGTATCCCGTAGGAATCAAGTCTTGATCGTAGTTCGAGCATCACTAGATAGGTAGGAACGATGTCTAGGATCCTCGAGGGTTTGACAATTAATGGAGGATGTCACCCGATTGACAATTAATGGAGGTTGTCACCCGATTGACAATTACCGGAGGTTGTCACCTCGATTGACAATTAATGGAGGTTGTCACCCGAGAGAAACTCGGAGCTTACGTCACTATTCGAGAAGATAGAGGTAGCTAAAAGTTGAGAGAAACTTGAGTTTACGTCACTATTCGGGGATAAGAGGTAGCTTAAGTTGAGAGAAACTCTGAGCGTACGTCACTATTCGGGGATAGAAAGAGCTTAAGCTGAGAGAAACTTGAGCGTACGTCACTATTCGGGATAGAGGTAGCTTAAGTTGAGAGAAACTTGAGCGTACGTCACTATTCGGGATAGAGGTAGCTTAAGCTGAGAGAATCCTGAGCGCACGTCACTATTCCTGGGATGGGAGGTAGCTTAAGTTGAGAGAAACTTGAGCGCACGTCACTATTCGGGATAGAGGTAGCTTAAGTTGAGAAGGAAACTTGACAGTACGGGCCAATATTCAGGGATAGAGGTAGCTCATCTTAAGAGAACTTAGCATACGTCACTATTCGGGATAGAGGTAAGCTTAAGCTTTCTGTGAGTTTTGACACCTTCGGAGGTCAGTTACCTAGCATTATCCCGTTATAACGGAATTAACTAGAGGCGATCGGGAAGAAAGCTTAATTGCTTATAGATAAGGGATATTTTCGAAAAGATGTTATCTTGGTTAAAAGATAATGGAAATTGCATGCCCAAGTGAAAGGTCCAGGGGCGTGATTGTAATTTTCTCGCTCGTAGCCACGAGGCCGCCCCGCATGAGACGGAGAAAAAGGAGCCGTACTGGCTAGAGACCTATTTTTTTCCGTATTATTTAAAATTAGATTTGAACGGGCCATTGGCATTGCATTGCCGCCTCAAGAACGCAGAGAGAGAAGAGAGGAAGAGAATTTCAAATTCTTTCAATCCCCTCGTTTCCCCTTCGATTCGAGATGGATCCCAGGGCAATCCCATACCGAGGCAAGCAAGAAGAAACATCCTCACGTCCGCTCGGAGGAGGAGAAAGGAGCTCGTTCGAACGGAAAGAAAGTATGACTTTCTTACGCCTCCGTCGGAGCTTTACCCGGGGAGAAGGGAGCATAAATCAACGAACCCGCGATCGCAATAAGCATTCTTATTTTGCTCAATTCCATTCTGCTTTGGATTGAATTTTGAATGACTTAGGGCTTGACCCAAATTTTAGGAATTTTCTATGATTTTTGAATGATTTTGAGATATTGATGAATAACCTATGAGGCTAAAAATATGCAATGTGCAATTTGTTTGACAAAAATAATGGGAATGACCCACTTTTTCTCGCAAATAAAGTAAGAATGAAAAAATTGTCTAAAGTGAGACGGAGTTCTTGCATGTGCTAGAACCAGGTCAAAATTTTGAGAGAACATGATTTTGGAAGATGAAAAGGATTCATGCATGCCATTTTTGAAAGAATAATGCTTATGTGCAAAGAACTGTAGTAAATTGTGATTTTGTGCTTTAGGAAAGCAACGGGACTTGACATGACGCGCTTCAAGTGATGAAAGACGCTTTTTTTGATGCAAATGATGCTAGAAAAACTTTTGTGAATGATTTTCTTTTGAAAACATGTGCACTTTTTGAATATATGCATGCTTTTGAAAATGATGAATGATTGACACACTTCCTACAGGCTCGCTTGTCACAGGAGAACAAGTCTGTGAGGACCATCCGAGATTTACTTGGCTTTGCAGTAGGATGCCAGATGCTTCGAGAAGAATGGGGTGAACCCCAAGGATTCGGTGAGGGCTATCGGCCTAGATTCATTCGTCGAGGCTATCTAAGCAGGGTGTTCACATCACCTCGAAGAGAAAGGGCTTCGATCCAAAGCCCTTTCGAGTTCTCGGTGGGACAAAGAGACATAGCTTTCACCCGAGCCGGGAGAGCCGATGCTGACTCCTCGCCGATTTCACAGCCGACATCGGCCTACAATTCACCGGAGGCCCATGACTTGGAGAGACCACATTACTACCGAGGAGTTCCGTGCTTCGCTGGGTTTGAGCCTGATTCCCAAGGGGCCGGGACGGAGACACGGAATGTCGAGGAGCGGCAACCCGTAACCGCATGCGTAACTTTGCTGCTAATGATGTGGATCGCCTTAAACCAGCCGGCTAGAGCCTTTGTGTGGTTGATGTTGTCACCACTATCTTCGCTAATTCCGGGGACGCCAGCTACGACTCGCTCCCGACTCTCGGGCTGGATGTCATGGGATCGGGATCGGTCTCGTGGGGCGAGGTCGGATAGGCGGAGCTCTACTTCTCGTTGGACATGGCGGGCCGGAACAAAGCCGGCTTCCATGGACTCCAGCTTCTCATTTGCCCTTGAGGTAGTCCTCTTTCTTTCTCTTTCTTTTTCTCTGTCTCAGACTTTTATGAGAGAGAGAATGACCTTTTTGATGTTTTGAATATGCAGCCTGGGTTTTTACGAGGTGATCGGGTTCTTCCCTTGGAACCAAGAGTGATATCACCATCTTTCCCGCTATGGGTTCCATTTGAGGTGAGATGCGAGGGATAAATTCACTTTGGAAGACCCTGATCACCTTCGATCACAAGACGTAAGCAGGCCGATCATCAACAAGGACAGCATGGATGGAGCGGACTTCTACCCTGGGGCGTATCCAGTAGATCTTGTCTGGAGATGGCACTGAGGCGACGAGGCAGGAGGTGGCTCACCGGGCCGACATGCGATGTCATTTACTTGGGGGACCGCTTTCGAGGCAAAGCACGGCCACGTCCCCTCCATCGACGCCATTACTCCTCACCAGATCCTCCAAAGACGTGATGCCGGCACCCTTGGACGCCGTAGGATGAGATTGCCAGCACTGCAAAGGCAGTGCATGGCCGCCGAGGAGTACTTCGACATGGGTACCCTCACGCTTGCTTGTGGAGCAATACTGAGGACGCCATTAAAAGCTTAAAGTGGCGTTCATGGCCACTGTGATATGGGGAGGATGAGCCCACCGACCCGCCGATCCCTCCCCGGGCGCATCCCGTCTCTACGTGGTCCATGGAGTACCGAGGAGGAGTGAGGATACCCGCCCCCGACGCTAGGGGAGCCCCTGCACACCTTTGCCGCCCGACAAAGACCGCAAGTATACTTTTAGGTGTCTTTCCCTTTTCTGGGGTTTCGCATTTTTCATGGCAATTTTCCGAGATTTTCGAGATTTTTCCGAGATTTTTCTCTTCTTTTTCTCAGTTCCAGATTTCGTACTTACGGCTGCATTGGTCGTGTACAGGCCGGATGGACATGTGCTCTGGCCCCTCGAGTGAAGCTAGCTCAAGGCTTCGAAGGCAAGAATGATGCACAGGAGCCCGGTGCAAGAGACGGCATGTCGGGGGCAATGGGGCTGGGCTCACCTCCCATCGGGCTCGTGAGCATTCTTCCAAAGGCCATGCCTCTGGCGGACCCAACGCTGACAGAGGCCCCGAGCAAAATGGGCCGAGCATGGGCACGATAATGTCCATCTCGTTCGATGTGTGAGCGACTGTGAGTGGACCTCCGATGAGGGAGGCTAGCATCTATGAGCCGAGTAGCGATGAGGAGGAAGAAGAATCGGAGGCCTAGGAGGTCTCTAGAGTAGATTTGGAACAAAAACAAACAATGAACAATTTTTATGCACACTTTGTTTATTTTTGCTTTATTCTCGCGCCCATGGGGCGAAGACATTGTATTTATGTTTTATTTGCTTTTCTAATTCATGCTTTTTCAATTTGCATATTATCTCGAGCCTTGGGACTATTTTTTGCTTGGAATCGGGCCGGGAATCGGGCCAAAATGATTTATAATGGTATATAAATGCTTGAATGGCTTCGGACATGTTTTTTGTACAAAGCTGGGTTGAAAAAGTGGGGTGAAAAACTCCCTTGGGCAGCAATCTTTGGTTGCTGCAGAATTTTTTTTCGCAGAGGGCTAATGTAGCCGTGCGGATAGGTCCCGAGGGTAACAAGCCGTGCGGCTCACGCCCGTCTTCGAACCGGGTTATTTTCTTCCGAATAAAAGCAAGGCTTGGGCTAGCTTCATTTCATTTTCAACTTAGACTTGTCCCAATTGTTCCCTGCAGCACATTTTGGACCTAAAAGCACCACCTTTGATCATTTTGCTATGGAGAAGCCCGTCGATTGCAAAGGGGGAAACGAGACCGCTTTCTCGTCCGATCTTCGCCTTTCGGGTGAGACACAACTTCCAATCTCATAGGGGACTCCGCTTGATTCTTCCTTCAAGATCAAGTCTTTATGGCATTTGAGGGATCTCCCGCCCGATTGGGACCTTTTGGAGAGCCGCAAAGAAAGTTCCGGGATGTCCGGAGACATGTTTACTGCTTTTCTTATAACGAGATTGTCCCGACGTATGAAGACTTCCCGAGCCTTGATTGGGGGTCCCGAGAATTAGGCTATATCTATTCACTGACGGAGACGTGCCGGTGACGGCAAAGCTTGCATCTTTTCTCGTGCATTCCTTTGGGGAGAGTGGGCCGAGAGGAGGATGGTAGCCCCTTGATAGGATTGACCTTCGATATCCCAGCAGTTTGGGTCTCCAGATATGGCTGCGACTACGGTGGCCATGGACGCATTTATCCTTTGTATATTCTCTCGCTCCGCTCACTTCTCGAGTCCGTGTGGGGATCTCGTCATAGTGGCCTCTTGGACATGGCTAGAGATCGCAAGGCCGGGAAGGATATCATTCCGCCGGGTTTTGGGGAGAGACACTTCACGGATTTGATGGATGGCTCGGGAGACCATTTCATGAGATCCATAGTCCGGGCCGTGCCGACCTTATGGTCACAGGATAGGCCCTGTGGCTTGCTGTGGGCTTTGCCAGGGGCTTTGCCGACTAAGTGCCCTCGGGTGATTTCTGGGAGAGAGGCGCACCGAGGCAATGTGTGACCGTGAGTAGCTGGGAGCCGACGATGGCTAGGCTATCCACTTCGGACATCCGTTGGTGGATTCCTCATTGACAGTTTGCGTACATCAGAGGATATTTCAGAGTCCTATGTCATGGTGGGGGTTCCGTGGATTCCGCCGGGTCATCCTTCTACATACCCCGCAAGTATCCGTGCAGCTTTGGGGCTTCTTTACAGAGCCATTGAGTGATTGGGAGGACATCCGGACCATGGAGGTGGTATCATTGGACATGAGGGATCCAAATGCCGCTTCTCTTTCTTCTCGAGGGCTGGGACATATGCCGCTTTCCCACCTGTGGCTATCTTCAGGAGCGGTGAAGAGCACCATCTTCGACCACCGTCTACTCGACCGGTACGAGAGGGAGACGGGAGCGACTCAGTCATCTTCAAGGAGAGACGTCGATGCTTTATTGGGAGCCGACCGCGACTCGAAAGTAGGATCTTGAGGGAGATCCGAGGCTAAGGCGAGTCGCCATAACCAACAGTGACTTGGTCAGATATGGAGGCTCAAGACAAGAGGTTTGCCCGAGGTCGCTCCTTCTGGACCGAGGCTCAGAGGGAGGAGGTGCGGACTGGGTGGCTCTGATAGAGAGAGCACTTATTGACACGGGTTTAGTGGAGGCTCCAAAGAGGATACCGGAGGTCGGGGATGAGGGATACCGACATTATGTATAAAAAAGAGGAAGAAGACTCGACGGGCCGAGGAAAAGGGAAAAAGACCAAAGAAGACTCAAATAACGACGACGACGTATCTTTTCAGGGATTCCCTTATTGTCATTTTGCAAACACATTAGTTTATTTAGGCATTTTATTGTATTTTAGATCTTTGTAGCAAAGCTTAGCGTAGTTAAGAGGTAGACCGTGCAGTTTCGAACTCATCAAGAAGTTTTTAACTTGTAAATGAACAAGAAATATTATCTGCAGAAATTAATCAAGACACATTTCATGGAAATTCAAATGTCTTTTTTTTTTATTGTTTAGGACACATTTCATGGAAACTTAATCGTCCTTTTATTGTTTAGACCGAACCATATATATCTGCTCTACGTTCGCCTTTTTTACAAGAAAGACCATAGGGGCTCAAAGTGTCTTCGTAGTTAATTCTCGTGAACTATAAACTTTTTACAAAGCAAAAGTTTCATGCTTTTTGCCCAGACCGCCCTCTTTGGGGTTTTCAAATTAGCCGGGCATTACTCTTTTTGCACTAAGATTTTTTTCTTTTTTTTTTTTTTTTTTTTTTTATATGTGCAACCCCGTCTTTGCCTAGACCTACTCTTTTTTGGGGTTTTCACTTCAGCCGGGCATTACTTCTTTTGCACCTTTTTTTATATTATTATTATTTTTTTATTTATCTTTTTTTTTCTTTTTGTGACATAGCATCTTTTGAGCTTATCACTCTTTGACTGGGTGGACAAAGGGATTGCCGTCCACAGTGTCTCGCAAGCTTCATGGCTCCTCCCGATAGTATCTTCGCACAACATAAGGGCCGATCCAAACGGGAGTTCCCATTTTCCCTCAGGGGCCATGTCGGGCAGGGGGCTTCACTTTCAACACTAAGTCACTCCTCTTTGATGTCTCGGCCTTGACCTTTAGACAAACGCCCGGCCATCCGCTCCCGGTAGGCTCGGGTGTGTTCCATGGCTTTTAGCCTTCTCGTCGGCTGCATGTGGCTAACTCATCATGCCTAGCCGCACAACCATTCCACTTCATTGACACTCAAGCTTCCAGAGGACCCTTAATGATCGGGATTTCCAACTCCACTGGCAAAAGATCGTCTTCCATCCCGTAGATTAAGGCAAAAGGAGTTTCTCCTCGTAGCTGCTCGACGCACGTCTCAGAGCCCCATAGTGCCAAGTGCAAACTTTTCAGCTAACTACGACTCACGGGTGGCCATTCCTTCTGATGGGATCCGTTCGAGCGTCTTATTAGCAAATTTTCCACTAGCTCCATTAGTCTCGAGGTCTCGCACGGAGACGACTTGTATTAGTGATTCCTAATTCTCGACAATAGAACCTACTTCTAGCCCCCTTCAAAGTGCGACCCACATCGGAAATGATCTCAAGCTGGGTACCCCATATCTCAAGTACATTATGTTTTCTTTCGATGAATTGGGCCACTTTTCTGGAAGTGAGGACCTTGTAAGACTTGGCCTCTACCCACTCGGTGTGAAGTAGTCGATGGCCACTAGCACACCATGCCCATCGCTTTCCTCCCGGGCTATTTTCCCTATCATATCAATGCCCCAAGTTGCAAACGCGCCATGGAGCCGCTACGCAAAGATGTGTCATGCAGGCGGGAGACGGCCGAGGCTACAAACCGCCGGCACTTGTCACATGCTCGGACGTGCCGGACATACGGGCCCCGTTTCCATGGAAATCCGTAGTAACCCATTATCGAGGATCACTGTGCATCGTGGCTCGGGCATGCTTATAGCCGAGGACCGGCAGTAGGACCATTGCGTGACTTCATGGGCCATCAACTCTTTGGCCTTTTCTTGAGTGACGCACAAGAGGAGTGGTCCTTGGTATCGCTTCTTGTGGCTGTGTTGCCTCCTAGTAATGACATAATGGGAGGCCAACCTTTCAGAGCTTGCAAGCTCTTCGTTCGAATTTTCTTTCTGGTCTACCTTCTTTGTCTCTCAAAGCCGACTCTCCATCTTTGAGGAACTGGGTAAATTTGATTGTACCAAGGTGGTTCCTTCATAGGCCTCGGGTCCCAGTGTCTACTTCATAAATGTAAGGTCCGGGTTTCTCTTCTACCCACTCTAAGTGGTTTTATGGCTTTTCTCTCTGTGGGATCTCTACCAACGAGGCTAGAGAAGCTAACGCATCTCGCGAACTGTTCTTTTCCCTTGGGCAAGTAGTGGAAAGGTCACGTTCTCTGAACTCGGCCCTGCTCAACTCCTCCATAAGGGCATGATACCGCCGCAAAGCATTAGGATCTACAAGCCTTTCCACTTGTTGGAAACCTCGTTGATGATCGTAATGTAGTCCCGTAAACTTCTAGCTCTTCGACATTCCTTTTCTAAGCTGCCTTCCAAACCAAGAATGCAAGCTTCTTATACTCTAGACAACATTCGTGCTCGTGGCAGGAAGTTCAACTTCGAGGGCTACGGGCGTATGGCTCATCCTTCCTGACGACCAATCCGCCGCAGCATCCTCGATACCGCTTCTCTTTGTTACGGCCACGCTCCGCCAAAGAATAACCATGCCATCGGTTTTCAGTTCAACCGCAAAGATCCCTTCATCCGGGAATTGGGGTTCGTGCCCTCTCGTCATTACACGGGGAAAGTTTGCCAAAGCTGTGGCCCGACAACGCTTGACCCTCGATAGCCTTTCTCGGTCACATAGTTGATGTCGTACTTCCGCTAAGAAGAAGGACCACTTCGCTAGACGCATCGAGAGGGAAGGCTTATCAAAGATGTACTTGATGGGGTCCATTTTTGAGACCAAATTCACAGGCGTGGGCTCACATATAATGCTTCAACTTGCCGACTACCCTGCACTCGCCTCCCGCACAAAGTCTTTTCACATGCCGAGTAATCAGCTCACTTCCCGCAGCCTTTCTACCGACAAAGTAAATGGCGTTCTCTATCCGAGAGTCTTTCTTTTCCCGAAAGCAAGCATAGCCCCAACCGCCGTGTCAAGCGTGATAAAGCCGAGATAGAGCGTAAGAGGCTTCGTCTCGCGCTGGGGCATAAGATCGGGAGGGTGTACCAAGTATGCCTTGATCTCGGTCAAAAGGCATCCCGGCATTCTTCTGGCCCATTCCCCGTATCTACGTTCTTCTTCATGAGCTTGAAGATGGGCTCGCACATAGTGGTCAACCTGGGAGCTGACGAAACGGGTTGATGTAATCGGGCAGCTTTTCCCATAAAGGCTCTGACTTCAGTCCTCAGGGGTCCGAGGGGTGGCCTCATATCCATAATGGCTTTCGATCTTTCGGGGGGTCGCCTTCGATACCTCGCTCCGTGACCATATACCCAAGCACTTTTCCCCTTGTCACTCCGAAGGTGCATTTAGCGGTGGTTTAGTCTCATGGAATGTTGTCTCCGCCTCTCAAAGAACTTCCGCAGTCAACAAAGCGCCGCCCGTCTCGGCTGGGAGTGGATTATCATGTCATCTACGTAGACCTCAATCTCCTTGTGGATCATGTCATGAAAGCGCGGTCGCTACCCTTCGTAAGTAGCCCCGGCATTCTTAAGCCCAAATGGCATCACCGTATAACAGAAAATTCCCACCGCGTGGTGAAGGTCAGTCTTTCTGGTCTTCCTCGGCCATCTTGATCTGGTCAGATCCGCAAAGCCGTCAACGAAGGATTTGACTTCGTAGCTGGCAAAGTGGAGTCCACCAGATGTCTATGTTTGGACAAAGGGTAATCGTCCTGGGGTCAGCCTTGTTCGCATCTCTGAAATCCACACAAAGCCGCACCTTCCCATTGGCCTTGGTGACTGGCCACAATATTGACAACCATGTCGGATATCTCGATGACTCGATGAATCCTACCCGCAAAGTAGCTTCTCAATTTCTTCTTTGACCTCGTAGAGACCATTCGGATTGATCTTCCTCGCTCGCTGCATCGGTTTAGCATCCGGTGCTAGAGGGATTCCCTCGTGCTCTACTATCGAACTGCCTAGCCCCTGCATATCCTCGTATGACTACGCAAACACGTCGACGTATTCCCCGAGCAGATCGATCACCGTCCTGCTCAACCCCGGGAAGAAGTTTCCGATCTCGTGTCTCTTTAGGTTCCTGGCATAGCACTCCAAGTTCACACTTGTCAAAACCTCCTCGACAGTCAGTCTTGGGCCCGGTTTTCCTTTTTTCCGAAACCTCGCTTAAAGATTTCTTTAATGTATTGTTCATTTAGTGTGTTTGCATCTTATTCAAATGATTCATTATTAACTCGGGTTGTTAAGTTTTGAGTTAATTTATCGTTTGTTAAGTTGGCAATAAGAGGATACTCGTAAAGATCCGTCATTTCATTCAAAATAAGGGGATGGATGACATCGATTACATTTTGATAGTCCTCAGCGTGAGGCCTTCGGATGACTCAGAGGATTGGAATTCAAAGATTCCCGACTAACCGAATGCACGCTACCGACTCGACCCTACACTACTTATTGACTCGAGGGTGGCTTGACAAAGGCTTGGACCGGATCTCACTCCTTCTTGATGTTGCCCCGGGAGTAGCAAGCCTTGTCGGGCCGTTTCTTCGTAAAGTTGGAGACTTCAAATTGATCAAAAACTTGCCGGAAATCATTGATGTGCCGGTACCGTGGAAAGATAGTGAGGGAGCTAGAGTAGCTTGGATGCAATCTCTCGCCGAGCTCGTCCCGTGACAACCGAGCTCATTGATCGAAGAGTCCGGTTCATCTTATCAATGCACCGCCGATAATTCATTTTCTCTTACCGATCTTGGATACCACGACCTTGCCGCATAGCCAACAGGAGGGTTGGCCTGGATAATGCCGATGAAGTCTTCTTCGTAGGGGATCTTAATTCTTTCTTGACCGGCTACGTATTCAATAGGCTTTCTGTATTCTCGCTTCTAGATCTCGTTAGCTTCTCATTGAACTTACGATGGCCACAAATTCAGCACTTTCTGCTTCAAGAGGATCACTGTATATGGGGGTATCAGCCGGACTGTGCTTTGAATGATGGGTTCCTTGGCGGGCTGTTTGGCATAGCTGACATAGTAATCGAATCTTGCCGTAAGGCTCCCTAGAGTTCCGACGCTCTTGTCTCCGGCTTCATACCTTTCTTTTAGTTTTCGTTGTGTGGACTTTCTCTTCTTCTTCTTTCTCGAAGGAGCGTCTTCATTGATCCATTCTTGGTACTCATACTCCAGACAGTCCTCACAGTCGCATACATCATACCATATGTGAGGCTTGGGCTGAACTGGGATGGCCTCTCCGACTACTTGGTCATTACCATTGTTGACTACCATGTTGGCCATTTTGACACTGAAAAGCTGGCAAAACTGAGGATTCTGGCGAACTGTCTGAGAATTCTGCGCTAACAAGTCGCTGACCCGGTGTTCTCACCCACTTCTTTCTCGCTGCGGGAAAGGGATAGGAAAGGTTTAGACTCGGGGTAGGTGTTTAGGCTGAAGGCTCAGGCAATATGCAAATTAGAATCTTCCAGTTTACTTAAAACAGTGTCTTTTATTAATATCTATTTGGTTGGAAAAGGGGGTTTGCCCTTCTTTTTCGTAACTACTCTAGATCCTGGATCAGTGGGTTCCGTCACTACGTCTATAAGCCCCTCGTATTCCACCTGTATTTCGACCTCCCAGGGTGGACAGCCCCGGGCGAGGGTCCAATAGGGCACGCGGATCCCACCGACCGAGAGTAAAGAACGCTCCTAAGGGGTCTAGCGGGTCATAGGAACTTTCAATGCACGAGCGATGCGGATTATAGTCAAGGCAATACCGGGAAAGTCTCGTCTTTCTGCCTTGATAGGATTTTGGCAGAATTTCGCTTGAGCGAATGACGTTTGACTGTCGGTAATGTCCGAGAAGATAATAGGCATGGGTCGGGCGGCAAAAGCCGGATGACACAAGATCACATTGAACTTCGTTGCATACGCCGGCGTGAGTTAGAATCGAAGTCAATGCCGGGTCAAGATCTTGCCAATTTTTCCTTGTCGGAATTTTAGCAGAGCCGCTTGAGCGAAAGATCTTTGATTTGTTGGCAAAGACTCGGTCTTGACTCTTACGCATTTCCGTGCGTGTCAAGGTCAATAGTCAATGTCGGAGTTGAGATCTCGCCAATTTTTCCTTTGTTGGAATTTTTGGGCAGAGTTCTTCTTCCGTTATGAACTAAGGCTTGACCTTTACGAGGGTATGCAACTGGGCTATATGACACGGACTAGACCAAAAACCAACCAAAAGTCACGGTTTTTTGAAGCGTGTGACACAGACTGTGCATTGGTCGACACTGGCTGCCATGGGGAGGTTGGGATGATTCCGTGCGCGCCCGGGAGCATCGTAAGGTCGTCCGTGATCTGCAGCTCGGAACCACCCTGCTTCAAGGACGTGCGTGCAAAAGTGTACAGGATATATCAAAGGGCGCGTAGTGTGCGGTCTCCTAAAAATGTTCCTTTTGAGTTAAAACAGAGATTTTCAAAATGTGTTTTAAAGGAATGATTTTCGGGACGGTGAGAATGCAACACATAAGCACGTAAATTTTCTCGGGAGCCCTGGCCAGGGCCATGGAGCCGTGTAGCCCCAAGCCGCTAGGGGATCGCAGCATTAATCCCCTCAATTTTTCCCGGTGGAATTAAGCCACCGAGGTCGCCCTGGCCGAATCCAATGAGGATTGAGCCGTACGACCGCATGGATCAATTTTCCAGTGTTCCACTCCTTTTGCTATTTTTTCGGGTTGTTTCCGTTCAAAGTATGCACAAATTCCAAGATGCAAATGATGCAATGCATGGTAAAGAAAGCAAGCATGGTTAATGAAATCGGCGACGGGAGTCTAACCCGCTCAAAGGGAAAAGCTTTTTATTTTTTCAAATTTTTTTCGAAAAGGGATACTCGGTACGTGGATTGTTAAACCACCTGCTATCCCAACTCCCACGTCGTGGAGTGTACAGAAGGGTAAGTGGTTTCCACCTATATACCGAGTATCGATTTTTTGTTTTGAAAATAAAAGCTTTTCTCCTTGGGTTTCCCCTACTGAGTCGCCAAACCGTGGAATGTGTGCCCAAATTTTGTTTTTGTTTGGATTCACGCGAGTTTGAAGACATCCGGTTTAATTTGAAAAACGGAGTCGCCACGCCATTTTGATTACCTCAAAACTTTGAAAAAAAGGTTTTATGGGTTCTGAGGTTAGTTACCCTTGGGAAGAACGCTTGATGCTCACCCAAGGTGCCTTGCCGGAGCAAGTCTCCCATGATTTCATTAATCGTGCTTTGCTTGCGTGCTTTCTTGTGTGCATGTGTTTGAAAATAAGGAGGGAATGTCCTAAGTCGTCTTCCTGACGTACAAACCATTTGTTGGTTGTCGCCGGGATTTCTTTGAATTTATGTATTCGGGATTATGGATCCCGCCTCATCTTGGACTTGTGATCATCGCATTTTAACCTCGGGACCCTGGGACTTGCGTGATCGAGAGAATGACTCTCTTTATGGTCAAAGATGAGGTTCCTTTAGAAAAGGAAGGTCCTTAGCCCATCAATCCTACGCTTTAAGACGGTACGAGCTCGTATAGATGCTTCATACTCTTTCTTAAGCGATAATTGGAGATATAGGGTTCAAGGTTGTCCCTTTCTAAAGAGATTATGAAACCTTTAATGGAAGGAACGATGTAAAGATAGGATCTTTACACCGGTCCGTTCCTAGGTTGCTAATGGGGAATGGGGGAAATGTATGTAAAAATGACACTTTAATGAAAAGATGACATTTTTGGGTTGCAAATGATGCACTTGATTCAAAAAAATGATCTTATTGCAAATGATGCATAAAGATTTGATTTTTATGCAAATGATGCATTTTGTTGAAGAAATTGGCATTCATTATGCAAATGATGCATAAAGATTGCATTTTGAAAAGCATATGATGCTATTTTATGGTAAAGACATGGTCTTTAAAGCAAATGATGCTTGGAAAAGTGATTTTGGATGCAAATGATGCATTTTGATTGAAAAGATTTGATTTTTATATGCAAAGGATGCATAAATATGACATTTTTATTTGAAAATGGGGGTTTTAGGTGCAAAGGATGCACCTTTATGGGAAAAGACTACATTTTTATGACAAATGATGTCTAATGCATGCAAAAAGGGGAAGGGGGAATATGAAGATATGATTTTTAATCTACCAAGTCCCAAGCAATATAAAGGTAATGCAATGAGCAATTTATAAAGCAATTAGGATGCAAGGTTAGGCCGTGCGAGGTTACCAATGGCTTCCTTCTTCTTCGGGCGGAACTAGGAGGAGAGGTTGGTCTTGGATCTTCAAGGAGGAGGGAGGGAGCTTCTTGGCCTTCTTCTTCACCTTCTTGAGCTTCCAGCAGTGTTCTTCACGTATTTGGAGTGTTTGTGGGTGATTTGGTGTGTTAATTGTTGTTTTGAAATGGGTAGAGGAGGGCTCTATTTATAGGCAGTCTGGATAAGGCTAATGAAGCCGTGCGGCTAAGGACAGCAAGCTAATGCGCAAGTGCGGCATTATCCACAATGACTCAAAGATTCTAGAACCATGCAAGGTGGCAAATTCTAGAACCTTTCCTCCTAATTAAGAAAAACGTGTTTCTTAATTAGGGAAGGATCCTTCAAACCCTAAATTAATAAAACAGCTTCCGGAATGTTTCCTAACACTAGGAAGGTCCTGGGGAATTACCTAAAATTACTCGAAATTGCCGGGAAATTTAACCTAAGGCATGAGCCAGATTTGGGTACTTACAGGATCCCCCCCCCCCCGACCATGGATCGTGCTGGAGGTGGGACCAACATTATGGCCTAACGTCGCCATTCCAGCGGTGGCTCCCACTGAGATCGTAGTGGATGACATTCCGGTAGACATCTTGAGTATTTTCAGTTAATCAAAAGGCCAATGATTCCCACAGACGGCGCCAAATTGTTTTGGTCAAATTCAGGCAATTCAACTTCCAAGGGGAAAATTGGGTACAATGGAATAGAATAACGTAAGTTCAAGATGTAGGGACAAAATATTTAATGATGAAATCCCTTGAACAACTTGTTCGCCGGCATAAAACCTCGGAACAATGGAATTTTATTAGTATTGTGATGATGGGGAGCCAATTGAAGTGTAAGTACAAAGAATGTTCGTGAAAAGCATACGTGTGTGTGTGTATACATGTGTTTGCTATTTAAATACAAATGGTGATAACGGTAGCAACTAAGTAAATGCAATCCCTCAACATGCACCTGGAATCTCGCAAGAGGTTAATGACGATGTCAACATATCCGTTGCTGAATGAATGTTGTTGAAGACTCTATTTGACTTGGTCTATAAAGCTTGCAGAACTTCAGAAAACGGTTCCTACAATGTCGCCATTTAGTAATTCTGGACAAAGCGGATAGTCCATCAAGTTGTACTGCCAAGTTGTTGCCACAAGATTCAACATGTTGCTGTAGATTTTCAACCCCGAACAGTCATACTTTGGTTTATACCATTCAGTGGCCCCCGACTTCCTAGCTCAACTATGCTGAGGAGGAAGTGGTGCTCGACCTCGGCTTAAACGAATATGAACGGGCTATTTTGAATTACGAGGCATCCATCATTTATCCGTCGGTTATTTATACAATGATGGGCGCGGTTAACAATGATGGGACATTCACCTTGGGGAAGTCGCTAGAATATTTATTTTGATGGGGGAGACGGCGTTTTGACCCCTTTTTGGCCTACACCCGTATGGATCTTGGTATAAAAGAAAAATCCCCTCTCCTTTTATCTCTTTTATCACTGTTCCAGTTTTAGAGAGATTTATAAGCTTTGTAAACTGCAAGAAACCTCTGGGTTTGTTCTTGATATCGTACTTGATTTTCTGGAATCCGTGTTTTATTTCTTGGTATTTCTCATCAGCAAAGTTCAAATTTAGGTATAAATCTTCTCCTTTCTCTCGCATTTTATTTGATTTTCTGGGTTTTGGTGTTGTTCTTGGTGACCGCCATTGTTGTACTTGTTGAAACTTTTCTTGATCATCTTTGTGTTTTCTTGATTTTCCCCCTTCCTAGCTATGGCAAGAACATGGAGAGCTAATCCCAATGCCCTATACTATTAATATACACAAAACCTTAGAATTTACCAACAAATTGATGGTCCAGGGATGATGTTGAGTTTGAATGAGATTGGGGAAATATTGACGAGGTACCAATATTCTAGAACCGACGTGCATTACCCTAGTCGGTTTAGGATCGACCGACTTAACGTAGATTCCCCAAATGTTGTGTTGTTCCACAGTTGGACAGAAATCATCGACCACATCAACCTTTATTACTTGATGTCTGATCATTTGGAGAGCCCTCTGCTGGGTAAGAATCCCTCCTCGACATTTACTTAATTGGACAGGGAGGGATGCTTCCTCATCCTAATCTTTCCATGCCTTATCCAAAATTTGACCCTTGCTTTTTTTTTTGTTTATGCAAGTATGACGGGAAGAGGAGATAGTATTGCTCGTCCTGTTGGTCCCTCGACCTCCGGAGGATTGTAGATGCTTTTGATGAGGGAGCCCGTGCCAGGTGCCATGCTAGAGGCTGTGGTAGGTATTAACGAGGTAGTAACACCCCAGGCCTAGGTCAGCTAAACCTGGGGAGCCCATGATTAAGGAGTTACTTTCCAAGTATGGAGTGTCAAGGGAGGAGTATCGACTTAAATATCTCCCCGGTGCACCTGTTCGTTCTGTGAAAGCCTTGGATGGCTTCTTATACAGTCTGAACTATGTCCACTTCTTCTATAAATAATTCCAACTCGGCCTTCGTTCCCCCTCGATCCTTTTATTTATGAATTTCTCTAAGATATGTAGGCCGTTTCGGCTATGATAGGTGCCAATGCCGTGAGGTTGCTCACCGGCTTCATAATGATTTGTCGTAGTTTAGGGTTTAAGCCTTGCCAGTCGGCATTCCATCACTTCTTCACCGTCAACGACAAAGAGGACACTAGGGTCTTAGTGGTAAGGAGTGATCCCAACCAGCCCAAGTTGATCTACCCAATGTCGAGCAAGGTCTTAGGATGGAATAACCACGTCATAAGGGTGGAAAGCCGATAAGGCTAGGAGTTTGCTGCCCCTTCTAAGTTTCCAGGGGTGCCTGAACAGTTTTGGAGGCTTGAATGGACAACCTCCTTATTGATAGGTTGAAGCAATTTGCCCAGGTGGGCACTCTGTGTTGGTCGAGTTTGGAGACCGACCAGAGATATTATGTTCAGGCCCGCATCATGCCTGGGCCTTTGGATGGCTTGGTGCCCCTCGTCCCCTTCGTAAGAGGAAATAGGTTCCCAGACTGGAGGGTGCACCCCGGTCTTGTTTTTCACGATGAATGTGACATCTGCAAACTTTATGATGATAGGTGTCTTGCTGAGGAAGACGTAGTCGGCTGTAAATTTCTTGCTTCTCATCTTTTTATACTTGTACATTTTTTTCTTGTTGTTTTACCCCTCGTCGTCATTTAACTAACTTGCCCTCCTCGTCTTTCACAGATTTAACCGGTGAGCATATCAAGAAGATGGAAGAGCAAATTTTGGACCCTCAGGCTCTGATGAAGCTCAAGAGAAGGACTTTCCGGTCCTCTGCTAAAAATAAAAGGTGAGATGATGTTGTTGCTCGTCAAGCTATATTGTCCACCAAGGACGCTGGGCATTGCCTCTAAAGCCGATGGGAGATGCTGGTGCCTCCACCGAGGAAGGAAATGAAGGGCCAGAGGCCCAAGCTAAGGAGGGACAAAGCTCCCAGGCCGTAATTCCTGAAACCGAGGAGGCCCTAAGGCAGGCCGGCTTAGTTGAGACCAAGGAGGCCAATGCAGGGCAATGGACCCTGCTCAAAAGAGGCCAAGGGTTGAAGACGTTCAAGAGGAGCCCTCCTCTAAAAGAGTTGCTAATGGTTCCTCCTCAAATGAACTGACTGCCCGGCACTTGAAACCGTATGCCGAGGCTGAGAAGGTGGCCAATGAATGGACCGTTTACCTCACCGTCAAAGGCCTGGATGTGTTGGCCAGGAAGGGCCCAAAGCTCAGAATTGGTTGACCAATTGTCCATCGGGCCATAGACGAGGACCTGCTCGATCACCTCATAGATACCAAACCGAGCAGGGAGCACTTGGTAAATAGGAAGGACCTTCTCCTCAGTTAGGTACATCTTCTCGTTGTTTTCTTTGTCCCTTCTCAGTTTTTATGTACTTCTATTTTTTTGTTGTACTGATAATTTTCTTCTTTTGTATAGCTTGCAACTGTTACTGCCTATGAGGCCATCAGGAGCAAAGCTATCGACGACTAGGAACAGAAGCTTGATCGTCAAATTGAGGAAAATAAGGCCGACCTGGCCAAGGCAGTTGAATTTCTCCAGTCTTTGAGGAAGGAGGTCGACGAGCAGAAGGCGGCCAAAGCAGAGGCCGAGAGGGCTGAGAGGGCGGCCAAGGAGGCACAGGAGAAGGTCGAGGAGGTGTAAAAGGCCTGGCAAGAGGAGATAGAGAGGCTCCAGTATGAGCTCAAGAGAAATGTCGAGGAGGATAGCGCTCGTTAAAAATAGTTAGAAGCCAGCTTTCCTTCCCAAGTAGCTGATGCTATCTCTGAGTACAAAGTCAGCCCAGCTTTCAAGCAGACTTTGGCTGATAAGACGGCCACCATGTATTCTGATGGCTATCTTCATCTAGCCAGAAGAGCCTTGGTGGACCCAACGCTGAATGCCAATATAGGCTTACTCGCGCTTCTTATCTGCCAGGATGCATATTTGACCTTGCCCGGTCTGGCCATTCCTTAGTGCCATATTAAGAGAATGCCCTGAAAGTCATAGCCGCTCAAGATCCTAGAGAAGGTCGCCCTGCTTGGATTCCTCCCTTCATTGACTCTCAGAACATCAATGCTTTAATCGAGAAAATCCAAGACGACGAAGCTTCAGATGGAGAGGAGGAGGATGTCGAGGAAGATCAAGCCGGGCAGGTTACCATTCCTGAAGCTGAGGTCGACCAAGATGACCTCTTCACAAATGACAATCAGGCTTAGAGGATTTTTGCTTTACTTTTTCAATGTAACTTTTTGAACAGGGCCCTCTTATACTTCAACTCTTTATCAATATAATATCCTTCTCCAACTCCCTGTCGTCTTTATCCTTTATGCATTTATTTGAATTGCTTTTTTCTTGAATGATTGCTTAAGTATGTTGAATAATTGTTGTATTTGTCTAAGTACCCAATTTCTTGATGTCGAGGAGGGTAACCTCGGCCTTTGTATAACCCTTTTTAAACCGAGGAAGCTCATTCTGTCCTATCACTTGGATAGATTGTAAATTTATCCATTAAATTGAGGAAGATCATTCGGCCTAACACTTAGATAAATTTTTAGAACTTGTCTCTTCATACCGAGTAGGGTCGTTTGGTATAAGTCTTTGACAATTTTTAGGAATATATCCCTTTATGCCGAATAAGGTCATTCTTCATAAGTCTTGTATAATTTTTTGGAAACTTGTCTCTTCATGCTGAGGAGGGTCGTTCGGCATAAGTCTTAGACAATTTTTAAGATTTTATCTCTTTATGCCGAGGAAGGTCCTTCAACATAAGTTTTAGATAATTTTTTTGAGAACTTACCTCTTAATGCCGATGAGGGTCATTCGGCATAAGATTTTGGCAATTTTGCCTTAGATGAGAGGAGTAGGCTCCTCGTTTTTTTGTGCTTGTCTTGTTAGTCATTGTTTTGACTAAAACTGAAATTCTATTAACTGAAACTGATTAAATCAAACTGCAATCCTATTTTTCTTGAAAATAAAGGAAAAGACTAACAAAGACTAATCTATTACATAAAAAACAGACTAAAAACTAATGATAGTATTTTCGTAGATGATCAGAATGTCACGGATGTTTCAGCTCTTGCCCATCTGGTGTCTTCGTTCTGTAGGTCCTGGCCTTCTCTGATGAGTTGAGTGATGATGTAGGGGCCTTACCAATTTGGGGAGAGCTTGTTCTATCCTGCCTTTCTACCAGTAGCTTCAATCTTTCTACTTACCCAGTCTCTAACTTGGAATACTCTTTTGTTAACCCTTTTGTCATGGTAGGCTTTGGTTCTTTGCTTGTAGTTCACCATCCTCATCTGAGCAGCTAGTCTTTTTTCATCTACTAGGTATAGGTCTAGCAGCCTATTGGCCTTGTTGACTTGCTCATCGTAGTTTGAGTTTCTTGTTGTAGGGATAGCCATCTCAACTGGTTCCATAGCCTCGATCTGAAGGTTAGTTCGAATGGGGTTTCCTCGGTTGGCTCTCGGGTGGTTGTGTGTACTGCCCACAAGGATAATGGAAGTTCGTCCGACTAACTACCATCATTTCCTTCTAGGTTCTTGGTTAGAGCTATTAGCACTAACTTGTTGGCTACTTCCGCTTGTCTGTTGCGTTGAGGTCTGCTTACAGATGACATGATGTGTCTGACTCCTAGTATGTTCAGTTCTGCTGTAAACGCCTTGGAAAACTTAAGACCATGATCTGAGATGATAGTGTGTGGAACCCCGAAGCGACACCAGATGAAGTCATGAACAAAGTTGTTAGCATTCTCCTCTGTGATTTTAGCTAAGGCTTTTGCTTCTATCCATTTAGAGAAGTAGTCGACTGCCACATACTTGCACTTGCCACAGGTGGGGGGGGATGGTTCGATGATGTCAATTCCCCACATGTCAAATGGCCAAGTGGGAATTATGAGTGTCTGTTACACTGATAGGAACCTAGGAATGTCAGCGTATCTCTGGCATTTGTCACATTTTCTTACGTAGGCTTGTGCGTCATCTCTCAGGTTTGGACAGTAGTAACCTAGCGTGATGATTTTGTATGCTAAGGTTCTGGCACCCGGGTGACCGCCACAGATGCCTTCGTGGACTTTTGCCAAGAGATTTTATGTTTCTTTGGGGTAGACACATCTCAGCAAGGGCTTTGTGAATGATCTTCTATAAAGGATCCCGTTCAATACTGTGAACCTTACTGACTATTTCTTGATAATCCTATTACATGTCTCGTCCTCAAGCAGTTGGTCCTTTACAATGAAGTCCATGTACTCGTCTACCAAGAACTTCTCCTCCCCGTCTATGAGTATTACTCGTAGTCTTTCGTAGGAAGGTTCTTTGGCAACGACTGTGAGTGGGTTAGATCAGGAGCTGTCACGTCAATAGTCGCAAGTTTAGATAGAACATCTGCTACTTGGTTGTCCTCCTGGCCTATTTGACTTATTTCAAAAAAAAATCTAGCTTCTTCGTTATGTCTAGGACGAGGTCTTTATAATTTGTAAGTATAGGGTACTGAGTGTTATACTCCCCATTTATCTGCTTGACTACGAGCTGAGAGTCACAGAAGGCGGCGATTTTGGTTGCTCCATAGAAGGATGCCAACTCTATGACAAATATCAAAGCTTCGTACTCAACTTGATTTTTGGAAGCAGGGAACTTGAATCTGATAATGTCCTGGATGGTATGCTCCCCATCGGGACTTGCTAGTATAACTACAGCTCCACTTCTTTCCTTAGTGGCTAACCCATCTGTGTATATGACCCAGCAGTTAGATGAAAGCTCGATTGTTGGTTTTTCCTCCACAGGTTTTTTGCGCTTACGGGAGCTGGGGTCGTGCTCACCTGTGAAGGCGGTTTCAACCATAAATCAATTAGAGGTTGTGTTAGAAGCGTCTTCATAGGCTGGTATCTTATATCAAACTCGGTGAGTTCGACAGACCAATTAAGGAGACATCCTGAGCAGTCCAACTTATGCAAGATATTCTTCAGGGGCGCATTGGTATATACAATTATGGGATGTGCAGAAAAGTATGCCCGTAGCTTTCTTGCTGCTATGACTAGGGCGTATGCTATTTTCTCTGCGTTGAAGTATCTGTTCTCCACATCTGACAATGCCTTAGAGGCATTATATATAGGTTTCTGAGTGGTTCCTTCATTTCGGACTAGTACCACAGCTATAGCGAAGTCTGTGGCTGCTAGGAAGATGTATAACATCTCTCTAGTGACAGGGCTGCTCAACAAAAGAGGGGATCCCAAGTACTCCTTCAACTTTTTGAATGATTCTGAGCATTCAGTTGTCTAGGAGAAGCTATTGGTCCTCTTTAGGACTTTGAAGAAAGGCAGCGAATATTTTGTAGACTTTGCAATGAATCTCCAAAGAGCTGCTATTCTTCCATTTAGCCTTTGAACCTCATTGATGTTGGTAGGTTCTTTCATGTCTATCAAGGCTTTGATTTTCTCCGGATTTTCCTCGATTCCTGTTTGTGATACCATAAAACCTAGAAATTTTAAGGTCGTCACCCCAAACACACATTTACTTGGATTCAACTTCATGTTGTTTGCTCGTAGGTTGGCAAAGCTTTTTTACAAGTACGGGGCATGACTGCCATTCCTAGTCTTAATGACCATGTCATCAATAAGGCTTACATGTTACGGCCTATCTGCTCCCCAAAGACTTTGTTGACCATGCGCTGCTAGGTTGTGCCCGCATTTTTAAGCCTAAAGGGCATCATATTATAACAATAAATTCCTCCAGCTGCCTGGAAGGCTCTCTTCTCAATATCTTCCTTGGCCATTTTTATTTGGTGATAACTAGAGTAGGCGTCTATAAAGCTTAGAGTTCTATGTCCAGCAATGGAGTCTACCAGCTTGTCAATTCTGGGGAGAGGATAACTTTTCGAGCAGGCATTGTTGAGATCTGTAATATCTACGCACATTTGCCACTTCCCGTTGTGTTTCTTGACCATCTGAATGAACGCTCGCCGAAAAATTATGAAATTTTAGGAGTCGCCATGCCGTTTTAAAGGAAACATTGAAAACCTTTTTGAGAGAGAAAATGGGTTCGGGGGTCAGGTTACGTGTTGGGAAGAACCGAGAGTTCACCCAACATGCCTCGTCCGTAGACGAGTCTTTCTATGTTCAACATCCAATCCATTCAACGTGTGTGCAAAGGTGTGAGACAAAATATGTATAAAATGCATATTAATGCTTTGCTTTATTGATCAAAAGGAGGGAATTACAACTTGTGAGCCATTTACTGTGGGAGGCCACATCCCACTTACAACGAGGACAAGACAGATTACAACTGAAACTGAGCCTTCTGCAAAGGGCTTCTTATGTCGCGTGACACAGGACCTGAGGGGTCAATTGTGTCGCTGATAGGGCTAAAGTCGCACGCCTACAAATTAAATACCAAGACTATACTCGGCTACAAAAACTGCAGCTAGGACAAGTCCAGGGTCGATCCACTGAAGAACGGTTATTCGGTTGCACAATTGTCACTTGACAAGATTGGGGGTTTGTTTGATTTTAATTAAATTCCTAAAACAGAAATTAAAAACTAAGTTGTAAACAATTAACGGGAAACACTTTAGATTTGTCTCCGTCCCCGTTTATCAATTCAATATCATTGGCACAATTTCTTTCCCTTCCTCCCTATTCACTTGATCCGGAATATATTTCAACCCTTATTTCTTTCTTATTAATGGTTATAAGCAGTGACACACTCACCTATTCCCCTAATCATTACCTAAACCTAACTGACACAGTCTAGATTCACAATATTGATTGATAAAGCTCTAAGAAATTAAGATCAAGAATTTCACTACTCTTTTGCAAATAGATCAAAACCTAGTTTTACCCCCTTTTTAATTTACCACGACACGTGCATAAATCTCAAAGATGTTACTTGTGAAAAATCCTAATCTGACACAGACTTAAGATTAAACTAGCATTAAATCAATTAAAACAAGTAAAACTATGAATAGAGATTCAGAAATAAAGAAATCGATACCTCAATTGAATTAAACAAACGGTTCAGGATTCAAATCCGAAGCAAAGGATCTAAGCTTCCATGAAAATTGCTGAAAACTCTAAGTAATAATGATAATAAAAAGTCTAACCCTAAATCTGAGGTAAAAACAAGTATTTATACTTGTTCCCAAAACACAATACTAAAAACCTAAAAGGAAACTAAAAAGAAAAAGGAAAAGAAAATAAAAATAATAATAATAATAATAAGAATAATTAATACTCCTCAAATCCAACGCCTTCCAATTCAATTGCCTCGGTAAAACCCGGTCAACACGCCTACCACGTGACTTCAATTCAATGTTGTCAATGTTCCTTGGTCAATGGACGGGTCAAAGTCTTGATTTTTGGATACTTCAATTTCCCAATTTAAACCCACTGCATAGTTGGCCTCTTTGCTTGCAAGAATTAAATTGCTTTCCAAATCTCATCACACGTGCACCCAAATTCCAATTTCTTTTCTTTCAACTTTGGTCCCTGAAATTCTGCTGCTTTGTAAATTTGATCCTTGAACTTCAACTCTCGCAGTTTGGTCCCTGCACTTCTGATAATAACACTTTATCCTCCACATTAATACTTTTGCAGGAACACACAAAATCACTCAAAATGTCTCACAATTACAAAGATTTTCCATAAACTCACTAATTCATCGTTTGCTCCAAATTACATCAAAACTAAACTAAATTACATCAAAATAAGGATAAAATGCATAGAAAATTAGGGAAATAATGTATACAAAATCCACCACATCAAATTCCCCCACGCTTAGACCATTACTCGTTCCTGAGTAATATCCTAACCCCACTCTAAGCATCGGTCTAATCAGCGTAGCATGGGAAGAAAATGATCCCTAATCTCCTCTAAACCACCAATCAAAAATCAACAAACTCAAACAACTCAATCAACGTACTCGGAGAATGTAACTCCGCTCCTTATCACTCCAAACATAACAATGGTACCAATGGCCTTAGCTCGATCCCAACTCCAAATATGCAAAAACGGGACATCCAAGCTAAGGCCCACACATCAAAAAGCCAAGGGGAACTAAAGATGTCCTAATTTTCCCCCACGCTTATCTCACACTACAATCTCCCTTATAAACTAAAGTTTTCTGTATGCTTTATAATTAAGCACAAACTTTACCTCGTAACAAAACACCTGCTCCCCCTTATATCTCCAGAAAAGAACGAGGAATTTTTAGCCTAATATCTCTAAACCAAACCTCCTACGCCAATAGTAAACGATCCTACCCAACGCTCCAATCCTCCCTTATGTCTTCAACACCGGTGATATAAAGAATAGAAAGTGTTTCACTCACTCACCTTTTTACTAAGTGTCATTTCCGGTTTTCACCTAGACTCTCATTTTTTTTTCAAAACACACCTTCTCCTTTTGCCTAAGTGCCCTCTCGGGTTTTCACTTAGCCTCTCTTTTTTTTTTTTTTTCAAAAACGAAAACAGACATATACAACAACCAACATACACCCCACCCCCTCCCTAAATCTTGCATAGTCCCCTATGCATCATAACAGTATAAAATAAGAAAGATAGGGGTAGGGATAACTCTCGAAACTACTGAGGCGGCCTGAAATGGTAGTCCCATGGACCCTGCTGACTGGAGCTGCTTGCTGGGAATGGCCACCTCTGCCATCTCCCATCGTCATACTGTGGTGCCATGCGCACCATATAATCGTGAAGCTGATCTTGACGATTCATAGTAATGGCAAACTGCATATCCATACGAGCAATCAAACGGTCCACGCCACTATCACCAAGACTCGCAGCCCCAGAACCAACGCCCTCAACCTCCTCCATATAATCATCATCGTCATCATCGTCGTCCCCCTCTTCAACATATTCAGCTTCTTCCTCCACCTGCTCCTCAACAATTCTAACGTTCATTCCTCTTACCTCCCTCTTATTGCTTACAAGGGAATCTCACGAGATGGGCCTTATTACCTTGACTTTGTCGCCTCCAAAACTCCACTGCACCCCCGCAGCTTTTACTAACCCGGTAATCAATGATGGGTACGGAAATCCATTCCGTTTCCTTTCTCCCACATCTTGCATATGCTCTGAAATGATATGCCCCAATGAAATTTGTCCTCCGTTGATAATCAAATGAATTAATAATGCATGGTTCCACGAAACTTTCAAATGCTGCAATGTAGGAAGTATCCTCGAACACACAAATTTGTGAACCCCCTTCGCCACTAGATTAAACTGCGTCTCAATCACACACTTGGGCGAACCATCCGGGTTGTTGGTCCATTGGAGATGGTTGCCCTCCAACGTCCTCGCCACATCCGCAAAATATACACGCCAATCCCCATTTATGGCTTGAAAATACTCACATTCTTCCCGTTTCACTCTAGGAAGCCCATAAAATTTATTAACATCCTCACTTCTGAATTTTATCGTTTTTCCCCTCACGTAGGAATACCCTCGATCCATGGGGATTTTGTTCATATTTGAATAAAACTCTTTAACAACCATATTGTTTCCCTCATCCGTAGGCTCGTCACAAAAGCGTTGCCATTTTCGCATCCCAAATTTAGCAGTAAGCCCAAAAGAACCAATGTTAAATTGCCTCTCCGCAATTATGGATCTATCAGTATGGAAATAAAAGTAGTTTTGGGACATATAATAATTGAACCTTGAAGAGTCATGGGGGTCCTCACAACGCAAAAGTGATTCGAGGGGAGGGGGAGGAACACTAGATGAACTCTCATCAACCCTTTGCTTTTTTCGGGAATCCTTGGATTTACCTCCTCCCTTTTTCGATGGTTCGTTCGTTTTACCCATTATAAATAAAATATTCAATAACAACGTATCACCCAATTACTCAATCAAAGCTGAACTTCACAGAGATTAAAGAGAGAGAGAAGGTGAAATTGAACCTTTCAATATTGCTGAAGGAATCCGGCCGGAAAACACAAAGGACTCGCCGGAAAATTCAAACTCCCCGGAATCTGCAAGATAACAGCCGCCGGAATCTCAAGAGTTGGAGACGAATTCGCTCGGAATTGAATGAGGACCGGTTAATCTGAAGGTTTATGGTGAGGGATGAAGTTTGGTGGAGGAATTGTGGAAGGATTAAGGGAAGAAGAAGGAGACTTGGCCGGATTTTTGGAGAGAGAATAGAGAGAGGAGAGAGAAACGGGTAGGAGTTTGTTGTTAATGGGGAAGTAATGACCCAAATTCTTCTTATAACTGGACCCAAACAAAAACCCAATCCGACCCACAGTTGGACAAAACCCAAACTTGGACAAACCGACCCGTTTCCATAGCTGTCGGGTCCGCCAGGCGGGCGCCCCCAGAGGGTTGAGGCGTGCGCTTCAAACACCGAGAGTTGGCTTCAAATTATCCCAAACGAGGTGGGCGCATGAAATATTATGAGGCGGGCGCCTTATACTCCTTTTTGGCCTTTGTTTTAACCAATACGAGGCGGCCGCATGAAGGGATGGGAGGCGTTTGCATCGCAGTCAGTTACTCGGCCTCATTTTTTCCAACGCGAGGCGTGCGCATCAAGATCATGAGGCGGCCGCGTAACTTGCCGAGGCTTGGTGCTGTTTGGGGCAAACCAGGGCGGCCGCTTGAAGAAGAATAGGGCGAGCACCTGGAATTAATTGATTTATGGCCTCCCACTCGGGTCTTGAGGCGGGCGCCTGGCCCCTCTTGGGGCGGCCGCCTAGATTTTTCATTTTTTTTTAATTGCAGCCCCATGCGTGTTTTTGCTCACTCCCATGCTCTTTCTGCACAACACCACCAAACAAAAACCCTTTAGTAGCACCAATTCCAAACACGATAAAAAATATGTAAAATAACAAAGAAAATAACAACGAAAATGAAAATCCCGGGTTGCCTCCCGGTAAGCCGCCCTTCTTTACCATCTTTAGCTAGACCAAATGTCGGGTTTAATGCCCCCGGCATAGCATATGGCTCAATCATAATTAGGATCGTAGAGATCCATCATCTCCACATCCTCCACAGTAATATCGCTCCCATCAAAATAGGGCTTCAACCTTTGCCCATTTACCTTAAACTCTTGGTCTCCGGAGAGACTAGAGATCACAACCGCACCATGCGGGAATACCTCCCTCACCAAATAGGGACCGTTCCACCGGGACCTCAATTTATCGGGAAACAAGCGCAAGCGGGAGTCAAATAGGAGGACTTTTTGACCAACCTTAAATTCCCTCCTTAAAATCATTTTATCGTGCCACGCTTTTGCTCGTTCCTTGTAGGACAAATTATTTTCGTAGGCCTCTCTACGGATTTCATCAAGTTCATTCAATTGTAATTTCCTCTCCTCACCGGACCCGTCTAAGTTCATATTGAACTTTTTGATTGCCCAAAAGGCTTTGTGCTCTAATTCCACGGGCAAGTGACATGGTTTCCCAAACACCAACCGATATGGGGACATACCAATAGGTGTCTTGTAGGCCGTACGATAAGCCCATAGAGCATCCTCTAGCCTAAGACTCCAATCTTTCCTATTCGGATTTACGGTCTTTTCGAGGATCGATTTAATTTCCCTATTGGACACCTCGGCCTGGCCATTTGTTTGGGGATGATAGGGGGTAGAGACCTTATGAGTGATGTTATACTTTTTGACCAAGGCCTCCACCATCCTATTGCAAAAATGAGTTCCCCTATCACTTATCAAGGCCCTTGGCATCCCAAATCTAGGCACAACATTACTCTTGAGAAAACTCACCACCACCTTAGAATCATCGGTGCGTGTAGGGATCGCTTCGACCCACTTGGAAACGTAGTCCACTGCAAGTAAGATGTACACAAAACCAAAAGAAATAGGGAACGGACCCATAAAGTCAATTCCCCACACATCAAAAACTTCGCAGTTAATTACGATGTTTTGTGGCATCTCATTGCGGCGTCCTATATTACCAACACGTTGACACCGGTCACAAGACTTACAAAAGGCAGTGGCATCCATAAACAACTTTGGCCAAAAGAAGCCACTGTCTAACACTTTCCTAGCGGTATTTTTGGCACCAAAGTGACCACCACATGCATACTCATGACAAAACTTTAGGATAGAGGCCACCTCATTTTCCGGGACACATCTACGAATGACTTGGTCAGCGCAATGCTTCCACAAGTTTGGTTCGTCCCACACATAATACTTAGCCTCACTGCGGATTTTGTCTCTCTTGGATTTAGACAATCCTTGGGGAAATTTATTAGAGACCAAAAAGTTTACCAAATCCGCATACCAAGGGAACACTTCTTTCACAGCCCACAAAGCCTCATCAGGAAACTCGCCCCTAATAGGATCTTGCTTATAAGGTTTGTCATCCTCTCTCACCAAACGACTCAAGTGATCGGCCACAACATTCTCGGCCCCTTTCTTATCCTTGACTTCTATGTCAAACTCACTCAACAGAAGGATCCACCGAATGAGTCTCGGTTTTGCCTCTTTCTTAGACATCAAATACCTAAGAGCAGCATGATCGGTGTACACAATGATTTTGGTCCCAAGCAAATAGGACCTAAACTTTTTTAATGCAAATACCACCGCTAACATTTCTTTTTCTGTAGTGGAGTAATTTCTTTGTGCCTCATTCAAAGTCATAGATGCATAATAAATCACATGAGAGGCACGATCCACTTTTTGACCCAAAACTGCCCCCACGGCATAGTCACTCGCATCACACATGATCTCAAACGGGAGAGACTAATTGGGGGCTTGAATAATAGGAGTAGATGTCAATCTACCCTTCAACTCATCAAAAGCTTTCTTGCAATTATCATCAAATTTAAAATCCACCTCTTTTTGCAACAAGGTGCATAGAGGTGATACAATTTTTGAAAAATCTTTTATGAAGCGACGGTAGAACCCCGCGTGACCAAGGAACGACCGCACTTCACGTACATTTGTAGGGTAAGGAAGTGTGGAAATAACATCAATTTTGGCTTTATCCACTTCAATACCCTTTTTCGAAACCACATGTCCTAACACAATGCCTTGCTCAACCATGAAGTGACATTTTTCAAAATTTAAAACCAAATTTGTTTCAACACATCGGTCAAGAACTAAAGCAAGGTGAGCAAGACATTGGTCGAACGAGTCTCCATGGACGGTGAAGTCATCCATGAAAACCTCCATAAAATTCTCCACAAAATCGGAGAAGATGCTCATCATACACCTTTGAAAAGTCACAGGTGCATTGCATAAACCAAAGGGCATCCTCTGATAGGAAAAGGTGCCGAAGGGGCAAGTAAAAGTGGTTTTCTCTTGGTCTTTCGGTGCAATTGGTATTTGAAAATACCCGGAATACCCATCAAGAAAACAGTAGTACGCCCTTCCGGCAAGCCTTTCCAACATCTGATCAATAAATGGGAGGGGGAAGTGATCTTTCCTAGTTACCTCATTCAGCCGACAAAGATCAATACAGACACGCCATCCCGTTTGCTCTCGGGTTGGCACCAACTCGCCCTTGTGATTGATGACGACGGTGATCCCACCCCGCTTGGCTACACAATGAGTAGGACTCACCCACTCACTATCTGATATGGCATATATGATCCCCATCTGCAGCAACTTCAAGACTTCCTTCTTCACCACCTCCATCATAGGTGGGTTCAACCTCCTCTACGGTTGCCTTACCGGCTTAGCACCCTCCTCTAGCAAAATCCGGTGAGTGCATAAAGAAGGACTTATGCCCTTGATGTCGACAATAGTCCACCCAATCGCTTCTTTCTGCTCCCGGATCACATCAACTAATTTCTTTTCTTGTTCCTCCGTCAGAACACTAGAGATCACCACAGGAAGTGTCTTCCCTTCACCCAAGAAAGCATATTTCAAATTCTCGGGAAGGGGCTTCAATTCAAGAACAGGTGCCTTCTCAACAGATGCCAATGGTTTCTCCGGTGGCACCTCCAACTGTAAATGACCATAACCCGATGGTGAGACATACATGGCATCCTCAGAAAGGCTCATAACCGCCTCCTTCATCTCATCAGAAATGTCAAACTCTAACCCGGCATACTCCAAGGCATTCTCCAACACCGACTTCATGTCATCATCTCCTCCGCACACATCAAACACCTCTTGAGCTATGGGCTCAACTACATCAATGAAGTTCACCGAGTGCACATCTTTAGGGTACTTCATGGCATCAAAGATATTGAACTCCATTTGTTGCCCATCAAACTCCATAGTCAATGACCCATTCGTGACATCCAACTTGGTACGAGCAGTCGACATGAAAGGCCTCCCTAACAGAATGGGAGCCTTAGGATCCGTATCCATCTCTAAGGCATAAAAATCTGCAGGAAAAATGAGCTTACCAACCCGAACTAGAACATCCTAAATCAACCCCTTAGGGTACGCATTGGATCTGTCGGCAAGCTGTATAATCACCCGAGTATCCTGTAAAGGTCCCAACTTTAGGTTCTCAAACAACGCATAGGGCATGACGTTGATTGAAGCCCCCAAGTCAAGCATAGCCATATGCTCCGAATTATCCCCAAGAGACACCGGAATCACGAACATACCCGGATCACTACACTTTTTCGGCATCCTCTTCTGATAGACTGCATACACATGCTCACTGATTTTTACCTTTTCTCGACTCCGCTCCTTCTGATTCCTCTTCATAGTGCATAACTCTTTCAAGAACTTGGCATACCTTGGAACCCAGCTGAGAAGATCAAGAAACGGAATGTTTACCTCAAGCCTTTTGAACGTGTCAAAGATAGCCTTATCGGGCTCCGGCTTCTGTCCTCCCTAAATGCATACGGAAATAGAGGAACCGGCACATAAACGCGGAAATGCGGTGCGGTACTCTTCTCCTTTTCGGGAGTCTTCGTCTCGGAGTGTAACTCTCTCAACCACTAACTCGGGCTCCTCTTCGACAACCACCTCCTCTAGCTTCTTCCCACTCGCGCAAAGTCATTGCACTAACATTAGACTTCGGATTCGATTCGGTTCTAGATGGTAACTTTCCCGAATCTTTAGCCTCCATTCTCCCAACCGCATCTCGCCGGTGACTCATATGCTTCTCTAAATTACCGATGCTCGATTTAGTCTCTTGCTGGAACGGCTGGAAGTTTACTTTCATGGTAGACATGCTCTGCGCTAGTGATCGGACCATGTCCTCGTAGGCAGATCCCCCGCTGCTGCTGTCCATCCAGTGCTCTGTCGATTATATTGATTTCCGAAACCGCGACCTGCTGAAACCCCTGCTGATTATTGAACGGCTGCCTGAAACCTTGTTGACCCTGTGGTGGACCATACCTAAGGTTCGGATGAACATTATTTCCCGCATTGTAATAGAACTGTGGCGGCCTCTGACCCTGTTGATTGAACCCTATTGCATTGACATCTACCACCTCATCCGTCTGAAGAGTAGGACAAGAATCCGTCGGGTGAGTCACATCATTACATATACCGCAGGGATGAGGTTGTTGACCCAAAACTAATGTCTTCAACAGGCTCTTAACATCTGCCAACTCAGTCTTCAAATCATCCGTGGTATCACTCGATCCTGCGACACTGACTTGTCTAACGCTAGACCTCCTCCCATGTGTCCTTGTTCTCTTGGCCAATTCCTCTATCAACTGCTCTGCATCCCTGGTAGTTTTGTTCAGAATACTACCTCCACAGGCAGAATCTATCCACCGTTTATCCTGCACAGACAATCCTCCATAGAAGTATACAATAAGCTGCTCATCATCAAACCCATGATACGGACAGCTTCTGCAGAGCTTGTAGAACCGGTTGTGATAGTCATATAGTGATTCATCAGACCGCTGCTCCATATTACTGATATCCCTCTTCATGACATTGATCTGATCTGAAGGGAAGAACTCATCAAGGAACACCTCCTTCAACACCTCCTTCAAGAGGCAATGCAGCCGGTCTCATGCTCTTGAAAATCTGCACAAACTGGGCAATGTGTTGATTCGGATTCTCCCCTGGTATCCCATTAAAATGGGGCAACTGGTTCAATAACCCTAGCTTCAATTCAAACGTAACCCCAGCCTGTAACTCAGGAAACAATACTGCTTGCGGTTGCTCACTCCAGTTCGGAGCAATCCTTTGCCTCAATGTCCGAGGTGGGGGAGGTGGATTGTGATTGCCCCATCCATTACCCCCATTGTTCACAACCTCCGGTCCATCATCGTTCCCACCGTTATTATTATTCATCTCGTCCCGCAGCAAATTTCTCCTGCACCTGAAATACCTTTCAATTTCTGGCACAAAAGGACTCACAACTTGATTAGCAGAACGAGTATGGACCATAAAAGGTTCCACACTACAGATAACAATAATAAAGCGCAATTAACAGAAAACAAGAAAAAGAAAAAAAAAGAAATAGATTAAGAAAAGAATAAGAGTGTAAACAAATAAAACCGTTCCCCGGCAACGGCGCCAAAATTTGATAGGGATAAAGTCGCACGCCTACAAATTAAATACCAAGACTATACTCGGCTACAAAAACTGCAGCTAGGACAAGTCCAGGGTCGATCCAATGAAGAACGGTTATTCGGTTGCACAATTGTCACTTGACAAGATTGGGGGTTTGTTTGATTTTAATTAAATTCCTAAAATAGAAATTAAAAACTAAGTTGTAAACAATTAACGGGAAACACTTCAGATTTGTCTCTGTCCCCGTTTATCAATTCAATATCATTGGCGCAATTTCTTTCCCTTCCTCCCTATTCACTTGATCCGGAATATATTTCAACCCCTATTTCTTTCTTATTAATGGTTATAAGCAGTGACACACTCACCTATTCCCCTAATCAATACCTAAACCTAACTGACACAGTCTAGATTCACAATATTGATTGATAAAGCTCTAAGAAATTAAGATCAAGAATTTCACTACTCTTTTGCAAATAGATCAAAACCTAGTTTTACCCCCTTTTTAATTTACCACGACACGTGCATAAATCTCAAAGATGCTACTTGTGAAAAATCCTAATCTAACACGGACTTAAGATTAAACTAGCATTAAATCAATTAAAACAAGTAAGACTATGAATAGAGATTCAGAAATAAAGAAATCGATACCTCAATTGAATTAAACAAACGGTTCAGGATTCAAATCCGAAGCAAAGGATCTAAGCTTCCATGAAAATTGCTGAAAACTCTAAGTAATAATGATAATAAAAAGTCTAACCCTAAATCTGAGGTAAAAACAAGTATTTATACTTGTTTCCAAAACACAATACTAAAAACCTAAAAGGAAACTAAAAAGAAAAAGGAAAAGAAAATAAAAATAATAATAATAATAATAATAATAATAATAATAATAATAATAATAAGAAGAAGAATAATTAATACTCCTCAAATCCAACGCCTTCCAATTCAATTGCCTCGGTCAAACTCGGTCAACTCGCCTACCACGTGACTTCAATTCAATGCTGTCAATGTTCCTTGGTCAATGGACCGGTCAAAGTCTTGATTTTTGGATACTTCAATTTCCCAATTTAAACCCACTGCATAGTTGGCCTCTTTGCTTGCAAGAATTAAATTGCTTTCCAAATCTCATCACACGTGCACCCAAATTCCAATTTCTTTTCTTTCAACTTTGGTCCCTGAAATTCTGCTGCTTTGTAAATTTGATCCTTGAACTTCAACTCTCGCAGTTTGGTCCCTGCACTTCTGATAATAACACTTTATCCTCCACAGTAATAAACTTTTGCAGGAACACACAAACATCACTCAAAATGTCTCACAATTACAAAGATTTTCCATCAACTCACTAATTCATCGTTTGCTCCAAATTACATCAAAACTAAACTAAATTACATCAAAATAATAATAAAATGTCTAGAAAATTAGGGAAATAATGTATACAAAATCCACCACATCAGTCACGTGACATAACAATGCACTTTGCAGAGGCTTTACAAATCAAGCACAAAATTGACACAGATCTATCCAATCACTTCAAATGAGTGTGGATATTGAAGATCCACACTCTGTTTGGAATGATAATCAAGCTAGATGAAACAACTTACAACTGAAGGATGATCTCTGCAGATGGACACAATGTGTCGCGTGACACAGGACTCCTCATGTCCAATTGTGTCACGTGACACATGTTTACCATCTGCAGGAACCTTACAAATTCGAAATTCAATTCAACAGAAACGAGATCAGATCCAATTATCAAACCAATTCAACTCAGAATATCACAAATCATCAATAGATTGACCAAGGGAGTGTGGATATGGAAGGATCCACCCTCCCTTGATAATCAAGCAATGAATAGAATTCAAATCACATCATGAATATCAATTAAACCAAGTAAAACAGATTTAAACAGAGAGATGGCAGTTGCCACCTGATAATTAAAGCGAATGGAGCTAAATTATCAGGTGGATGAGCAGGAATGGTGCAAGGAGCAAGTAAATGAGAGAGAGGGATGGAAGAAATTGTTACCCTTGTAGATCCACCACCAATACACCAAGTTAGGTGTATTGGCCTTCAATTCAGCTTCTGGAATGTGAATTGGTGCACAGATGGAGTGCTGAGCTTGGATCTTCAGTTTGGATGGGTTGTGTGAAGGTATATGAGTGAATTGGATGAGAGGGAGGTTCAATTGAGGTAGGATTGTTTGGGGTTTTGTGTGGAAGGAGGGGAGAGAGAGGTTCTGGTACCAATTTGATAGAGTGACGTTATGGAGTTTGAAAAGGATCCTGAAATGAGAGGCTGAGGGCTCTATTTATAGCAGCTGCTGATGGACATGATGTGTCGCACGACCTTCTGTATCAACTTTCCGTGGCTTCGAAGTGTCGCACGACTTAAGCAAGACATACTGTTTCTGGCGCCAAAACTGCTTCTGGAACATTCTGAGATAATTCCTTAAAGGTCCAAAGCAATTAATTCCCTGTAGGTCCTTTTGTCCGGGAAAAATACTAAAAAATACTTCCTTCGCGAGAAACTTATGAAATATTTCCGGAAGTCTCGGAACGGACCGAGAATTTACCAAAATGCCCCTTAGTGCAATTTTATCACATTAAAATGCACCTAAAAGGGTAGCGAATTGGATTGGCGTAATTACAGAGCCCCTCGGCAACGTCACTTATGGAAGAAGTGAGGTTGTCGATAAAATAAGACCCAATCCCAATGAGCGGTTGGGGAAATGGCGGATGGCTGGACAATGATCTGGGAGATCGGGTGGCTGGACCTTTGGAGAAAGGATTCCTATGTATCCCTGGAGGGAATCAAGCCGGTCGTAGTTCTGGGAACAGGTGAGAGCGTACGGCGTCTCGAACCGAAATGACAATGACATGAGATATACGGTGCCTCAAACCGATTTGAAAATAACGCGAGACCTACGGTGACTCGAACCGATTTTGAAAATGATGCGAGACCTATGGTGTCTCGAATCGATTTTGAAAATATTGTGAGACCTACGGTGTCTCGAACCGATTTTGATAATAATGCGAGACCTACGGTGTCTCAAACCGATTTTGAAAATGACGCGAGACCTACAGTGTCTCGAACCGATTTTGAAAATATTGTGAGACCTACGGTGTCTTGAACTGATTTTGGAAATTTTTTGAGACCTACGATGTCTCGAACCGATTTTGAAAATATTGTGAGACCTACGGTGTCTCGAACCGATTTGAAAATATTGTGAGACCTACAGTGTCTCCAACCAATTTGAAAATGTTATGAGACTTACGGTGTCTCGAACCAATTTTGAAAATATTGTGAGACATACGGTGCCTCGAACCGATTTGAAAATGGCATGAGACATACGGTTTCTCCAGCCGATTTGAAAATGACGCGAGACCTACGGTGTCTCGAACCGATTTGAAAATGACGCGAGACCTACGGTCTCTCGAACCGATTTGAAAATGACGCGAGACCTACTATAAGTACCCAAATCCGGATCGCCAAAATCCGTTAGAAGTTAACCGGAATCCATTAACTGGTCTGCTCCAGGTTAATCGGAACCCGTTACACTTCCCGTTCTCAAGCCAATGAGACGTCCCGGGACTGACCCGTGCATCCCAACGTCAAAGCGTACTCAACACACGTCGTTGCACGTAAAAGTACGGCTTTCCCTGAAAAACGCACTTTTCGGCAATTTCCGGGGGCATTTCGGACATTTTCCGGACTGTTATTTTAAAAAGGGACAAAACCGGGGATAATGGCGCGAACTCCCACAACCTGGTGAGTCACAGGGACACGTGGCGTGCATGCCACAGATCCCTCATCAACATCAATCAAAAATCAGTATGAAAAGACTAAAATACCCCTGGTATACAGTCTCAGTCCGGCCGGACTCATTTGCAGACAATGCAGAATAGCCAGAAAGTCCCTCCAATTTCCAAATTTTCACAAAACCCCTTGGTTTTCACTCTCAGTCTGTCCGGACTCATGCTGAAAATTCACCTATAAATACAGAGGCTGTCAAAGCCATTTAGAACAACAAAAATTTACTCCCTTTCACCCAAAAGCCACGGCCCAAACCAGTTCTCACCCCTCCCGAGCGCCGATTTTACCTCGTTTTGCGTGAAAACTTCGTATTTCGATAAAATACAACTCCCACCACCTCAAAAACACCGTTCCAAACACTTCTCCGTATCCCGTATACATCCCCCGAGCCAAAGGAACCGACCCTAGCCATAGGTAGCTCCCTCTCTCTCTAAAACTCTCGTTCCGTCTCGGTTTACGCGCCAGTCGCTACAACCATTTCGGACGACGTTGTTGAAATATAGACGTCTCCGTCTAACGGGGTCTGATACGTTTTAGCCCCTAGATCCTCTTCTCTTCCCGTAAGAGAAGTAATCTCGGGTTAAAACGGCGTTCCGACCCCGTTCCGTTTACTTTTATGTCATTTACAATTCCGGATCGTTTGATCCATCGATCGTCATTTACTTTCATGTCATTTACAACTCCGGATTGTTTGATCCGCGAACGTCATTTACTTTCACGCAAATTTATAATTCCGAGTTTTTTGGCTCGTCGATCGTACTTTACAATTCCGAGCTGTTTGGCTCGTCAATCGTACTTTACAATTTCGGATCGTTTGATTCCGTCGATACTGCATTTTAAATACTGTCAGTTACAAGTCCAAGCCATTTGGATCGTGATAGTATTTAATTATCAAAGTCCGAGTCGCAACCCGATTCGTTGATCGCATATCATTTAATACGTTTTTCCCGTAAAATCGTTAACAATGTAATGCCCGGTTCAAAACCGGAGTTCGACATTCGAACTCTCTTTCAAAACGCGTGAAATGACGTTTGGCATCCAAGCGCTCATCTTCAAACTTAAAAGCCGACTTTTGACATTCAAAATCATTTAATACGTTTTTCCCGTAAAATCGTTAACAATGACATGCCCGGTTCCAAACCGGAGTTCGACATTCGAAATCTCTTTCAAAATGCGCGAGATGACGTTTGGCATCCAAACGATCATCCTCAAACTAAAAATCCTACGTTTGACATTCAAAAGCTCTTTTCTTAAAAGTCAACATTTGACACTTAAGATAAACAGTTAAAATCAGCATTCGCGCCACTTTTCCTAAAACTTCAAAATCGACGTTTGTCATTCAAACGCTCGCCTTTTCAAACAAGATCCCATAATCAACGTTTGACATTCAAACCAAGATTAAGCTTGTCATTTAAGCCCCCCTTTCAAAATGCAAACACACACACACACGCACACGCACACATTTTCGAAAAAGGTAGAAAGACTCGTCATACGAGGCATTTCGGGTGATCTCAATATACTCTTCCCGAAACGTAACGTGACCTCCGAACCTAACAATCTCTGGTACTAAAAAAGATTTTTACTCATTTTTGCTACCAATAAAAACGACACCATTTTCAACCAATAGCCGTTTCTCAACGTTTGGGCTCAAAATACAAAAAACCGCGTGGCGACTCCTCTCCTTCCCGAAAGCGAGGTCTCAGACACCAACCCTCCACGAAAGAGAACTGTACTTTTTGCTCGCGCGAAATCCCGGGTAATTTCAGTTGGCGACTCCGCTGGGGAGTTGGATACTTTTTTCAAAACTACCATCGTTTTCAAAAAGCCTTTCGTGGGTCAAACTTTCGTTTACCCTTCCTCATTTTTGTATGCGTGTGTTACTTTAAACCTCAAACGGTTTTATTTCAGGGCATTACATTATCGTCTTTTCAAAATCATAACATGTTCGTGCATTCCCGTTCATACTTGATTTTCATGCTATCTTTTGAACTGCGCATAAAATTCTTTAAGACACATTCTGAAAAATCTCTGTTTTACTCAGAAAAAGAATTTTAGTGACCGCACACTACTCACACTTGCTGCCTCGATACACTGCACTTCCCGTGCACATGCTGCCTCGGTACACTGCACACTACGACCCATAACCTGGGATGACCGTTCAGTTGCAACTAGGTTGGTCTGCCAGACACCTTTCGAGTGCGCACGGGGTCATCCCAAACAGCCCATCCTAGCCCGTGTAAGCCATGCACTCTTTGTGTCACACTTCGTCCAAGACCCCGGTTGGTTTTTGGCTTAGTACGTGTCATAAAGCCTAAGTTTATGTTTTTATGCCGGGTTCCGCCACGAGTCAAGATCGAGAGATTGAGACCGAAGGTCGTTCCCGACCCGAAGTCTTGAGCTTTTCAGCCTTGACTTTGACGCGGAGCTCTGCCGAAAAATATACCCGGAGGTTCAATGTGACACCATGTCACCAAACCCTCACCGTATGCACCGTGCTAGCCACAACTTGGCCAACGCCAAAAGCTAAGGCTCCTCGCGCAAGCAAGTCAAGAGAGGTCATGCCGAAATTTTGGCACGATCCCCGCCTTAACTTAAGGACGTTAACTTCGACTGTGGCCCGTGCGTCACATACTTTGGAAGTTTGCGTGATCAGCTAACCTTAAGTTCACTTTTTCCTTTATCGGTGGAACTCGCTTGCCTTATAGGACCCTCACTCGGGATTGTCCGTCCCGAGAAGATGATCTGCAAATGGAAACGAGGGGCTTATAAACGTAGTGACGAGATCCACTGATTAGAGCCTTAGGTTAGTTGCGAAAAAGAAGATACGCTCTTTTCCAACCGATTAGGACTCTGAGAAAATGCGTTTTAAGTAAAAATTAATCGGTAACTGCACATTGCACAAGCCCGAAACCTTGAGCCATATACCCTTTTCCGAAGCCTAAACCCTGCCTTTCGTTCCCTGTAGCGACCAGAAGGTGGTTTAGATTTCCAGGCCAGCGCCTTGCCAGAATCACAGTTAGGGCAGCGTCAGACAGTTCTTCGGTTCCCTCAGTTCCCTCAGCCAGAATATCCGACATGTCTAGCTCACCGATAAATCGTGACGGGGAAGGAACCCCACCATCGGTAACAGATATGACATTGGAAGAAGCCATCCGGGCTTGTGAGGTTCACAAGAGGCAAAAAGAAGATCGTGTAATTTCGTGGTACGGCTTTCCGAATGAGCGAGGTATAGCAGCTATCCCCCAGTCAGACGGTACTTTCGTCATGATCGAGGACGACGATTCCCCGAAACCAGTTCCTCAAACCTTCAATCAGGTTCCTCCCCCGCCAACTTACGGGATGCCTTCGAACCAAGGAAACAGCCGACCTAGGCTTCACGTTGCCACCTCTCAGGGCAACCCCTTCATATATGGCCAGGCCAGTGCTACTCCCATCACTCAATACCACCAGCGCACCGCTGGACCATCTCAAACAGATGCCAATATCCTTTAATACCCTCCTGGGTTCATCCCATTGCCTATACACGAATCCCAAAACACCGGGGACAAACCCCGATAATGTTCAGAAAAGGCCCCCATATATCCCCATATATCAAGCCTTCCACCTCCAACCACTACCGCTCACATGGAAGCACCCGGCGCCGAGCCTCAAAGTCCACCACTAGACCTAAACTTAGCCTGGATGTTCGAACAGATGAAGGACCTGAAAGCCACCATGAGCAGCACAAAACAAGAAACGATCAAATCCACGGATCCGGGAATGGTCACGCCTCTCCCTGCCAAGTTCAGAATGCCGGAGATGGACCGATTCGACGGAACCGAATGTCCTCAAACGCATGTCGACACCTACGTTCTCGACATGAGAGCGAAAGGAGCAACCCTCCAGCAAATGGCCGATCACTTCTAGCATACGCTCAAGAGTTCAGCGTTACAATGGTTCCTAAGGGTCAAGACTGCGGATCGCCACACCTGGGATCAGATCAGTAACATCTTCCTAGAGCGGTACAGGTCCAACTTGGAGTGGGAAACGAGTCGTGAGGACTTAATCACCACTGAGCAGAAAGCAGATGAAAGCGTCGGAGAATTCTACAAGAGGTGGAGTTGGAAACTCTTCGAGATCATGGAGCCACTCTCCAAGAAGGAACAAATGCGGATCTTCAAGTCCTGCTTAAGACCGTCCATCAGAACTCTCATCAGTCATCATTTCTTCCCAGATCTCCGGGCCATGGTCAATGCCGGCTCACAGTTCGAGAAGGATCTCAAGGAAAATTTGGATATCACACAGCCATACAGATACCGATCAGCAGTTGCATTCAATCCCGCAACGGCCCCCGACAAAGGGAAAGATACGTCTGTCAACTACATCCATCAGGGACAGCAGTCGGGCAACAGAAACCCAGTCCCATAAAGCAACAACTCCACTTCGAAGCAGCCTGCCGTACATTTCGACAAGTTGGACATGCCTCTGAGTAAGATGCTGGAAGGTTTAATCAAGGAAGGTCTCCTTAAACCCGTTGCAAATTACAAACCCAAGAATCCCGTAGTCAACGCTGACAAGAGCAAGTACTGTGCCTTCCATCAGTATCATGGCCATACCACCGAAAAATGCGTGGGGTTACGGTACGAAATTCAGAATCTGATAAAGGAAGGAAAATTGGAGCGCTCCCGTGGGCCCAATACAGTTGGAAACCCTTTTTCGAACAACAATAGTGTGAATTCCATTGAATGGGTGCCCAAGAAGATTGCCGCAGAGCCAGTCCCTCCGCCTCTTCCAGCCGGGTCCTCTTCGAATGTCCACATCAGCGACGATATTTGTGACTGCTCCGCATGCCTGGAGTACGAGTCCCAAGACATGGTCAGGAGTAATCCTCCCATAAAATAGAAGAAGAAGTCTTCTCAACAGAAACTGAGAGAAAGATATGACTCTCCTTCTTCGGATAGAGACCAGATCTACGATTCCCGACTGTATGGCAGCATGATCACTTTCTGTGACGAAGACCTACCGAGATACGCCTCAGGGCACAATGAAGCTCTGTACATCACTCTCAAGCTCAACACCATATCACTCCCTGGGGTATTGGTAGACAACGGATCAGCCGTTAACGTCCTTCCTCTCAGCATGATGCGAGCCCTACGTATCGACGAAGGCCACTTGATTCCATCAACCAGGACTATCAAGGCCTATGACAGCACGTATCGTCCCATCCTGGGGACGGTGACTCTGGAGCTCTGGTTCGAAACCCAAATGGTGCCAGCAAAATTCCACGTGATGGACATTCCGTTCGAATTCACAGCTCTGTTGGGATGCCCTTGGCTACATCACATGAAAGCCATAGCTTCCACTCTCCATCAGTGCATCAAGTTCATTAACCGTCAGGGAGATCTTGATGTCATCAGAGGGGATAGTTTCCTCATAGGAAATGAAGCCGAGACAATAGCCAAGCGTGCCCGCAGCCACGCCCCGGGGCTACCTCCTTCAAGTCGACCAAGGGACTATCGAGGCAAATCTCATCAGAATCCCTCAGAGTCCGGAGATGCTAACTATTTCAACGTCCTCGAGCAGGCAGACCCTGAAGCAGTCCGATACATCAAGTTCAACTGCCGTTTCCAACATTTGGAGGCAGACTGGAAAGAAACACTGGGCATCGCCATGATGCGGGCACATAAACCCTCTGTCTCCGATCGGAGATTTGTCAGCATCCTTCAATCATACTCTCTGGCCCCGCCAAGCGAGGAAATCTTTATGATAAAGGTTAACAAGCATCATCACACTCGTGATGAATGTATGGCAGTCGTATGGGACGTCCTCCATGAGGAATTACCCTCTGAACCCCTCTTCTCTAGCGAAGGGCATGATGTCTTTCTAGCAGCTCCAGCAGCGCAGCGGGATGCGAGGCATCCCTACGTCTGGGTTGAGCCGTCAGATGGCTACGAATCAGGACTCCCCGGAGTCGAGGACGCGGCAGATCCGCGGGCAGATCCCTACATACATATGCTCAGTTTCGAGGATGACACCAGTTCCAATGATGTCACCTACGACCGTGGCTCCAATACCATGGAAATTGTCAAGCTCAACATCCTGTACAGGCGGTTATCCGACGAATGGAAACAACTGGTTGACACGACAAAGAACCCCTCTGATCAAGTGACTGACGACGACTTCGTCAACATCATCTATTCCAGATATCCCGATGATACCAAGGATCCGGTCCTTATCATCAGATTCTGCAATGCCAAAGTCAACCTCAACGACTGCCTGCTCATAGTAAATGAGGCCCTGTCCAATCGAGCTCAGAGCTCCTCATCACTTCCGACTACCAGCCCCAGTGGCAACCGGCCCGTGCCGTCAGTCAAGCTCACAGCCACAAGCGCCGCCAAGGCCAAGGGCAACAGCGAAGGAGACAAAGCTCCTCACCCTGCTACAAATCAGATCAACCTCGGGAACGCTTCCAGTAGCCACCCTGAAAACATCTGTAAAGGTCTTCCCCACAAGACAGAGTCAGCTTCCGACGAAGGAAATGACCACCTCAGCATCAACATGCTCAAGTTCGATTCTGCACCCAGTCGTCACGGCCATGGATTCAGACATCCCGCCAGCAAACTGCTAGCTTTGATAGACTTGGCGATCCAGCGAGATCACGAGATTATCAACATCGCGGAATTCAACACCCCCGTGGGTTCAATCAAGCAGATATGGGAGAACTTCTTTGTAACCGAGATAATGGAGGGCCGCATGGAATGTCCCAGCCCAACTTCCTTTGTCAGCATAATCCAAGTATTTCCACCGTTAGGGGATTTAGATGTGATCACAGTTTTAGACAGTAGTCAGACGGCGCGCACCTACGGAGACTGTTTAGCTCTCGCACGGAAAGCCCTCATAGAACTAGCCGCTCAAGAGAACCGTCTATGGGACGAAAACCAAGCTCAAAAGACTCACATAGACCAAGCCCTTAAAGTGTCACAAGCAGCTTCAGACAGAAAGCAAGAGGCCACTCTAGACCAGTTCGACCTCAAGGGTTTTGCTCATGGCAACTTCCTGGACTACCGTTTGTTCTCATCCAACCCCCACTGCCAAAGGAGGGCGGTCAACGGTCCTGATGACCTAGGAGATTGAATGGCACAGCAGAACGAATACCAGCGCTTATCTCCCCAAGGAAAGCAAGTTCTCTGTGAAAGCAACGACGAAGATGATGAAATCATTCTCTTCCAAGACAGACATGAAGTCAACAAAACTGGAATCTCAAGGGTCCTGGGAGGATGGGGACGGATCATTTCCGCACTCAAGCTAAAAGGCCAGCTGAGGGAGGAAGGTCTATTAAAAAACAAGAGAAAGATGGAAATACATCTCCAACAACTGCTCAGGGAGATTCCACAGACTGCGGCATTCGTTTACAGAAACGATCAACTGGGACAGCAACCAGTTACATGGGCAGATGTTCGGGAAGTCGTGTACTCACCTTCCGACATACCCGCTACCCAAATAAAGAAGAAGGGAAAGCTCTCCCCAATGGAGGTTTACCTAGACTACCGCACGCAGTTCAAAGAAGCATTGGCTATTCTCACATGGGAAGAAACACAGGTGCTAACTCTCGACGCAGGCTCTGCTGCAAGAAAGTTGATCTGGGCCAAGAGTGGAGGAAAATTAGCAAACCATGAGTATTGCCAAACCCAACTCCAGAATGCCCTGAGTATGCTCAGCAAGAAGGAAAGGAGCGCGGTATACCGTGAAGAGATCAAGGAGACAGTTCGCATGAACCAATAACTCTCCAACCTCCCCCGGAGGGACAGCAACGCACAGTTCAGTTCTGACAACCATTGTTGCACAGTGATGTTCAAACAGCTACGGCAATCCATAAACTACCTCCCCGCGGAGGCACCCAAGCCAGTAACCTGGAACAGAATCCGGAAAGCTGCAGAAGCCCCCGGAAATTCATCTACAATCAACGAATTGAGGGAAGACATATGGCCCTACGCTATGAGGAATCCTCCTCTGACTATGGCTCAACTTAGAGTGACCTGTTCAGAAGGAACCAATCCTGATGTCAGTGTTCTAACCCAATCAGGTCAAATCCATGCATTACCACCTAAGGTCACTAAAAAGCTAGCGGAGCCAGAACCGCAACCCGGCCTGCCCGAAGACGCAAGTTCCATAAAAGAGGACTCGATCCTCACTCAGCTCAAGCAGACCCAAGCGAACATTTCCCTTTGGTCCCTGCTCACATCCTCATATCCTCACAAGCTCAAGCTAGAGGAAAGTCTGGCCCATACCATGGTCCCCGTGGACGCAACCCCAGATGAAGTCATTCGAATGATCGGAAACATCCACTATGGCAACATTATCACCTTCACAGATTTGTACCTTCCAAAATATGGGGCTGATCACAATGAGCCACTCTACATCACAGTCCAGCTGGATGAGCATCGCCTTCCCCACTGTAAGTACCCAAATCTGGCTCATGCCTTCCGGTAAATTTCCCGGTAATTCCCCGGACTTTCCTAGAGTTCCGGAACAATTCCGGAACTGTTCCAAACCATTTAAGGGCTGAAGGGAATGCTTAGTAATTAAGAAACACATTTTTCTTAATTACAAAAAACCTTCTAGAATTGCCACCTTGCATGATTCTAGAAACATGCTGAGTCATTGTGGATAATGCCACACGGCTGCATTAGCCAAGGACCTCTGGCCGCACGGCTTCATTAGCCTTATCCAGACTGCCTATAAATAGAGGCCTCCTCTACCCATTTCCATACACGCTTTTTCCAAAGATAAAAACCCCCAAAGAATTCCTACGAAAATAAGAAGCTGAAGGAGCCAAGAAGCCACCTCCCTCCTCCATTGAAGCCTCTAAAGTTGGTCCTTCCACCAAGCAAGATCCAAAGGAGAAGAGGCCACCACCATTGGTAACCTCTCACTACCTTAACCTTGCATTTTACTTGATTTAAATTGCTCATTGCATTCATATATTGTCATTATCTTGCTTGGGACTTGGTAGTTATCATTAAAGATCATATCTTTATCATACCCCCCTTCCCTCTTTGCATGAAATAGGCATCACTTGCCATTAAAAATGTAATATTTGAATCAAAAGGTGCATCCTTTGCACCTAAAACCCCCTTTTTACAATAAAAATATCATCTTTATGCATCCTTTGCTCATAAAAATGCAATCTTTACATCTAAAATGCATCATTTGCATATAAAAATCATGTCTTTATAAAAAAGGTGCATCCTTTGCACCTAAAATCCATTTTCATGCATCCTTTGCATTAAAAATCATCTCTTTGCATGAACTTAGCATCCTTTGCTTTCAAAAAATGAAACCTTTGTTCATCCTTTGCATATTAAGTATCAATTTCCTCATAAAAATGCATCCTTTGCATAAAGATCACTTCTTTACATCAAAATGCATCCTTTGCAAATCAAATGCATCCTTTGCAACCCAAAAATGTCATATTTTCACTAAAAATGTCATTTTTACATGCATTCCCCCATGTCCCCATTAGCAACCTTGGAATGGACCGGTGTAAAGATCCTATCTTTACATCGTTTCTTTCATGAAAGGTTCCATAATCTCTTTAGAAAGGGACAACCTTTAACCCTATATCTCTGATTATCACTTAAGACGAGCATGAAGCAACTATATGAGCTCGATCGTCTTAAGGTGTAGGATTGATGGGCTAAGGACATTCCTTCCTAAAGAACCTCATTTTTGGGCTATAAAAGAGAGTCCTTCTCTCGATCACGCAAGTCCCAAGGTCAAAATGTGATGATCACAAGTCCAAGATGAGGACGGGATCAAAATCCCGAATACATAAAATCCAAGAAATCCCGAGCGACAACCAATAAATGGTTTGTACGTCCGGAAGACAACTTGGGACATTCCCTCCCCTTTTATTCAAACACATGCACACAAGAAAGCATGCAAGCAAGCAAGATAAACGGAATCTAGGGAGACTTGCTACGGCAAGGCACCTTGGGTGAACGACGATCCGTTCTTCCCAAGGGGTAACTTAACCTCCGAACCCATAAATCCTTTTTTTCAAAGTTTTGAGGAAATCAAAATGGCGTGGCGACTCCGTTTTTCAAATTAAACCGGATGTCTTCAAACTCGCGTGAATCCAACAAAATTTGGGCACACATTCACAGTCTGGCGACTCCGCTGGGGATATCCCAAAGGAGAAAAGCTTTCATTTTCAAAATAAACGATACTTGGTTTATAGGTGGAAACCACTTAACCATCCCGTATCGCTCCCTAACCCGGGGCTTGGGATAAACGGTGGTTTAACAATCCCACGTACCGGTATCACTTTTTGAAAAAAATTAAAAGAAAGCTTTTCCCTTTGAGCGGGTTAGACTCCCACCGCGTATTCCGTTTATTTTGCTTGCTTTCTTTGCCTTGCATTGCATCATTTGCATCTTGGGATATGTGCATACTTTGAACGGGAAACAACCCGAAAATAGCAAAGGAGTGGAACCTGGAAAATTGATCCATGCAGTCGTACGGCTCAATCCTCCTTGGATTCTGACCGGACGGCCTCAGTGGCGATTCCACCAGGAAAAATTGAGGTTAATCTGGCAGCCTTGGCAGCTTGGAGCTATTCAGTTCCAAGACTGACTGGGGCTCCCAGAAAATTTACGTGCTTAACTGTTGCATTCTCCCCCGTCCCAAAAATCATTCCTTTAAAACACATTTATGAAAATCTCTGTTTTAACTCAAAAAGGAACATTTTTAGGAGACCGCACACTACGCGCACCTTATATATCCTGTACACTTTGCACGCACGTCCCTTTAAACTCGGGATGGTTTATCAGCTGCAGTCACGGACAGCCTTACGATGCTCCCGGGCGCGCACGGAATCATCCCAAACTCCCTATGGCAGCCAGTGTCGACCAATGCACAGTCCGTGTCACACGTTTCAAAAAACCGTGACTTTTGGTTAGTTTTTGGTCTAGTCCGTGTCATATAGCCCAGTTGCATATCCCCGTAAAGGTCAAGCCTTAGTTCATAACGGAAGTCAAGATCTCTCGCTCAAGCGAAACTCTGCCGAAATTCCGACAAGGAAAAATCGGTAGAATCTTGACTCCGACATTGACTTTGGCCTTGACCTGCACGAAATGCGTAAGAGTTGAGACCGAGTCTTTGCCAAAAAAGTCCAAAGATCTTTCGCTCAAGCGAAGCTCTGCCAAAATTCCGACAAGGAAAAATTGGCAAGATCTTGACCCGGCATTGACTTCGATTTTGACTCACGCACGGCGTATGCAACGAAGTTCAATGTGACACTGTGTCATCCGGCTTTTACTGCCCGACCCATGCCTATTATCTTCTCGGACATTACCGAAAAGTCAAAACGTCAATCGCGCAAGCGAAATTCTGCCGAAATTCTATCAAGGCTGAAAGACGAGACTTTCCCGGTATTGCCTTGACTATAATTCGCATCGCTCGTGCGTTAAAAGTTCCTATGACCCGCTAGACCCGTTAGGAGCGTTCTTCTCTCTCGGTCGGTGGGATCCGCGTGCCCTATAGGACCCTCGCCCGGGGCTGTCCACCCTGGGAGGTCGAAATACATGTGGAATACGAGGGGCTTATAGACGTAGTGACGGAACCCACTGATCCAGGATCTAGAGTAGTTGCGAAAAAGAAGGGCAAATCCCCTTTTCCAACCAAATAGAAATTAATAAAAGACACCGTTTTAAGTAAACTGGAAGATTCCTAATTTGCATATTGCTTGAGCCTTCAGCCTAAACACCTACCCCGAGTCTAAACCTCTCATATCCCTTTCCTGCAGCGAGAAAGAAGTGGGTGAGAACACCGAGTCAGCCACTTGTTAGCGCAGAATTCTCAGGCAGTTCGCCAGAATCCTCAGTTTTATCAGTCCAGAGAGTCAGAATGGCCGATTCGACAGAGAACAGTACTGGTTTGGGTAACCATGACTAGGGAAGAAGAGCTATCCTTAGCCTTGGAAAACAGTCGTAAGGCCCATGAGGAACAGCAGACCATGCTCATTGATGCACTCCGCCGTCATGGGGTCCAGATAGTGGTAGAGCCCAACGGTTCCCTGGTTATGGAAGAAGATGAAACTCCAGAAGTAATGGGTCTTCTAGTATATAATGAATAGGTAGGGATTACTTGATATACATTGAGTCCTTACCTGATTGTGTGTATATGGTGATGGGTTCACGTGATGTGTAAAATGTGTATTACACTATTTGCTTGGTTGGAACATTTATAGAAAGTGTTCAACCTTAGGGTCTGATTGAGTAGGGCTACTTAGATTATATTGTACCCCTACTTGATTACCAATATGTGATGATTGGTTTGAATAGTGCGTGAAATATATGGGGCACTACTTCTTGAGATTAAGCATGGATATGTAGGGCTTATATGTAATTCATTGTACCTATATGTGATTGCATATCCATGATTTGTTGTGCACATAGTGTTTAAATGCGTGTTGCACTTTTCCATTTGGTTTGAGCATGAGTATGCATACCATGTCATTGGATTGTTGTTATCTAATAGTGTACATTATGCATGTGCACTATTGTAATTGATTTAGCATGAGTAAAGTATCATGTTATATATTGATATCCCAAGGTGTGGATTAATTTCAATTATCTATCTTGTGCTTGATTATGGTTATAGTTGTTGGTTATTCGGGGGTATAGGGTACTATCACTAGTGGATGTGTTCCATGAGGTGGTTAGATTGCCTTTTACGTTGGGTCGTTCCCCTTCTGTAGTTATAGGCTGGGGTTCAACTTCTATGGATTTGTGCAGTCATTTCATAGAATTTCTGATGTCTTATATGGTTCCCTAGATAATGGGTCTTATAAGACGTGAATATGTGAGCAAGCAGTTCACCAAAAGGGAGGAGTACTACTCCCATTGTTGCTTATATGGGTCTCCGATAGGGATCGTATAAGTCGTGAATAGGCAATAAGCAATTCACAAATGAGTGGAGTTTAACTCCCACCGTTATACTTTATATTATTCAGATGGGAAAAGGGTAAAAAGAAGGTAACATAATGTGTTTACCATTTTTACCAGTATGTTGATTGAGCAACCTATTTATGTGTTGCATATTTGAGATTGAGCAACCTGTGGGTGTTGCATATTAGTTGAGCAGCCTGTGTGTTGTATATTTGAGATTGAGAAATCTGTGGGTGTTGCATACTAGTTGAGCAGCCTGTGTGTGTTTCATATATTATGAGCAACCTGTATAGGTGTTGCAGATTGTATGACGTACCGGTCAGGCGGGAAAGGTAACATAAAGTGTGTACTGTTTTTCCCAATGTGATTTATTGCAACCTGTTTATGTGTTGCATATTATATGGCATATTGTTGCATGCATAGCAACTTATTGAGATTTATTCTCACCCCTTCTCCCTTTACTGTTTTAGTTTCAGCTGAGACAGGTGGACCTTACTGGTAAGGCCGGGAAGGAGTTTGGATCCTATTTTGGGTTGTCAGGGTATGTATATATTTGTGTGGGAGTGGGGAGTAGTTGTAGTTGTTATTCTGAGAAACTGTTATAAAACATTTTCAGTAGATTGTATTGTAATCAGTTGTGGTGTTGGTTTGTTTTACAGTTGCCTTGTGTAAGCATGTTTAGTGTATTGGCTGTATCTTAAACAGGTTATATGTTTAAAGCAGGTTTTTAAATCACCTCCGAGTAGTGAGGTTATTTTGAAATTGTTTTGGAAAAAAGTGGTTTACTTTTCAAGTAATATAACGAAAAGTTTTTTTTTAATTGGTATATTTTGGGACCCTCCATCCTGGGACACGGGTTATAGGTCCGGGAGTTGGAGGCGCCCACAGTTGGTATCAGAGCTTTGGTTAGAAGTCAAGGGTAGATGTCAAGCCTAAGGGGGAGTGTGTGACATCTGACGCCGAGTGGTTATTGCAGGAAATTGTTCAATGGCAGGAAATGGTGATGACCAACAAGGGGATCACGGAAATGGGAAATATATGGGAACAGGAAGAGACCAGAATATAGAAATGATGAAGATGTTCAGGGTCTTTGTACAGAACATGGCAGCTCAGGGACAAGCTCAACAGCAACCTGAGGTACGACCAAAACCTGTGATAGAGGATTTTGTAAGGATGAATCCATCAAGTTTTAATGAAAATCCAAATTCGGGAAAAGCAGAAAAACAGTTAGAAGCAATGAATAAAAATTTTGAGGTTATAGGCATTCCTGATGAAGAAAAGGTTAGGTGTACTGTTTTTAAACTAGAAGGTCCAGCGGATCATTGGTGGCAACTTTTACATGAACATTGGGAGCGGGCTCATACGCCCCAAACTTGGGATAATTTTACTCGGGAGTTCCAGGATTATTTTATCTTAATGGTTACCCGGGATAGAAAGGAGGTGGAGTTTTTACGTCTATCACAGAGAGGCATGACGGTAGCTCAGTATTCGGCAAGGTTCGAAGATTTGGCACAGTATTGTCCTCACTTGGTAACCAAATGAAGGAAAGAGAGTTTATCATTTCATAAAAGGTTTGAGCCACGCGATCAAGAAGCGATTAGCGACTTGTGACTTTGCCGGTTATCAGACCACCTTGGATAGGGCATATAAAATCGAGCAGGACCTTGAAAAGCATCCAGGAGGATCGAAAAGTTGGCAAAGCCAGTTACAATATCAGGGACAAGGCTTCGGACTGGGCAGAGAGCAGCCAAGTTCTTCAGTTTCCAGAAGTGTTCGAGGGGTATAAGTCGAAGCTTCTACAGCTCAGCCAGTATCTGGTCAACATTTTAGCAAGGTTTGTAAATATTGCCAACGGATTGGACATACAGAAGAAATGTGCTGGAAAAAACAAGGTAAATGTATGAATTGTGGGGAAATGGGACATTTTAGAAAAGATTGTCCTAAACCTAGATTTCGACAAGAACAGACCTCAGGCAGTGGCCAACAAAGAGGGCAACCAAGTGGTGGTACAAAGAGAGATACCGAAGGGAAAGCAAAAGAGAAAGTCTAAGACCGATTCTTGGCTTGGGATTATGGAGAGAGAGATTCCTCCGCAGTTACTAAAGGTATATTACCTGTCTCAGGAATTAGGGGTCATATTTTTTTATATATAGATCCCAGTTTATCTCGTTTTTAGGTGGCATTGCATTTGTTTTATTTGCATAAATGGCCTAAGAGTTGTCTTATGTGCTAGAGGTTTCAACTCCTATGGGAGAGTACCTCGAATTTTCTTTGATTGTCATGGTTGTGACATGATTATTTGTGGGCATGGATTGCCAGTGGAGTTGGTAGAATTACCAATCCGTGATATTTTTGTTATACTTGGCCTGCAGTGGTTAAGTAATTGTTGTGTTTTGGGGTAGACTATCGCCAAAAAGCGAGTCTCCTTTGCTATGGTTTACTTGCCTCTGTTTGTGATTGAGGCGGATAAGTCATTACTTGATAATTATGTCATATATGTATTAAAGACCTAAATGTATGGTCTAAAGAATGTGAATGATGTTTGGTTTCTGTGTTAGACTTGAATAAAAGTCACCTGAAATATCTTATTTATTGGTGGTATTTAAATTGGTGAGGTGTTTTCCTCAAAGTATTTTATGCTGCAAGTTAGGGCAGTAGAATTGGTATTGATTAATGTCAGGTTTATTTCCATATCCAAAAGCCCTTATGGAAGGGTACTGGATGTGTTTGTGAATATAATGAGTTGAGTTTTTAAACTTGATCTTGATAACTTGTGATAATCTTTATAGAGGATATCTTGGGTTATTCAGAGTTACGAAGAAATTTTAATGATGGGCCTTATAGTTTCAAGCTTGGGGCATGGTTATTAATTTCTCAAGTATTGAGATTTTGGTCAAGTGGAACAACCTTTGGCAGTGTTAGAATTCCGTAATTTTCTGGGTTTGACAGATTGTTACCAGATAATAGTTGATAGACCTTCGAGGGTGATATACTCAGAAGGAGATATAATCGATATGGAATGTAAAAAGGGTGAAACCAGTTTTGCAAAGTTAAAGAATAGATTGATTATAGTTAAATCCTTAGTTTACTTGATGGATGTGAGAATTTTGTGATTTGTGTGTGTTACCTAAGTGGAAGACCATCTATATGAAGTTAAAATTGAGATTCTTATCAACCAGAAGTGTGCAGTACCTGGTTACTTAAAAGATGTTGATTGTGTTAGTTTATATCATCTGGGGAAGTTAGTGTGGTTGCAAATGTGATTAGCCGAAAAGCTTCACTGTCAACAGTTTGGTCTTGTGAATTGCAAGATAAGACATAAATTGCGACTGTTTGAGTATCCTTACATTTTATAGAATTGTATTGAAGCTCAACAAATAGATCCTGAATTGGAAAAGATGGATGTGTTTGGGTAATAGTGGATAGATTGATTGATTTCGCGGAGTACCAATCCGTATTTTGTATCAGGTTGTGATCCAGGATTCCTATTGCGATTTGTGAAGACTTAGTATGAGGCTTTGGACTCTGAGCTGAGTTTCAGTTCAGCTTTTCATTCACAAGAAGATGGGCAGACCGAGAGAACTATCCATATTTTGAGGATATGTTGCATGTGTACGTGATGGATTTTCTTTATTTGAGAGGTTTATTCAACCTTAGTGGAATTTGCGTATATCATCAGTTATCAGTTCAGTATTGAATTGGCACTGTATGAAACTTGGTATGGGAGGAAGTATCTTGATGATCCTATCCTAATATTGAATGCTTCAACCAAGGATACAGGTGAGTTGAATTGAGTGGTTATTGAGCACTCAGGTAAGTATGTTTAAAATTTGGGATAAATTTTATTTAAGGGGGAGTGAGTGTCACGACCCTAGGTCCGGGCACTAATTTGACCACGTGTTGAGCACGTGGGAGTGGGGTGTATTGCCTTATATTACGCTTTATATGAATTTGTGAAATGATTACATGTTTATTTGGCTAGATTGCTAAATTACATGGTTTTAGATATTATTAAAGTGATTTTAATCATATAATGTCAAAGTAAAAGAAATGAGGAATTTGTGTAGTAATGTTAATAACACTTGAAATCTTTAAATGAAAGTGTTATAAAAAGCTTTGAGGTGCTTATGTGTAATTATAAGTTCAAGATGGTGGTTTGTAGTTGTGTGAAACTTTGAGGAGCTAGAGTGTAAATTGGATATATAAATATCCTTCCCAAGATTATCCAAGAAGAATAATCACCTCCTCAGTTTCTCTCTTTTCTCTTTACGTTCTAAGAGTCCCAAACCCTAGCCAAGCGTCATTAATTCCCAGAAATTCAGCCGTGGAGTGGTTGTTGATTCCGACTTCAAATTATTGCTAAGGGAGTGGAATAGAGCAAGAAGAGCCGATCCTATCTTCCTTTTATTTTGATAAAAATTGGTAAGTTGTTATGATTCTTACCAAAACTGTTCATAATATGTGTTATGATGTTATTATGATGTTATAAGTAAGTTTGGTGAAGATTTGATCACTAACTTGGTGTTGAAAATGGAAAAGAAACTTGAATAGTTTCAGATTATGGTTTGAGAATTGGATTGAAAGAGGATATAATTGATGTTTATACATGTTATATATATGTTATAAGACTTGAAGGGAGTATATTATGGACCAAAATCTGTTTATGTACTGATATTGGTCACTTTGCAGTAGCTGGAATGAAACCTGGGTGTATTGTTATTGTTGCTGATGTTGCTTTGTACAAAACCGTAGGTTCTGGTGTTTGGCATGACTCATGCCCTTAAGCACTAGTCGTGACATTGCTTGGACGAGTCGTGCGACATAGAATGACTGGTGGATCACTAGTCGTGAGCCTTGGTTCAGTCGTGCAGGGTTGGTGCACGACTCATGCCATTAAGCACGAGTCGTGCTCAAAACTGGGTGGAGATGGCTGCTTTGCAAGATTTTTAGGATAGTTAAATGAGTATGAATTTAATCACTCTTTAACTAGGCTTTTAGTACAACTTTAGTACTATAATGTGGAACAGGCCAAAAATATATTGTCAAGAGCTTTAAATAGTGGCGTGAAAATGCTTGAAAGGCAGTTTTGACACTTGAACTATTTCAATCTGCAGCTTTGAACCTTTTTCTAGGCCTTGCAAACCTAGTCTAACCAACATAATTTGGAACACTCTTTAACCCTGAATCTAGTACAACTTTAGTACTATATAAGGGAGTTTGAATTGGGCCAAAAAGATATGGGTAAGAGCTTTAAATAAGGTCGTGAAAATGCTTGAAAAGCAATTTATGACACTTGAACCAAAGTTAATAAAACTTGGTATTTGAACTTGGAACATTAAGAGAAGGTGTTTAATGTTATATTGTGAACGTGTAGGGCTACTTAGAGGATGTTGTACCCCTACATGGTTGACCCTATATGGTTATGGGGTTATAGTAAGTAAAAATAGTTAGCACTAGTTGACTTGGTTTGGGCAAGTGTATTAATACACTGTCATTGGTTTATATTGTATATAATGAATAGGTAGGGATTACTTGATATACATTGAGTCCTTACCTAATTTTGTGTATATGGTGATGGGTTCACGTGATGTGTAAAATGTGTATTACACTATTTGCTTGGTTGGAACCTTTATAGAAAGTGTTCAACCTTAGGGTCTGATTGAGTAGGGCTACTTAGATTATATTGTACCCATACATGATTACCTATATGTGATGATTGGTTTGAATAGTACGTGAAATATATGGGGCACAACTTCTTGAGATTAAGCATGGATATGTAGGGCTTATATGTAATTCATTGTGCCCATATGTGATTGCATATCCATGATTTGTTGTGCACATAGTGTTTAAATGCGTGTTGCACTGTTCCATTTGGTTTGAGCATGAGTATGCATACCATGTCATTGGATTGTTGTTATCCAATAGTTTAAAATATGCATGTGCACTATTGTAATTGGTTTAGCATGAGTTAAGTATCATGTTATATATTGATATCCCAAGGATAATTTCAAGTATCTATCATGTGGTTGATTATGGTTACAGTTGTTGGTTATTCGGGGGTATATGGAATACTATCACTAGTGGATGTGTTCCATGAGGTGGTTAGATTGCCTTATACCTTGGGTCGTTCCCCTTCTGTAGTTACAGGCTGGGGTTCAGCTTCTATGGATTTGTGCAGTCATTTCATAGAATTGCTGATGTCTTATATGGTTCCCTAGATAATGGGTCTTATAAGACGTGAATATTCGAGAAAGCAGTTCACCTAAAGGGAGGAGTACTACTCCCATTGTTGCTTATATGGGTCTGCGATAGGGATTGTATAAGTCGTGAATAGGCAATAAGCAATTCACAAATGAGTGGAGTTTAACTCCCACCGTTATACTATATATTATTCAGATGGGAAAAGGGTAAAAAGAAGGTAACAGAATGTGTTTACCATTTTTACTAGTATGTTGACTGAGCACCCTATTTATGTGTTGCGTATTTGAGATTGAGCAACCTGTGGGTGTTGCATATTAGTTGAGCAGCCTCTGTGTGTTATATATTTGAGATTGAGCAACCTGTGGGTGTTGCATACTAGTTGAGCAGCCTGTGTGTGTTGCATATATTATGAGCAACCTGTGTAGGTGTTACAGGTAGTATGACATACCGGTCAGGCGGGAAAGGTAACATAAAGTGTGTACTGTTTTTCCCAATGTGATTTATTGCAACCTGTTTATGTGTTGCATATTATATGGCATATTGTTGCATGCATAGCAACTTATTGAGATTTATTCTCACCCCTTCTACCTTTTACTGTTTTAGTTTCAGCTGAGACAGGTGGACCTTACCGGTGAGGCCGGGAAGGAGTTTGGATCCTATTTTGAGTTGTCAGGGCATGTATATATTTGTGTGGGAGTGGGGAGTAGTAGTAGTTGTTATTCTGAGAAACTGTTATAAAACATTTTCAGTAGATTGTATTGTAATCAGTTGTGGTGTTGGTTTGTTTTACAGTTGGCTATTGTATGCCTGTTTAGTGTAGTGGTTGTATCTTAAACAGGTTATATGTTTAAAGCAGGTTTTTAAATCACCTACGGGTAGTGAGGTTATTTTGAAATTGTTTTGGAAAAAGGTGGTTTACTTTTCAAGTAATATAACGAAAAGTTTTTTTTTAATTGGTATATTTTGGGACCCTCCATCCTGGGACACGGGTTATAGGTCCGGGAGTTGGAGGCGCCCACAGAGGCACTCTCCATGGGAAACAGACTGTTCGGGTCAGCCGCCGAGGCCACATTCGAGACACTAACTCCAAAGAAGAAGGAACCAGAATTCATAGAAGACGCTCTCAGTGGACCAGCTCTACAGAGTCTTTTTGAAGAAGTCATGGAGGTGCCAAACCTGATTGACCTGGGCTCCGAAAAAAGCATGATCGCCATGATTGGGACAGCAGAAGCCAAGCCTCTCGATCCCCGAACCCTCATCAAGCATCCAGCAATGCCGCTGAAGAACTGGGTAACTTTCACCGGACCAAGGGCAAGCCAGGCAGAAATGGAAGACAAGCTGGGCCTGCACCCACATCTCCCTAAACCCGGTCTCGAACCCTCTGAGTCAGTCCTTGTCAGAGTCCAGTCCTCTGAGTCATCCAACGGCCTTACGCCGGAAGACTATGATAATGTAGCCAACCATGTATTTTCGTTCGCATCTAATGAAAAATCTGATCTTTCGGAGTATCCCCTCATTGCCACTTTAACAACTAATAAGTTAACAAACAACTTAAAAGATGTTAATAACGAATCACTTGATAAAGAAGCAGACACATTAAATGAACAATACATTAAAGAGGTTCTCAAGCGTGTTGTTGACCAAGAGGACAACCGGGCCCAAGCTACCGAAGAGGTTATGACCAAGGTGAACCTGGGGTCAGTGCAAGAGCCTAAAGAGACACAAGTGGGCAGTTTCTTAGCCGATGCAGAAAAGGAAGCCCTGATAAACCTCCTCCGGGAGTATGTTGACGTGTTCGCCTGGTCATACCAGGACATGCCAGGACTCGATCCCTCAATCGTGGAGCACAGAATTCCCTTGGATCCAGAATCCAAGCCTGTCAAACAGAAGTTGCGCAAGATCAAGCCAGAGTGATCCTTGCAAGTTAAAGAAGAGATTGAGAAAATGATCCGAGTTGGTTTCATCAGAGTGATTGAGTACCCGACCTGGCTCTCCAACATCGTGACGGTCACCAAGGCTAATGGAAAAGTCAGATGCTGCGTGGATTTCCGGGATCTCAACAAGGCCAGCCCTAAAGATGATTTCCCACTGTCCAACATCGACATGCTAGTCGACACCACGGAAAATTTCGAGGTAAAGTCCTTCGTGGATGGGTTTGCCGGATACAATCAAATCAAAATGTCTGAGGAGGATCAAGCCAAGACTGCTTTCACCACTCTATGGGGGACATACTGTTACACGGTCATGTCGTTCGGTCTGAAGAACGCTGGGGCTACTTACCAATGGGCTGCAACAGCCCTCTTCCATGACATGATCCACAAAGAAATCGAAGTATATGTCGACGACATGATCATCCACTCTAGAGGATCAGACATGCAGCACATGACAGATCTGAGAAAGTTCTTCAATAGACTCAGAAAGCACTCCATGAGATTGAACCCTGCCAAGTGCACCTTCGGCATCAAGCGAGGCAAAGTACTGGGGTACATGGTTACAGAAAGAGGTATCGAAGCCGATCCCAAGAAAATCAAGGCCATCATTGACATGAAGCCGCCTCAGACCCTGACAGAAGTAAAAAGCTTTATGGGAAGACTTCAGTACATCAGTCGCTTCATCAACCAGTTGACGTCTCTCTGCGAGCCAATGTTCAAACTGATGAAGAAGAATGCCGACATCAACTGGGACGCCGAGTGCCAGACAGCTTTTGAGAAAATCAAGACATACTTGGTGAATCCCCCAATTCTGTGCCTGCCACATGAAGACAAGCCACTACTCCTGTACCTGACAGTAACAGACACGTCAATCGGAGAAATTATGGCACAAGAATAGAAAGATTCCAAAGTTGAGCATGCAATCTACTTCATAAGCCGGAAGCTTCAAGGAAGTGAACTCAGCTACTCAGCATTAGAGAAAACTTGTACTGCCTTGGTATGGGTAGTCGGAAACCGAAACACTACATGCGGTCACATTCGGTGCTCTGGTCTCCAAAATGGACCCCGTCGATATCTCTTTGACAAGCCATCCCTGTCAATGAGACTAGCCAAGTGGTCATTCTTCCTGGCTGAGTTCGACATCAAGTACATGGTCAGAAAATCAACAAAGGGCAGAGTAATGGCAGATCAGCTGGCAGATTTCCCAAGCAGTGAACCTAAGGGTCCTGATCCGCAGTTTCCGGACGACGGAATCTTCTCACTCGACAGCGCAAACCGCTGGCAACTCTTCTTCGATGGGGTATCCAACAAGAAGGGAAATGGTATTGGAATGCTCCTTGTCGATCCCAAGGACGAGCATACTCCCATAGCCATCAAGCTGAATTTTGAAACAACCAACAATGCAGTGGAATATGAAGCTTGCGCAGCCGGTCTGGAAGCCGCTCTCGAGTGTAACATCTCAGAACTGGAAGTATACGGAGACTCACCATTGATCATCAATCAAGTGTCCAACAAATGGAAGACGGTAGATTCTGGCCTCCAGAAGTACCACACGTACATGGAGGAGCTCATTACTCAGTTCAAGGAAATCTCTTTCCACTATTTGCCAAGAGACAGGAACCGCTTTGCAGATGCCATGGAAACCCTTGCCTCTCTTGTCGAAATTCCCAATGGGAAATCAGTAAAACCCCTCAGAATAGGCAGACGGGAAACACCCGCTTATTGCTTTGAGATCGAAATAAAAAATGAAACGATCGACGAACCCTGGTACAATCAAATATACCAGTACCACCAAAACGGAGAAGCTTCCTTCACAAAAGAAGATGGAAAATACAAAGAAGGGATCAAAGCCAAAAACATGATGGCATTAAAACGCATGGCATCTCATTTCGTCATTCTGGAGGGTATGTTGTACAAGAAGCGCCACCAATGGCCACTCCTTAGGTGTGTAAATAAAGAAAAAGCCAGCGAGCTAATGAACGAAGTTCACAACGGAACCTGCGGTCCGCACATGAACGCCCGAGCATTGACACAGATCATCCTACGTATGGGATACTATTGGTTATCAATGGAAACAGACCGCATCTAGTTCGTCCGAAGCTGTGACAAATGTCAACGGTTCTCCAACCTCAATCACATCCCTCCTCATGAACTCTATTGCATGACTACGCCATGGCCTTTCGCCACATGGGGAATTGATGTCATCGGCAAAATCACTCCACCAGGGAGCAATGGTCACGAGTTCATTCTAGTCGCAGTCGACTACTTCACCAAATGGGTAGAAGCCAGATCGTACAAGGTACTGAATTCTAAGAAGGTGGCTGAGTTCATCAAAGAGAACATCATGTGCCGATACGGAGTGCCCAACGAGATCATATCCGACAATGGGACCCACTTCGAAGGAGATTGTGACCAACTACTAACCGAATTCAGAGTCACACGTCACAAGTCTTCTCCCTACAGACCACAAACTAATGGTGCAGTAGAGGCAGCAAACAAGACTCTTGCAATGATAATCAGAAAGATGACTACCAGAGGTCGGGACTGGCCCAAAAAACTACATCTAGCCCTCTGGGGATACAGAACATCAGTCAGAACCGCCACAGGGGAGACTCCGTTCGCACTTACCTACGGAATGGAAGCAATGTTACCCGTGGAATTGGAAATTCCATCCCTCTGAGTCCTCTTGGAAAACGGGATCAATGAGGTCGAATGGCTACAGAGCCGTCACGACGAACTTGCTCTACTCGACGAGCCCAGATTGAAAGCCATGGAGCATACTCGAGCCTACCAGGGAAGACTGGCCCGAGCATTTGATAAGAAAGTCAAGATCCGAGACATCAGAGAAGGCGACTTGGTGCTAAAGGAAAAGCCTCCTACACAGACCAATCCCCTCGGAAAGTGGGAGCCTACCTGGATAGGACCGTTCATGGTACAAAGAATCTTCTCCGGAGGAGCCATGAAGTTAGCAGATTTGGACGGGAACCCTTTCGTTAACCCTGTGAACGGAAGCAAGCTCCACAGATACTTCATTTGAGGAAGAGCATGAGTCAACTCTCCTTTCCCATACGCCACCCCTCAGTAAAATTAAAGTGCTAAAAGAGTAATACCCAACTGGATACATTCCCGTCAATGATCCAGGTAAAAATAGGGTCGCACTTCTTTTGTCTTTGTTTTTCTCAAATTCACCTAAAGTTTCGAACTACGGTGACCTGATCCCCTTAGTCCAATTGTAAAAGGGGAACGTAGGCAGCCATCATTGGTTCGGTCTCAAAAAACAAAAAAAAACAAATAAGCATCAATTGTTTGTGTTTCGAAAAACTCTTTTCAATTAACCTACAAATTCATTACGGTTAAAACAATCTTTGATGAGTTCAAGCACGGTCAACTCTTGAGTCGTTACACGCTAGCAAAACTACAATAAAACATTAATCAGTTAATGTGTCTGCAATGACAGTGGGTGGATACTCTGGACAGCAAGGTCAACCTAGTTTCCCGTACTTGGTCCTTCATCCTTCTTCCCCTTCCCTTTTCCACGACGAGTATTCTTCACCTTCACAGGGAATATTCCCGTAGTCCTCCTACCTGGCTCAGGGACCCTTCCCGACACCTCCGTCAAACCTGTAGCTGCCAACGCAGCCCTTTCCCTAGCTCTGTCTTGAGCTGCCTCTCTTCCAGCCATCATAACCGTGCTTTGATCGGCCTCCTGATCAGCATTGGCCTCATAGTTAGCCATGTCGTCCCCAGTACGATCCTGAGGGTTAGCCCCCGCTTCGACCCTTCTCAAAGTCGAGCTGTCAAGGTAATTAACACCCAACAGCTCACTCTGTCTCCGCGAGATGGCCATCTGTGTCTCTCCCATACACTCTTCGTACCAGTTCAGATACTGCGTAGACAGAACAGTGCCCCCTCCCTGGTGAAAGAGAACCCTGGTAGGAAAGGACGTGTATTGCCACAACCGCGTGAGCAACAATAGCGTCGAAGGATCTTCCATCAGTAGAGATCCCACCTCGAAGGTAGCAGCATAACTCAAACCCGTCAATGGCACCTGCTCCAGCCCGTACTGTCGCAGAACCAAGGATGGAATGTAGAAAGCAGTCTGGGACAACCCCGGCACTCTGATAACCAAGAGACCCTCTTGAGCGGTCCGATAAGTCTATAACTTCCAGTGAGGAACCCACCATCGCAAGTGATGCATGCGGAGTCTGGCCATCCAAAGCTCCAGTTCAGCCTGATTGCCCCTATCACCAGAGGACATCGAGAAAAGGACCAAGCGTCACAAGACACTAGCACCTCGGGCATCATCTGAAACCTCTCCCTCAACCACATGGTAAGCATAGCGGGACTCCCTCCCCACATGTATCGGCTGCCGGTCGCCATCCGACTTATGCCTAGGAACGTCTCGCCCAGGATCAAAGGCTCGATGTCTCCCCCGTTCCGGCACTGCCTCACCAGGTCCAGTACACTGTGATGGCACACACCCAGGGATGTGAATGTGAACTAAGTAGCAATCGCGCATAGAGCAAACGCGTCCCACGCGAAAACACTCCCCTCAACACCAGCAAATCTATCGGCCAGCCCCGAAATGTCGACATAGTCTGTGTTCAATATCAGCATCCCGTATGCTTCTCCAGCCGAGATACCGAGCAGAGAAACTAACTTCTCAACAGTGGCCATGCCACCCGCATAGGGAAGAACTAGCTGTTCCATCTCAGGTCCTCCCAAAATAGCCCGGAAATCTTCGAACGTGGGAGTGATTTCGTTGTACAAAAAGTTGTACACATTCCTCCGTACATCCCAGAAACGAGCCGCGACTCTCAAAAGATCCCAATCTGGCATGAGCTCCTTCAAAGCCCAAACAGATTTCATCCCGTAACAGCCCTCGAAAAACCCCTTGTTTTGCCTCGTGTGGTTCCGTACCCACGACTGGAAATTTTCCAAGTATCGCTCTTGCATCTGAGACGATAGCTTAGAAAATGGAGCCATAAAAAAAGTGAAGGAAACCTTTAGGAATTTGAGAGAATTCAGCTGACTGATCAAAGCAAACGCGCAGTTTCTTACAAATTGCAAAGCTGAAACTGCAATTTAAAAGATTCTGGAAATTCATTCTCAGTCCGGCCAGACTCTTTCTGCAGTTGACTAGGTCAACTCTGCAGCCAGCTGCTCTCAAATTGGAAACAATTCCAAACCAAGCCATGTTCATGCTTTCTTGAATCTGCGTGCTCCCATGGTTTCAATCAACCACTGCCAACACCACTTCCGCCTCGAGCTCGTGCAACAGTGCAATTAATTAAATATCAGTGCATATAGGCATAAATTTTGACCAGTTCAATTTTTTGTGCATGTTTCGTTTTATCTATTTTTGATCAACCTACTTGCTTATTTGCGAAAATAGAAGAAGGTAATCACTAAATAGATGCGCAAAGTACAGGTTTCGCCTCAAGGGCGCCTTTTCAAATACAAGTCGAATTGTTCTGGACAATACATACATTTTGTCTAAAAAAGCAATAAAGGAGGACTACTCAGAGTCCTGCTCGTCATCCGAGCACTCGATGAACTGCTCCGCAGCAGCCGGATCAGTCGAGAACAGATAATCCCCAAATTCCTCCAGGCGGGAATATGCGAAAGGCCGCCTCTGCGCCTGCGAACTCGAGGACTCTCCCTGCTCGTGCCCCGAGTGCGAAGAAGGACGAGCTCCAAACCCCGCCGTTCTGCCCGAGAACTGGCCAAATCCCTGTGCAAAGTCCGCTCTACCAGCCGTGGAGGCAGACAAACCTCTCAGCCTAAACGGTCTCGGCTCACGAACAGCCACACTCCTCCGGGAACTACACCTCAGGAACTCCACGAGCCTCCTAGTGTAGTTGGCCTACCCATCCAACTGTCTCATGGCCTGATTGTACGTACGGCTAGACACCTGCAAACCAGGAAAGTCGTCAAGAGACAAACAGAAAGTACAGATGCAACATTTGCAGAATGCTACTATCAAATGCAGAAAATCAAAGGCACTCACCTAAGCGTTGGGGTCCGCTCTGTACCGAGGTCTCGGCTCCTCCGGAATAGGGATCACCAATCGCCTACGCGAACCATCCAGCCCCTCGTACGCCAACCTAGCACGTGGGAGCGGGTAGTCTCGTGGATATCCAGGGCCCTCGCCCTCCCTGTGCTGCACCTGCGGGCTCCTCAGCCTCATCCTCAAGAAAGTGTCATAGTCGGCGCCCGCTATGACATACTCGGTATAGAACATACCCTATCTATACCGCTCCAACTCCTCCATCGGTATCGACGAAGGATGTTGCATGTGCTGAGGCGGATCCACATCCCAGACCATGCTGACGGGTTACCCTCTCCCCCAGATACATCGCATCGCAGTGAAGTCCCACCAGCAGCTTCCGCCGACGCGTAACCTCACTAGCAACCTGGACCACACCGACATAAATCTGGCTCCACCAAGTCAGCTCGATCCGCTCGGAGAACTCTCGGCTCAGGGCCTGAGATACCTCCTCATATGACAGCCGACTACCCTCCCTCGATGACACCGCCTTCTTCGCATCCTTCTGCCTAGACAACATGGAAGGGAACAAGGACTGGTACGCCTCCTTAATCTCCCACCGCGGTGGGCTGAACACCTCAAAGCACCAGACCTGTCAAGCAAATGAAAAGTTATGTCATCTACAGAGCAGATACATACGAGTACAGAAATGAGACAAGGAAGAGAAAAAGACGTGAACTTACATCCAAAGCAAATGAGAAGCAACACAAGGTGTTCTCCTCTCCCCGCGAGAACCTGTCCAAGGCGTGGTAGAGCTCGACCAGTCCAGCCTTCCCCCATGAGAACCCCCTCCTGGCATCCAGATCAGTCAGCGATCCGAGCAAAGGGAAGTGACAGGATGTGTCAGAAGTCGGAAACAGAGTCGCTGACAATGCGAACCATAGGAACCCTCGAGCCAGACGCTCAGCGGTCATCCTAGGGGACCCCTCCCGATATGTATCAATACCCCTCCTCATATGGGTCTCCATCGGCCTGTACCGAATACCTAAGCCCCTGGCATCAGTAATATCGAAACCCAGCAGCTCCGACAACTGCCCCGGGGTATAGCCGTCCACCCACACTAGCGCGTTGCCCCAAGTTTGCAACCCAGTGATCGCCACAAAGTCAGTGGGAGTCACAGTCACCTCCCCCCACCTGAAATGAAAAGTGTGGGTCATATCCCACCAGTACTCGCTCAGAGCTACATACATGGACCTCGCCCTCTGGGTCACAGCCACCGCGGCTACCGCGCTGATAAATCCAGCCAAACCGGAGTCAACCACAAGCTGCCGTGGACTCCTCTCTCCATCCCGAGCCTCGTCCGGGAGTATCTCCCACAGCGCTCGAACTGCCTCGAAGGCTCCCCGACTCTTCAAGTTGTGAACGTCAACTGTCCCTCGCCCCTGCAGGTGAACAAGGCAAGAATACGTTAAGTACAGAAGCGACATCAACAGAGTGCACAAACGCATGTCAAAATGATGCAATGCAGATACAGTTCTCATTTCTTCCTAAAATATTTCCATCCCGTTTGGAGTATTAACGGTCCGAACTTTCAAAGCATCTCGAAAACTCCGTCGAATCCGGAACTTTCAAAACCCTTCGAAAACTCCATCGAATCTGAAACTTTCAAAACATTTCGAAAACTCCGTCGAATCCGGAACTTTCAAAACCCTTCGAAAACTCCGTCGAATCCGGAACTTTCAAAACATTTCAAAAACTCCATCGAATCTGGAACTTTCAAAGCATATTGAAAACTCCATCGAATCCGGAACTTTCAAAACATTTCGAAAACTCCGTCGAATCTGGAACTTTCAAACCCTTTCGAAAACTCCGTCGAATCCGGAACTTTCAAAACCTTTCGAAAACTCTGTCGAATTCGGAACTTTCAAATCCTTTCGAACATTTCGAAAATTTACTCCATCCCGATTTATACATACTTTAAATTTGGAAAACACATCAAGGCATGGAATTTTGCAACCAAAAATTTTATGTCATCTACCCATAGTGTCAATTGAATACACTCTAGTCAATTTCGACAAAGGCGCATAGCAAAGTCAAAAGCCCCAATCCGGGTACCAAAATCCCTAACTCATTTCTAGTCAAATTCCTAACATTTAAAGAACGCACATTCTTAAAATTAACGGAATTTGAAGGAAGTTTACCTGTCTCTCGATCCCTCCTTTGGATTTGTGATTCTCCCGAGCCGGGTAGAACTCCGCCGGATTCAATGGAAGAATGGTGGTTCGAACGGTCCGCACCAACCTCGTTCTCTCATTATCGGTCCTTCCATGAGGAGCCATTGGTCCCAAATCACCCTCCATGTCGATTTTCCCTTGCAAATTTGAGCAAACCTCACAATTTGGAGTGGTTTCTCTCCTCTCTTTTATCTCCCTCTCATCGGAATTAATGGAAGAAATGACCAATTTTGCCTCTGCCTCGGCGCTGGAATGAACCTGGTCAACTTCAGGTTCAGTCCGGCAGGACTCTTTCTGCAGCAGAAAGATTCCTTGCCAATTTGGCCCCTCAACTTCTCGCAGTTTCGATTTTACCCCTTTTGGCCCCCAAAGGTGTAAAATTTCCCCCAGTTAAACCTTTCTAACACCCCATCCCCCGAGGATCAATTCTCAGTTAGTTTTCACTAACGCTCATCTCCAGACGTTAAATTCCCAGTTAGTTTTCACTAACGATCGTCTCCAGACGTTAAATTCACAGTTATTTTTCACTAACGATCGTCTCCAGACGTTAAATTCTCAGTTAGTTTTCACTAACGTTCGTCTCCAGACGTTAAATTTCCAGTTAGTTTTTCACTAACGTTTGTCTCCAGACGTTAAATTCTCAGTTAGTTTTCACTAACGCTCGTCTCCAGACGTTAAATTCCAGTTAGTTTTCACTAACGCTTGTCTCCAGACGTTAAATTCCCAGTTAGTCCTCACTAACGCTCATCTCCAGACATTAAATTCCCAGTTAGTTCTCATTAACGCTCGTCTCCAGACGTTAAATTCTCAATCCCCAGTTGACGTTTGACATTCAAACGCTCATTTACATCTCAGGTTGACGTTTGACATTCAAATGCTCATTTACATCCCCAGTTGACGTTTGACATTCAAACGCTCATTCCAGCCCCAAACCGACGTTTGACATTCAAACGCTCAGTCCGGTCTTCGGATGACAAGTCACAATTTTGTCTCCCGACATCAAAATTTCTATTGATTTTCACCATCGTTCACTTCCCCGGCCGTCAGTCGTAAGCCCGGTCGTCCCACCTCAGCGGCCATCAAGGTAAGCCCGCACAACAATCCCTCTTCAGCCATCGCCGTAAGCCAGAACATTCCTCCCCAGCAGGATCCTAAGACCATCCGTCTAAGAAGAAACGTCAATCAATCCCCTCGGTTCCTAACTGACCCCGTCAGAACTCTGGACGCTTTTCCCCAGCAATGTGTCAGTCTCTCCCGAGGCCACATCTCATTCCTAACCCTGTCGTTAGAACGTCAATCCTTCCGTGTTGTTAATAACGCCAGTTTAACACAACCATTCCATCATTGCCACCCTATCCCCGACGGATAAACCTGGCAGTCATCATAAGCCCAGCACCCAAGGCACAAACGCCTTCATCTCAGGATAAACGTATCCCCGTAACTCCAGTCTGAGGCACCACACGCCCTCGAAAATATTAGTAACTCCGGTCTGAGGCGCCACACGCCCTCGTATGTTTCAGCAACTCCGGTCTGAGGTGCCACACGCCCTCGAAAGTATCAGTAACTACGGTTTGAGGCGCCACACACCCTCGTATGTTTCAGTAACTCCGGTCTGAGGTGCCGCACGCCCTCGTAAGTATTAGCAACTCCGGTCTGAGGTACCACACGCCCTCGAAAGTTTCAATAACTTCGGTCTGAGGCACCACACGCCCTCGAAAGTTTCAGTAACTCCGGTCTGAGGCGCCACACGCCCTCGAATGTTTCAGTAACTTCGGTCTGAGGCACCACACGCCCTCGTAAGTATCAGCAACTCTGGTCTGAGGCGCCACACGCCCTCAAAGGTTTCAGAAATCCCAGGTTTAGACGCCTCACAATAGTCTCATTCAGGTTCAGATGCTTCCCAACAGTCTCTCTCGGGTAAAGGTCCCCACGCGCGGCTCCTTGCACCTACGAACTACGATCGATTTGATTCTCGCTCGAAATACGTAGGAATCCTTTCGCTAAGGGTCCAGCCAGCTGACCGCCCAGGTCTTTCAAAGTAAGGCATCCCAATTTGGATCCTTATCTTTTTTCAACGACCCCACCTCCTTCGAAAGTGACGTCGCTGAGGGGCTAACTGTAAGTACCCAAATCCGGATCGCCAAAATCCGTTAGAAGTTAACCAAAATCCGTTAACTGGCCCGCTCCAGGTTAACCAAAACCCGTTACACTTCCCGTTCTCAAGCCAACGAGATGTCCCAGGACTGCCCCGTGCATCCCAACGTTAAAGCGTACTCAACACACGTCGTTGCACGTAAAAGTACGGCTTTCCCTGAAAAATGCACTTTCCGGCACTTTCCGAGGGCGTTTCGGACATTTTTTGGACTGTTATTTTAAAAAGGGACAAAACTGGGGATAATGGCGCGAACTCCCACAACCTGGTGAGTCACAGGGATACATGGCGTGCATGCCACAGCTCCCTCGTCAACATAAATATAAAATCAGTGTGAAAAGACTAAAATGCCCCTGGTATACAGTCTCAGTCAGGCCAGACTCATTTGCAAAAAATCCAGAATTGCCAGCAAGTCCCTCCAATTTCCAAATTTTCACAAAACCCCCTGGTTTTCACTCTCAGTCCGTCCGGACTCATGCTGAAAATTCACCTATAAATACAGAGGCTGTCAAAGCCATTTAGAACAACAAAAATTTACTCCCTTTCACCCAAAAGCCACGACCCAAACCAGTCGTCACCCCTCCCGAGCCCCGATTTTACCTCGTTTTGCGTGAAAACTTCGTATTTCGATCAAATATAACCCTTGCCACCTCGAAAACACCGTTCCAAACACTTCTCCATATCCCGTATACGTCCCCCGAGCCAAAGGAGCTGACCCTAGCCATAGGTAGCTCCCTCTCTCTCTAAAAACTTGTTCCGTCTCGGTTTACGGGCCAGTCGCTACAACCGTTTCGGACGACGTTGTTGAAATGTAGACGTCTCCGTCTAACGGGGTCCAATACATTTTAGCCCCTAGATCCCCTTCTCTTCCCGTAAGAGAAGTAATCTCGAGTTAAAACGGCGTTCCGACCCCGTTCCGTTTACTTTTATGTCATTTACAATTCCGGATCGTTTGATCCGTCGATCGTCATTTACTTTCATGTCATTTACAACTCCGGATTGTTTGATCCGTCGAACGTCATTACTTTCACGCAAATTTATAATTCCGAGTTGTTTGGCTCGTCGATCGTACTTTACAATTCCGAGCTGTTTGGCTCGTCAATCGTACTTTACAATTTCGGATCGTTTGATTCCGTCGATACCGCATTTTAAATACTGTCAATTACAAGTCCGAGCCATTTGGATCGTGATAGTATTTAATTATCAAAGTCCGAGTCGCAACCCGATTCGTTGATCGCATATCATTTAATACGTTTTTCCCATAAAATCGTTAACAATGTAATGCCCGATTCAAAACCGGAGTTCAACATTCGAACTGCCTTTCAAAACGAGCGAAATGACGTTTGGCATCCAAACGCTCATCTTCAAACTTAAAAGCCGAATTTTGATATTCAAAATCATTTAATGCATTTTTCCCGTAAAATCGTTAACAATGACATGCCCGGTTCAAAACCGGAGTTCGACATTCGAACTCTCTTTCAAAACGCGCGAGATGACGTTTGGCATCCAAACAATCATCCTCAAACTCAAAATCCGACGTTTGACATTCAAACGCGCTTTTCTTAAAAGTCAACATTTGACGCTTAAGATAAACAGTTAAAATCAGCATTCGCGCGACTTTTCCTAAAACTTCAAAACCGACGTTTGTCATCTAAACGCTCGCCTTTTCAAACAAGATCCCATAATCAACGTTTGACATTCAAAACAAGATTATGCTTGTCATTCAAGCCCCCCTTTCAAAATGCAAACACACACACACATGCACACATTTTCGAGAAAGGTAGAAAGACTCGTCATACGAGGCATTTCGGGTGATCTCAATATACTCTTCCCGAAACGTAACGTGACCTCCGAACCTAACAATCTCTAGTACTAAAAAAGATTTTTACTCGTTTGCTACCAATAAAAATGACTCCCCATTTTCAAAGCCTTTTCCTATGTTTTTGCTACCAATAAAAACGACACCATTTTCAACCAATAGCCGTTTCTCAACGTTTGGGCTCAAAATACAAAAAACCGCGTGGTGACTCCTCTCCTTCCCAAAAGCGAGGTCTTAGACACCAACCATCCGCGAAAGACAACCGTGCTTTTCGCTCGCGTGAAATCCCGGGTAATTTCACCTACGCTGTCTCGAACCGATTTGAAAATGACGCAAGACCTACGGTGTCTCGAACCGATTTGAAAATGATGTGAGACCTACGGTGTCTAGAACTGATTTGAAAATGTTATGAGACCTACGGTGTCTCGAACCGATTTTGAAAATGTTATGTGAGACTTACGGTGTCTCGAACCGATTTGAAAATGACATGAGACATACGGTGTCTCCAGCCGATTTGAAAGTGATGTGAGACCTACGGTGTCTCGAACGGATTTTGAAAATATTGTGAGACATATGGTGCCTCGAACCGATTTGAAAGTAACGCGAGACCTACGGTGTCTCGAACCGATTTTGAAAATATTGTGAGACCTACGGTGTCTCAAACCGATTTGAAAATATTGTGAGACCTACGGTGTCTCGAACCGATTTGAAAATGTTGTGAGACCTGCGGTGTCTTGACCCGATTTGAAAAACGTGAGACCTATGGTGTCTCAAACCGATTTTGAAAGTATTGTGAGACCTACGGTGTCTCGATATGATTTGAAAATAATGCGAGACCTACGGTGTCTCGAACCGATTTGAAAGTAACGCGAGACCTACAGTGTCTCGAACCGATTTGAAAGTAATGTAAGACCTACGGTGTCTCGAACCGATATAATGATCTGAAGCTTGAAAGAGATATGCGTTCATACCTGTGTTGTGCTCACCTGTAGCTGCCGGAGGGTCTTAGACTACCATTGCTGATGGTGAAAGGTTGTAGCTGTCGGAGGGACTCATGCTGCAACTGATGGTGGCGAGTAGCTGTCGGAGGGACTCACACTACTGCTGATGGTCATGGTTATCGGAGGGACTCATGTCACCATTGATTCTACTGGGGATAGATGTAGCTGCCAGAGAGACTGATACTACAGCTAATGATCGTGGAGGGTTGTAGCTGTCGGAGGGTCTCATGCTACTACTTGATGACCGTGGCTGCTGGAGGGACCTATACCACTTGTCGATGCTTGCTGGATGGCCTTTCATGGGACGGTCTCTGCAGAATAGGCTTCAAAGTCGTCGAGACTGGTGAGCATTATTGCTTGGATACTGGGGCAACTGTAGCTCCTTTTTTGACAAGCATTACTTGCGGGCTGAGGCAGCTAAGGCTCTTTCAGATGATGCTGATGAGTCCGAAGGTGACGAGCCTGATGAAGGTAATAAAGGCGGGGTCTGCCACCTGCAGGGTTTGGAATCCTTGTCCAAAATTGTGATTCGAGGGGCAGTCCTCATGATCAAATTATGATCACTTGACTATTGTACCCTGCTGGGGGAAACACAACACTCTAGGCACTTTGCACTTTATTTGACTTGAATTTTTGCTTATGTATTATTAATCTTTTGTTGCACAAGTCCATCTCAGCTGGGGATGGAAATAGAGTGGGGGTTTTGCACGGCTTGGCGAGCAGATGTGTATGTAGCAGTTATGCTATGATGGATTCATGATGGAACGAAAGTGTTTATGATGGGGTGGACCCTCTCCCATGAGGTGGGGATATGTATGAGTGATGGTTGAGAAATGTATGAGCGATGGATGATATGGGGCAGCTTAGGCAAGTCAGGGACGCTCCCGGGAGTACTGATTGCAGCAGATTGGTTTGTTACTGATGAGAGAAAAGTGTGTCGCGCGTCTGAGATAACAAGCAGCAGAGAATGTGCAGAGAATGATCTCGGCTTGGCGAAGCCCCAGTTGATAGTGCAAATTAAACCCGAGGGGAATCTGGTAAGGAGAGCTTGAGAGGACAGCACAGCAAAGCCCCAGTTTGAAGAGATCTAATGCAGTCCCATTACAGGTAGAATCATCATGCAGCCAAGGAGGCACCCATCTTTTCAGACCTTAGTCAATTAGTCATAGACTCGGAAATATATACGTGCGGGGGCACATCTTTCGAAAAGTGGGAATGGATCCCGAATTTGTGTATGACACTCTCGCTTTAGGTTTGACTCTTTTGAGAGAGTATAAGCATCGCAAGGTGTGGAAAGGTGTATGGAAGCCCCTGCTGACCGAAACAGTGTTTGGCTCTATCTTCCTATGATGTAGAAAGAGAAGACTTTTCGAGACACTTAAAAAACTTGTCTTATTCGTGATGATCACAAAGCTGCTTAAAACCCTTTATTGATGTTCGGGTTATTCAACCACCAAAGCCGATATGAACAAATATTTTGACTAATCCCGAGGAGAAAACCAACTAATATCGAGAATCAAACTCGGAAGGATGGAAGGTGTATAGGGACGGCCCTTGCTGAGACCGAATTTTCTGAGATTTGCTTGTGATTTCGACCGGACCAATTATGGTTGCCTATTTTCCCCTCCTTGGGAGGAGCTCAGGTCGCCGTAGTTCGGGCTTATCCCGAATGAAGAGAATGAACGTTGGAATCCGAGGATCTGAGGACCTTTGAGAATTTTGAGAATTTGTAGAATTGAAAAACATGTCCTCTTGGGGTGTCGATGGGAGACACGGATGTGAAGCCACAGTGGGACGTCCATGGCAAGTGTTTGCGGAGGAGAAATGAAATATGCTCACATGAAACGTCGAATGAATGGATGGAATTTGCACAATCTTCGATTGATGGTCTGAAACTGCTATTCGGTAGGAACTGCGACTGGGTTTCAGGGATACGATCGGCCCTTGGGTGATTCAGGATATCATAACCTCTTAAGACGAGAGGTCGGCTAGGCCTTTTGCTGGCTGAACCTCTAAAGATGAGAGGTTGGTTTGCAGGGATGTGTTTGGGATTTTTATGGGTAGGATATTGATTGCCTCCAAGAATGAGAGGTCCAAATTTGCTTCGACCAAAGGTAAGGGTAACGGTAAAGGGATCATCCTCTAAAAGCAAGAGGACGGCTTGGGATTGGTCAAGGAAGGTGAGGGGACATCCATGCTATCTCTTTATTCACTCTGAGACTCCTTTTGAATAACGACCGGATCCTTTGACTTTTGCTTTCGAGAGGATTGCTAGGGACTAGGCTCTCTTTATTTTCTCTTTTTTTTATTTATTTTTTTCTCTTTTTTTTTTCAATTTTGAGAGGAGAATTTCAGCTAGTCCCCAGGATGGATCATTGCTTTTTGTCATTCTTGAGCTTGGAAATGGTCTATCTTCTTTTGGATCATGGGAGCCTCAGGGATAGTTCCTCTTCTTCTGGAGATGGTTAGATGGGATTTAAAACGTGTCGATCTTAAAATGAAAGGATATTGTTTGGTGAGGGTGAGGTAATGGTTTTCCTAAGGGTGAAAGATTTCAACCACAGTACCTACCGGATTATCCAAATGAGATTGAGTCTTCATTTGCTTGCTTAAGTTTACTCTGAGAAGGATTCATGCAAATTCATCGAGTAACGAGATGGTGAGGGCGAAGGAAGATATGTTAGCACATGAGATGCGAGATGGGAAGTTGGAAAGCCCCAATTTGGGAAGGATATCAGTCGATTTTCTCGCTTCGATTAATTTAAACATTAGTCATTTCAAAGCATTAGTCAGTGAGCAGCACAAGTGATCATTTGGAATAAGACCATTTCAACTGAGTGTAACGTGGGTGTGTAAGTGATGTCTTGAGTCTAGCAAGAAGAGAAACAAAGACTTTTATTACTGTAAAACTCATAACATGGACTTGACAGACTCATGACGACATAAAAGACACTCTAAAACCTATGACGCTGACTAACTGACTTCTCTATCTTCGGATGGGATAACCTCTGGGCTTCCGCTGACATCACTGAAGAGGATTGGTGGCAATATTGGGGTGAGCCTTCTCAACCTTTCCATCATCAACAAGTCTTTGAATGGCCTTCTTCAAAGGGACGCAGTCATTGGTGATATGGCCCGGATACTAGTGATATTGGCAATATTTGCTATGATCCAAGTCCGGATTGGGTTTGGTGGGGTTGTAGTTATCAAGTGGCCTGATCATTCCCTTTTGAACCAATCCGTTGAAGGCCTCTTCGGTTGTCATTTCGAGATCATCAAACTGCAACTGCTTACGGGGTGGAAACTGCTGCTTTCTCTGGTCCCTTGCCTGTAGATTATTGACACTGTTGTCGATAGACATCTCCTTTGCTTTACGGGCCGCTGGATTTGTCGCTCTGTGTCGAAATCCACCATTATTGCCAACATTGGTGTTTGATGCAAGGTTAAAGAGTCTGTTTTCGCTGCGAGCTCCCATGCCTACCATTTCCCTCAAGTCAGGATACCAACCACTTTCGATAGCTTCACGGAGAACTAACTTCACACATGATAGAAAGATGTCCTTTTGATCCTGCAGCGGGATTGGCTCGGACAGCTCATTAAGCTTAGAATCCCAGCGTTTGTAGAACTCGATGATTGACTCATCTTGCTTCTGAATTGTACCGACCAAGTTGTCCCTGGTTGTGCGCCATTCAAGGTTCCCATGGTACTTTTCAAGAAAGGCCTCAGTAGTCTGACTCCAAGTAGCTCGAGCTTCTGGCTTAAGGGTTAGAAACCATGTCAGGGCAGGTCCTTTGAGTGTGAGATGAAAGTGCTGGGCCATAAACTCGGGAGTACAACCCATGGCTCCCATAGTTATCACATATGGGTCTACATGAGTTTTCGGGCATGCTGAGCCATCAAATTGTATCTTGAGCATCTTGAACTTATAAGGAAGAAGCTTCACTTGTCCTAGATCAACAACCTTAAGCCCACTTGATCCTACCGTCAACTTGTCAATTTGATGCTGCATCTGTTTAATAATGCAATCACCTCTGGGGTCATCCCCAGGAGCTGAGGAATAGAGGGAGCGGCAGTTGGATAAGGCTCAAAGCTGGCTGATGGGAAGAGAGGCGGCTGAGCTGACCCAGATGCTGGAGCTGGCAAATGATTAAACTGACCGGTTGGGGAATTCTGATTCTGTGGAGAAGCACCGGCAGGCATGTAGGGAGCTGGCCCCGGATGTAGCATAGATGACGAGCCAAATCCAAAAGTTGAACCTATCAAAGGCTGGGACTGATATCCCTGAGATTGAGGCTGGCTAGCTGGAAACTGCAGAAAACCATCCTAGTTGAACTGATTCCCGGAGTGAGGGTGTTGATTCTTATACTGGGCGCTACCCTGGAAGTGAAGACCATGAAACTGACCATGCTGATATTGAGAACCTGGAAACAACAAGCCTTGACTGCTCGTAAGCTGGGACCCAAATTGGCTTAGGGGCACGAAAGCATTGGGGATTGGTGAGGAGGTCAAATCATGGAACATCAGCTGTGGTCCTCCAACTAAACCAAAACTCATCTGAGGGTTTGACTGCACACCAAGACTCGGAACTTGATGATATGTTGGAGCAAAGGGAGGAAGGGAGACATTCCTGGTCTCGACATCAAACTCGTTGGCATCAGTAACCTCCTCATAAGTTCCATCAGCACGTCTAATCACGGCAATGCCACGGCTTCTCATTGTTTCCACCAACGTAGAGTGTGCCGCCTCTTCTCTATCTTTAGCGGCTTGAATTAGTAACTGGGCCTCACGCTCTCTAACTAGAGCGGCTTCCAACTTAGCCCTCATCTCTTCCATGGACAGATCCTGCATGCCTTGTTGACCCACGGCAGATGAACCCTCAAATTGAGTAGTCATACCCTTTTCCGCACTAGACATCTCCGAAATTGAATCGGATACGAGCTCTGCTGACACGGCAACTACCTCAAGATGCGAACTAAATGAGCACCAGGAATCGGATCGCGCACCCCACTTGCCTTAACTTGAGAGGAGAGAGCGTGTTATAAGGCGGAGGATAGAGAACTTTGAGATGGTATGTGAGAGGGAGAAGTACGGAAGGAGATGGACTCGTGCAACATCTTATTAGTGTTCAAGTAGAAATGATGCCTTTTATGTCCTAGAGACGGTTGGAAAAGGCTAATCCTTTATTTCACGCAATCTAGACCTCGGGGGAACCAAAGACACATCATCCAAAAATACACCAAATGTATTGATTAAAAATTAATAATAGGCAATAATACCTAATCAACACCGAAGCATTTATGGGACGGACGAGCAATCCCAATTTCTGGGGAAATTTGGGCAGCATAACGGGTATTCCTGAAGAATTTCAAGGAAAAATCCGGCATGACCTCTCGTCGGTGCACGTTGACAAAACGACATGATCTCTCGCTAGAACATGTCGTGGGAATGACATGTCCTTTCGTGAAACCATGTTGCGTTGGCAACATGCCCACACGTGCTAGGTTTTGGGGTAGGTACGAAAGTCTATTAAAAATTTTGAAACAAATCATTTTAGTGTATTTGAAAATGGCGTGTCAAAAACCAACCGTTTGGGTAAGCTTTAAAGTGTGGCGCCACCTATAACGCGCTAGGGGGATAGGTTTGATATTAGGCGCTCAAGCGTAGGCGACATACATCACCATCTGCGATGCCGTCAATCTAGCCCGAGGGTTCTAGATCTACGTGAAGTAGTGTGCGGATGACTATGTTCTTTTATTTGCAAAAAAAGATTTTTTTTTTTTGATTTTTTTTATTTGAAAAAGGGTGATAAAGGAAAAAACAACACACACACGCCCCACAGAGCACAATAATCAAGGATCAATAATATTGATCATGGGGATTGCCCAAAACCACAACCTGTATCAAGGAAATAAAATCTTGCAAATAGGCAACTTCTGTCGCGGGACACAGGACATGGAGTGCATGTTATGTCACGTGACAGAAGGAGACACATTCCCAAAATTTGAACAAGAGGAACAGAAACAGCCCCAGCCTCCAAGCTCAACGCAATAGCTCAGCCCCAAGCATAACAAACAGGAACCAAGGAAAGGGAGGGAATAAAGCAAAGCGCCAAATGCATTTACACACATAAAATGTCGCACCACAAGGCACACACAAATGCATGAAATGAATGTTGAACAAGAGTGAAAGTTTGACCCACTTTTGAAAACCAAGTTTCAAGTCCCCAACAGAGTCGCCACTTAATGAACGCTCGCCGAAAAATTATGAAATTTTAGGAGTCGCCACGCCGTTTTAAAGGAAACATTGAAAACCTTTTTGAGAGAGAAAATGGGTTCGAGGGTCAGGTTACGTGTTGGGAAGAACCGAGAGTTCACCCAACACGCCTCGTCCGTAGATGAGTCTTTCTATGTTCAATATTCAATCCATTCAACGTGTGTGCAAAGGTGTGAGACAAAAATATGTATAAAATGCATATTAATGCTTTGCTTTATTGATCAAAAGGAGGGAATTACAACTTGTGAGCCATTTGCTGTGGGAGGCCACATCCCACTTACAACGAGGACAAGACAGATTACAACTGAAACTGAGCCTTCTGCAAAGGGCTTCTTATGTCGTGTGACACAGGACCTGAGGGGTCAATTTTGTCGCGTGACATAACGATGCACTTTGCAGAGGCTTTACAAATCAAGCACAGAATTGACACAGATCTATCCAATCACTTCAAATGAATGTGGATATTGAAGATCCACACTCTGTTTGGAATGATAATCAAGCTAGATGAAACAACTTACAACTGAAGGATGATCTCTGCAGATGGACACAATGTGTCGCGTGACACAAGACTCCTCATGTCCAATTGTGTCGCATGACACATGTTTACCATCTGTAGGTACCTTACAAATTCGAAATTCAATTCAACAGAAATGAGATCAGATCCAATTATCAAACCAATTCAACTCAGAATATCACAAATCATCAATAGATTGACCAAGGGAGTGTGGATATGGAAGAATCCACCCTCCCTTGACAATCAAGCAATGAATAGAATTCAAATCACATCATGAATATCAATTAAACCAAGTAAAACAGATTTAAACAGAGAGATGGTAGTTTCCACCTGATAATTAAAGCAGATGGAGCTCAATTATCAGGTGGATGAGCAGGAATGGTGCAAGGAGTAAGTAAATGAGAGAGAGGGATGGAGGGAATTGTTACCCTTGTAGATCCACCACCAATACACCAAGTTAGGTGTATTGGCCTTCAATTCAGCTTCTGGAATGCGAATTGGTGCACAGATGGAGTGCTGAGCTTGGATCTTCAGTTGGGATGGGTTGTGTGAAGGTATATGAGTGAATTGGATGAGAGGGAGGTTCAATTGAGGTAGGATTGGTTGGGGTTTTGTGTGGAAGGAGGGGAGAGAGAGGTTCTAGTGCCAATTTGACAGAGTGACGTTATGGAGTTGGAAAAGGATCCTAAAATGAGAGGCAGAGGGCTCTATTTATAGCTGCTGCTGATGGACATGATGTGTCGCACGACCTTCTGTATCAACTTTCCGTGGCTTCGAAGTGTCGCACGACATAAGCAAGCCATAACTGTTTATGGCACCAAAACTGCTTTTGGAACATTCTGAGATAATTCCTTAAAGGTCCAAAGCAATTTATTCCCTGTAGGTCCTTTTGTCCGGGAAAAATACTAAAAAATACTTCCTTCGCGAGAAACTTATGAAATGTTTCCGGAAGTCTCGGAACGGATCGGGAATTTACCAAAACGCCCCTTAGTGCAATTTTATCACATTAAAATGCACCTAAAAGGGTCGCGAATTGGATTGGCGTACTTACACCATCACAACATTGGCCAACCAAATAGGATAGGTTGCCTCTCTGATGTTTCCTGCACTTAGCAGTTTCTGTACTTCCTCCTTGGTTGCCTCTTTTTTATCGTTTGCAAAAATTCTCCTTGACTGCTTGATAGGTTTAGCAAATGGGTCAACTTGCAGCCTGTGGACAGCCACCTCTTCCTTTATTCCTCTCATATCCTCGGCCATTCAAGCAAAGACATCTAAATTGTTTTTCAGAAGGGTGATGATTTTCTCCCTTTCTTCTAGGGTGAGCTGGCCCCTGATTTTTATTATTTGTTCTGGGTAGTCAGTATTGAGTATGATTTCTTCCAGTTCATCGATGGGATCCATTTATGGACCGTCCTAAAACTGCAAAGTTTCGATAATTATCTCTCTAAGCCTTCTACCTTCATCACCATTTATGTCTAGGTCTTCCATCTCAACTAGTTCGTCTACGTCCGTCAAGTCTCCTTGTCTCAATTCAGGGTTAGGCCCCGAGTTCTGACCGCTGACGAGATGAGGGGTTGTATCTGAGATGGACATAACTGTGTCATTGTCTTCATGGATATCTAGAATCATGTTTTCCTCATCCTCTGCTTCAAAAATCAGATTCAGCCTAGAACTGGTGCTGGTAGTCTTTACAGACTTAGAAATTTTTAGATTTTCTTCTGGTGTGTCTACTTCCACCTTTCTGGCCATTTTTCTTCTCCTTATCACGTGCTCCAAGAAGTCCTTGGGGATTTCTCTCACGCATGCGATTCCAGCACGAGTGGGAAATTCGTTGGTGGGGGAGGGAGGCGACCTACCCAAGTTTACCTAGACTTGGAATGCCTAGAATGGCGTGATAGTCACCTGTCAGGTCCATGACCACGAATGTTACTGTGGCGTCAGCTCAGAATGGATGCTCTCCAACTTCCAATAGTAGTTCAATTGCTCCCATGGTGCTAACTTTATGATTGGTGAAGCCATCTAGTCTTCCAGAGTATAGCTCCAGCAAGCTATCCTTCATATTCATATTTTGAAAGCTAGAGTAGTATAGAATATCCCTGGAGGCCCCCAAGTCCATAAGGAGTCTCTCAGATTCGCAGTTATCAATCCTACCTTTGATTACCCAGGGTTGTTTACGAGCAGCATGACTCCCAACTAGCTCATTAGAAGAGAAGCTGATGACTTCCCTCCTTATGGATCCAGGCGGGGATGTGGAAGACCATGCTTAGCTCGTGTATCTGGTCTTTTAGCTTTTTGTTAGAAATAGTCTCCTCCCTAATGACATGAAGTTTATGTTGGTTTAATGCCCTAGGCTTTAGTTATATTTAACTTAAACCGTTATGTACCATCTTTATCATTTATTATAGAGAAAATTTATTTGGTTCATTATATGTTTACATGTTTATTATATTGAACTGCGTCCCTAGTTGTTGTGAACAACTAGTATAAGATGGTAATGGATAATCATGGAGATGATTATATGCATAGAGATGCACATTACACTTATGGGTACTTGCTAGAGAACGAGTACTGGACTTGACCTACTTATGAGATTTATGACATGGTCTGTTGTCATGATTAAATCTCATGATGATTGTGTCATTGGAATCCTTCGTACCTGAGATTATCATCGTCTTCCACATGATGAACGTTGTGTTTAATGTAGTCTAACACTATCTTTAGTCGGATAGCAATAAAGGCTATGTTAGCATGATTGGATTCCTGTAGGAAAGAATGATAAGTCAAGACGGGATTTGTCCCTCTCTGTTTGAGAGAGATGTTTGCTTGGGCCCCTCGATGAATAGTGTAGATGTAATGTATGGCCATACTCAAGTGATTTGATAGAGATGAAATGCATTTGGATTATCAACATATTTGGAATTGAGAAAGCATTGAATGGTATGAGTTGACATGGACCATGACTCATGTTCAATTGGACATCGTGGACAAAGGGATTGTGATATTTGATTATCAAGGAATCAAGATTTGATGTTATATTTAATTGGGTGGACATAATGATTTGCTAGAAGTCACTTATGTCTTGTGAGGTTGATGTTTCAATTCACTACCAACATAAAATATAATTCCTAAAGGGTCACACACAAAAGAACGGATTGAAAATGGCTAAAAGGGTGAATTCTGGGCTCTAGGGACAACTTTGGCACAATAGTGCTTCAGGGGACGACTCGTGCCCTATTGGCCCAAGTCGTGCCTTGAGAAGGGACGACTGTATGAGAGAGGGGTCGTTAAGGGACGACTCGTGCTCAACGGGACGAGTCGTGCTCACGACTCGTGCCCTTAAGCACGACTCGTGCCCTTTGATCTGAGAAACTGATGAACTGTCTCGTTATGTTGTGCGACAGCTTTGGCCATAAGGCACGACTCATGCCCTTGGGGACGAGTCGTGCCATCGAAAAAAATTATGTCCGTACGCTTTTCCTTGGCAGCTTTGGTTTTGATTTTTGACAAGGATTCTTTCCCTAATAGTTAGGGATTTATATTTAATATAAATAGAACCCTTTGGTCAGCCAAAAACACATGTAATTTTGGAGTTTATGAAACACTGAAATTGGGATCTAGATTAAGAAACAAAGATCAAACACTTTTAGCCATTGAATATTGAAAATCGTTTCAATAATCGGAGATCATCTAGCAATCAATCAAGAAGCATTCTTGGTCCGTTCAAGTGTGGATTACCGATAGAGGGTGATAAGTTAATCACCAAAAGCTTGAAGCCTTTCGTTCATTAATTCATCACAAGGTAAAGAACCAGGAGAAGATCAAAAACTTCATCAACGGGTTTTTGAGATTCGTTTTTTTTATTCGCTATTAGAGATCTATTTTGAATTAACAAATCACATTCAAGGTATGTAAATTCTATTTCATATTTCATGGTTTTAATCTCTTCATGCTAGACGGATCATAGGGCTAGGGTTTTGCTTGTTATTTCTAAGTCTTCCGCTGCGTTTTTAACCCCAAAACCCAACAGTGGTATCAGAGCCGTGTCTTATCATGATTAGGTTAAAATTGGCATGCTAGCTTTAATGTGATTAAATGCTTTACATGCTATATGTTAAATAGATCTATGATTTTATGTGTGTTGTTTTGAGAAAAAAAAGTATATGTGATATGCCATGATCATGATTAGTAATTGATTAATATGATTTGTCTTTTACATGGGATATTGATCTATTTAATGTGATTAAAGTAGATTGGTAAATTCTCACAATTGAAATCAAATTGTTTGTTTAGGATTTGATGTTCATGTCTAATGTGATTAACATGATTATTTGAATCCATATATATTTTGAGAATGGAATAATTATGTAGTTAATAATTGTTATTTATAACATGATTATTGGTATGATCCTAAAGTATGATTTTTGTGAAAATCCCATGTTCATGATGTTGTACACATAAGTTTCATATACAACCATGCGATGTTTGTTATGTGTAAAACCTTCTAAATATTTAAGTCTCATGCCATTCTTTGATTAGAACACTTGTGAAATTTTAGGGTATTTTGATGTAGTTTTGACTCAGTTATGTGCATCATTATATCTTAATTTGTGAGCAAGATGAGATAATGGTTGTTGTAGTTTTGACTCAGTTAGGTGAATCATTCCATGTCTCATGCGTTTGAAAAATGTTTTGACTTAATTGGTGCTTTCAAATGAGATTTGACCCAAGGGATAGATGAGATTTTAAACATGTTTTTGACATATGATGTCTAAGAAAATCTTATAAAAGATCTAAGAGTCATATAGAGATATGATTGATGTTTCTACCTAAATAGCTTGATTTCGGGCATTGACTCAGTTAAACCAAAATCAAGTGAAATATGGATCTTAGCCCACTATGATTATATGATACATGTTTGTATTTGAAGGTGTATAATTTAGTGGGAGTATTTGTGAAATACATTATTTGCTCTTAGATGGTAAATGTGTTGATATTGATATGTGTTCATATGGTTTGCATATTTTGTTGTAGAAATGGCATTACACAAATAAATTGCGATTCGTCCTTATGAAGGACAAGCTCAAAAAGAACGGTACAGACTATTCTGATTGGATCGGAAGCTCAAGAAATGTTCTTAAGCAAAATTGTACGTTCTTGACGAATCAGTTCCTGCTAAACCCGCTGCAAATGTTGCAAAGGGCAGATAAGGAGCAACATTAGAAACATGATGATGATTCTAACGATGTTGCTTGCCTTATACTTGTCACCATGTTTAAAAGGCTCTTGAGAAGGACCTTCAACACATGGAAGTTACTTTTTTTCTAGCACAACGCACAAAGGAAATGTTCCAAGTGCAAGCTAGGCAAGAGAGTTTTGTTGTGTTAATGATTAACACAAGAAAGGGGTTTAAAAGGAAACACAAAGAAGGTAAAGCAAGGTTGCTAAACCTAGGGAAAAATTGCCAAAGCCGAAGAGGCTAAACCCAAAGTGTCTCAAAAGGATGCATTTTGCTACCATTAAAATAAGATTGTCATTGGAAGCAAAGTTGCAAGGCTTATAAGGAAGGCCTAAAAGGTGAAGAAGAGCAATATGATTGCTACTACTTCAGGTATCTATATGATAGATATTTCTCTTTCGACTTCTTGTTCTTGGGTATAGATACCGGATATAGATCCCACATTTGTTTAAATGTGCAAGGAACAAATAATAGAAAGCTACTCAAAGAAGGTGAATTAAACCTATGCGTGGGAATGGAGCAAGAGTTGCTGCATTAACCGTAGGGACTTATGAAGTCACTTTATCTAGTGGACTAGTACTTGTTTTGAACAAATGTTACTACATTTCGGATTTGAGTAGAAGTATTATTTCCGTTTCTTATAATGGATGATGAAGGATATAGTTTTCTTATTGAGAATAAGAAGTTTCTATATATTTAAATGATATGTTTTATAGTATTGCAGATTCATTTAATGGCCTTTTCATCCTGAATGTTATGAAACCAAAAAAATATTGAAGATATCTATAATATAAATGAGAAATCTAAACCGAATGATATGAACAACACGTTCATATAGCATTGCCGGCTTGGTCAGATAAATAAGAAACATATATATAAACTCCATTAACATGGACTTTTAGACTCATATGATTATGAATCATTTGAGGAATGTGGATCTTGTTTATTGGGATTATTGACCAAACCACCCTACACTAAGAGTAGTGGGAGGGCTAGTGACTTATTGGCCCTAATACATGAGATGTATGTGGACTATTAAGAAGCATTGCTAGGGGAAGATTTTGGTATTTCATTGTTTTGGTAAAAAAACAATAGAGTTGAATCTTAACTTGTGATAAGTGTGTGGATTAGATAATAAGGAGGGGACTATGGAATTCGACTATATGGAACAAAAGCATGAAAAGAAATAATGACACCACGATTTGTTAACGAGGAAAACCTTATAGGTGATAACCTCTTTGGAAAAAACCCCGAGAGTTAGGTCTCCAACCTTAAAAGTTTCACTATGATGATTATGAATACAACTTTGGAAGAGAATGGAGAGGATTACAAGTAGCTTGTGTATAGAGTGTGTGCGTATGAGAATGTGTGTATTTTCCGTCTCCATTTCCCCTTAAATATAAGTAAGTATGAATGAGTCAAATGTTGTTCCTACAATCTCGGGATATATGCTTATCCTTTTCAACATCCGTGAGACCAAGTCATCCTTGCCGTTGAAGATGTATTGAACGTGCTAGAAAATATCCCGCATTCTTCTCTCTTGTTCACTGGAATATTAATAAAGATATTAGGAAAAATCAAATAAGTAAATATTAAAACAATACTTACAGTGTAACGACATCTTGATATGTAGGAGCAACTGAAGATGTCGCCATGCTGAAAAATACCCACAATAATTTGTCCCCAAAAACATTTGGCTAACTCGGCAACTGAGGAGGCAAAAATGTTTTTCTTTGCAATAAATGACCAACTGCCAGCTTTGCACGATGGGACGGGTATAGAGAAACGTGGAGGCAATGGACGGTTGGGGAGTAGGCTTAATAAAAAGTGGTTTTTTGGGATTAGAGTTCCCTTTTATTTAAATAACCGCTTGGGAAACTCCATAATAATCTTCTAAAACCTTCCATTTCATTCCTGCTTACTACGGCGCTGCTTTCCTGCAAGGTAAAAATTTCGCCGTTTTCTTACTTTCATCCATTGTTTACTTTTCGCTTTTGTCTCTGTTAACCATGGGTAGAACCAGGTGGTCTTCGTCCAAAACTAAGAGTGTCCCATCCCCACAAGGTCCCATAGAGATTAGTCTTGACGATTTCGTTTGCGAAAACCTTCTTGCGAAACCAGATGAAGAGACTTGCTTGTTCAGTGATACCCAAATCGAATCACTGAAACAACAATGCTACTTCCCAAAAGGTGCAATTTTTCACCCCTTTTCTGTAAATCTTAGGTCCGACTTTATTTCCCGCAAATGGATCTGTTTTCATGAATATCCCTTTCTTCTAGGGTTTAGCTACCCTTTTCCATTGTTGGTTTCTGAGTTCTTTCAAAAGACCCAACTCGCTTATTCTCAATTGATGACCATGGCTTGGAGAGTTTTTGCTTTTGTTATCAAAGTGAACAGGGAAAATGGGTTAAACCTAGGGCTTCATGAGATTGCTTATTTGTACGATCTTCAACCTTTTGGTTCAAAAAGATATCTTTTTAGGAAGAGGTCTGGTAGGAGTTCCTTAATGAGCACCACATCTTCTAGTGATAGGGGATGGAAAATAGGTTCTTCTTTGTTGATAGGGCATCCATTGGAGAAGGGAATGAGGTTTCAAGCGAGTGGAACAAGGGAGGTACTTGAATTCCTAACTTTGTGATTTTCTGTTCTTGAAACAAACTGAAATCGTAATTGTTCTTACCTTTATGCAGATATTGACTGGGGAGAACTATTCCCACCGGCTGAAGTCACTTTAACCAAGATTGACGAATTTTTCAAGCTCCCATTAGACAAGAGATCTCCTAAGGGACAACTAGAATCATCTCTGGTTGTCCCGGAAGACCAAAAGGCCTCTACCTCTGCAATTATGTCTACAAGTAAGCATGTTGTCTTTTCACTTTAGTTTATCAATCTGATTTACTATATTTCTTGACAATCTTCATATGTCAATGCAGTTTCCAAACCAGTTATTTCAGGATCGGATTTTGATCTTGACGACATTGAAGCCATGTTCGAAGGCACTGCTCTAAAGATAGAGATGAAACCTCCACCCGCTCCCAAGAAGATTCCTGCTTTAGATGAGAGTGCGGGTATTGGCTCTAGGGTGAAGAAGAGAAAGGCCAGTCAAGAAGAGGTGGTTGAGGTTGGAGATTCTTTTGATGGAATGCTAGTAGGGGATTTCAAGAAGAAATACATGAGTTTTGCGACTGGGGTAAGATGTTGTTAATTGGATATTAACTAACTCAAAAAGTTTTTATAACATCTAACGATGTCAAGTTATTATTTTACAGACTGTAGGGTATGTGGAGGATTTGGTAAAAGAAATTGAGATGCTGAAGAAGAAGTCAAAAGCTGACATTGCTTTGGTTAGGAAGGAGAAGACAGTGTTAGAGAACAAGGTGAAGGTGCATGAAAAGACCCTGGAGCAACAAGGCAAGTCATTGGAAGAGCAGGAACAAACGATAAAGGACTTACTGAATAGCTTGGCAAAAGGCGAGGAGGATCATCTTAAGGAGATTGCAGAGGTGAAAGGTTCTTGCAAGTTGGCTGATGCTAAGACTGTTTCCCAGTGTAAGATCAAGATGATAAGGGAGTTTCGAGAAGGGAAGGCTGAGAGTTGGGATCTCAATAAGGAATGTGCCCACTTTTCCAGGTTGACAGGCGAACCAGTGGATGAAGGTGAGGTGTCCTCAAACCCAAATGAAGCGATTGTAAAGGACGCAACAGAGGTTGGAGAAGTCACTCCCCAAGCAACACCTGCGGCAGATGCCACTTGAAAAAAGGTAAAATAATTCTGTTATGGTTTTTTGATGGTATTACTGGGGTGGAATCCCTGAAGACAATTTTAATTTTTATTTGGTTATGTAATGGGTCCATAAGGACCAAAGACAATTTCTTTTACGTGTTGGGTTGGTCCAACACTTTTGCACTTTAACGTTGTTAGTTTGGATGTTTTTATGGTAACTTTAATCTAGTTAAGGTTTAGTAGTTTTCAAGCATGTCAAGGCTTGTTTTCTTTTGGATGAAATTTTTCTTTGTATGGTTACTTGTTATGCTCGTAAGGTGACATGATAGTATGTCAAAGCTGTAGATACTTAAGATGACATGTATATGTCATAACCACAAGAATAATACGTAAGATCAATCATTTAACTGAGTGGGAATGGGTAAGCTATATGAGTTTATCCATATAGGCCCATCCCACACCTCAATTAAAGAGATAACTTGCGCTCCAGGCGAAGGTGTGGTAACCTAACATCTTAAGAAAGAGGTAATTAACTCTTTAAACCTTAGAAGGGATTGTGTACCTTTACTTGAGAAGAGATGGCCAGTCTCTAACGGAGGAGAATTCGTTGTTCCTTGCGTACTTTTGACATGTCCCCATGTATGTATGTCAACACCTCATAAGACAGAAACATGTTAATAACGGACATCAACTAATGTTGACGTCTCTCCACAAGGTGCGTTAGCGACATCTTGATTTGTAGTGAAATAAAAAAGTACATAGGAAAAAAGAAAGGTTACAAAAAATTGAAAGATGATCCATACCTGGGAAGAGATGAGTTTAGGGGGAGTTTTGTTTAAATGTAATACCTTTTAAGGTGAATGGCGTTCCAGCTTCGTGGTATCATTTGGCCATCCAAGGTTGCCAGGCGATATGCTCCTTTCCCGGCCTGCGCATCTATTAGGTAGGGTCTTCCCATTTTGGGGCGAGCTTGCCAGCATTGAGTTCCTTTGTATTTTGGAATTCCTTTCGTAGGACTAAGTCTCCTACTTGAAATCTTCTAATCCTTACGTTTTTGTTGTAAGACCTGGCTACCCTTTGTTGATATGCTGCCATCCGAACTTTAGCCATGTCTCTCGGTTCATCTATGGTATCCAAGTCATGTATCAAGATGTCTTTATTATGTTCAGATGTCAACAAACTGTATCTGGCCGTAGGTACAAGTACTTCTGCTGGAATAACTAATTCTGTTCTAAATACAAGTGAATAGGGGGTTTGACCAGTAGTGTTCTTAGATGTCGTTCTGTCAGCCCATAGGACCATTGGTAACTCTTCTGCCCATCGTCCTTTCTTCTGGTTTAGTCTCTTCTTTAAGTTGCTTATGATTATTTTGTTGCTAGATTCTGCCTGTCCATTAGCTTGAGGATGAACAGGTGAAGATGTCACCATCTTGACTCCCCAAGATGTCAAGAAATCTTGGGTTTTCTTACTAATGAATTGGGAGCCATTGTCAAAGATTATTTCTGAAGGTATCCCAAATCGGATGAATATATTTCTTTTGATAAAAGATATAACTTCTCGATCACGAACTTGTACGTACGCCTCAGCTTCTACCCATTTAGAAAAGTAGTCTGTCATAGACAGTAGAAATACTCTTCCACCTGGTGCCCTGGGTAGTTTTCCTACGATGTCCATTCCCCAAACCATAACGGCCATGGCGACAGGATAGGATGTAGTAGTTCAGCCGGTTGGTGCAGGATGTCCCCATATCGTTGACAGGAATCACATTTCTTTGCGTAGTCAACTGCGTCTTTTCTCATTGTGGGCCAAAAATATCCCATTATAAGAGCCTTGGTATACAAACTTCTGCCCCCGGCATGATTTCCACATTGTCCTTCGTGCAGCTCCTTGAGAACCTGATGGGCTCTATCTGCTTCTAGACATCTTAAGTAGTGACCTGCAGCAGATTTTCTAAACAAGAGGTTATCAATAAGTAAATACTTAGATACTCTTACCCTGAAGGCTCTAGCATTTTTCTCCTCGACTGGGATCGTATCATCTAAGAGATACTTGATAATAGGAGCTGTCCAAGAGGTTGCTGCTGGAGAGGAAGGTACGTCGACATCTAGAGCGAACATCTCAAGATGATCAATTGCTGGGATGTCAATATGCATAATTGGGATACTTGTCTGTGAAATGCTTTTGAAGGTTGAACCCAAGTTTGCTAGGGCATCTGCTTGAGAATTTTCTTCTCGTGGGATTTGTTCCAAGGAAAATGATTTGAATTTGGCCGAAAGAATTTTTACGATTTCCAAATATGTCGTCATCTTAGCATTTTTCGCTATGTAGAATCCGTTGTAATGGTTAACAATTAGCAAAGAATCCATAAACACCCGGATATGCTTGACATCTAGGTCCTGGGCTCTTTGTTAAACCCGCAATTAATGCCTCATATTCTGCTTCATTATTAGTGGCCTTGAAATTGCAACTGATGGATTGTGGTATTATGTCCCCTTGTGGCGATTTTAGTACAACTCCAAGACCTGTACCTCTCATGTTAGAAGCACCATCTGTGTAGAGAGTCCATATCTTCAGGACGTCATCATCTTGAAGTTGTTGTACCTCCAATTCCACCTCTTGTTGCATGGTTGGACTAAAATCAGCCACAAAATCAGCTAGTGCTTGGGTTTTAATTGCCGTTCGGGCTCATATTTAATGTCGTATGTGCTTAATTGTACAGACCACTTCGCCATTCGACACGACATCTCTGGTTTTCTCATAACATTCTTAATAGGATAGTTAGTGCGTACAATTATAGTATGTGTTTCAAAATAGTGTCTTAATTTAATAGAAGCAATTATCAAAGCTAAAATTAACTTTTGTAAATGAGAGTACCTGGTCTTCGCATCTAAGAGTGTCTTACTTATATAGTAGATGGGTTGCTGACTACCATCTCGTTCTGTCACCAAGATCGCACTTACAGGCACCTTCTCGATCTTGCTAGGTAGATGTAGAGATGTTCCTCCTCCTGGGGTTTGGCCAATAACGGAGGTGTCGACAGGTAAGTTTTGAGCTCCTGAAAGGCTTCTTCATGTTGGTTCTCCCACTGGAACTTCTTGTTCTTCCTTAGGATATCATAGAAAGGTTTGCATCGATCCGAGGATTTTGAAATGAATCTGGTGAGTGCAGCAATCTTTCCCGTCAATCTTTGGACGTCCTTGACAGATTGAGGTGACGACAGATTGATAATAGCACGTATTTGTTCTGGGGCAGCTTCAATGCCTCTTTTAGTAACCATATAACCCAAAAACTTCCCTGCCTTCATTCCAAAGTTGCATTTAGCTGGATTAAGCTTCATATTGAAACAATCCAAGATGTCGAAGGCCTGGGATAGGTTGATTATGTGGTCTTCAGCTTTCTTGGATTTTACTACCATGTCGTCAATATATACTTCCATTGTGTCCCCAATCTGATCTTTGAACATTTTGTTGACGAGCCTCTGATATGTTGCACCTGCATTTTTTAGACCAAAAGGCATAGCAATATAACAATAAATACCTGTGGGCGTTATGAAGGCAGTGTCCTCTTGTTCAGATGGTTCCATCTGGATTTGTTGAAATCTTGAGGATGCGTCCATGAATGTGAGGAGCTCATGTCCGGAGGTGGCATCAACTAACAAATCTATGTGTGGCAAAGGGAAAGGATCTTTTGGACAGGCTTTATTCAAGTCGGTGAAGTCAACACAAACTCGCCATTTCCCGTTCCTCTTCTCTACCACTACCACGTTTGCTAACCATCTTGGATAATTGACCTCTCGTATCATGTTGGCTTTGAGTAAGCGCTCTACCTCTTCCTTGATGATCTAGTTTCTGGTTTCTGCAAACTTCCTACGTTTCTGGTGTACTGGTTTAAAGCTAGGATCTATGTTAAGTTTGTGAGTGATGACATCTTTGCTGATGCATGTCATGTCATCATGTTTCCAAGCAAAACTCTTTATTTTGCTTCTTAATAGGTCCACAAGCTTCTCTTCTATATCTGATGGGATGTCAGTGTCAATAAGTACTTTGATGTCCGGGTTGGAAGGGTCTAGCAATACTTCTTTTACATCATCCTCCCTAGCTTCCAGGACTTCACGTACTTTCCTCTGTAATTGCTATGCTTGTTTTGGAGATGTCGACGCCATCATTGAAGTTTTATAACATTCCTTGGCCACCTGTTGATCACTGTAGATCTTAGCGACACCCCAAGGTGTTGGAAACTTCACACACTGATGGTAAGTGGAAGGTACAGCCTTCATTCCATGAATCCATGGTCTTCCAAGAAAGACATTGTAAGATGTTGCGCAATCAATTACGCAGAACCGTTCCATGGTATTGAGGCCCTTCGAGTATATTGGAAGCTTTATCTCCCCCACCGTTTCTTTGACTTCACCACTGAAGCCTACCAGCACTGAGGACTTCTTAATGATCTCCGATTCTGGGATGTTCATTTCTTTAAGGGTTCCCAACATAATAAGATTGACAGAGCTACCCCCATCAACCAGGATACGCCGGATTGTACAGTTGGCGATCTGCAAGGAAATAACTAGATTGTCGTGATGGGGTTCCAGCAAGTTATCTCGATCACTTTCATCAAAGGTGATTGGATCCTGGCAGGGTGTCGACATCCTGGTCTGTCTTTCTTGCTTCTCCTCTTTTGACTCCTTAGCATGTCGTTTTGCGGCAGAATAGGATGTACCACATATTTCTGAACCTCCACTAATGAAATTGATCACCTTTGTTGATGCTGGGGGAGAAATTGGTCTTTCGGCTTCATGAGGAGCTTCCACACTTTCAGCCTTCTTCTTTCTGGATCTCAGCAACTCCTTAAGATGTCCCTTCGAGAGCAAGTAACTGATCTCCTTTCTTAGTGCGATGCAATCTTCAGTAACATGTTCAAAGTCTTCATGGTAAGCGCACCATTTTGATTTGTCACGCCACCCCGTGGCCTTATCCGTCTTCTTTGGCCATCTGGCTTTGTCCCCAAGGTTGCCCATTGCACAGAGTATGCCTGAAATGTCAACAGAAAAACAATAATCAAAAATGTTAGGCACATTATCGCTATCTTCATCCTCACCATCTATTGAATTAATTTTGCTAGTATCAATCCTTGGATAAGGATTGGAACGGTAGTTCCTGCGATGGGACGATTCAGTCTTTCTGTCGGGATTATCATATGTCGACATCTTGGTTGAGGACTTCGATCTTCGCAGCTCATCTTCCTCCAATCTTATGAATCTCACTGCTCTGCTCCTGACTTCTTCCAACCGCTTACATGGAGTCATGACCAAATCTTGATAATATTGTGAATCTTTCTTCAGTCCCATTTTGAATGCTTCTGTGGCTGTCGACATGTCAAGATTGGGAATTTCTAGCACTTCCTTATTGAACCGGTGGACATAATCCTTCAGGGTTTCATTAGGCTGCTGGGTCACATTGTAGAGATCACTTGTCAACCTCTCAAATTGTCGACTGCATGAGAATTGGTTATAGAACATGTTGATGAGCTGGGCGTATGAACCAATTGAACCTAGGGGTTGCCTAATCAGCCATTTGGGAACTGGTCCGGACAAGGTTGATCCAAACCCCCTGCATAGCGAGGCCTCCGGAATTGAAGCGGAATATGGATTATGTCCATCTTTTCTTGATAGTGGGCAACATGCTCTTCTGGGTCCGTGGTACCATCATACAACTTCATAGACGGTACACTGAAACGCTTCGGGATGTCAACATTTGCAATTGTTGGGACAAACCGGGATTGATTGTAGCAGTTCTGAGTCACTGGTTGGGTTGGAGGAGTTACGCCTGGCACGTTCATTATCAGCTCTCTGAGATCCTACATCTGCTTGGCTAGTGGGTTTCCTGCAAAAGGGTCAGCCATAGGAATACGATTGAAATTATTATTATTGAAAAGATTATTTAGCAAACTAGAGTTGTCTGTAGTAGTTGTGATAGTAGTGTTGTCAATGAATGGGATGAACTGGGTGAATCCTGAGGAAGGTGGCGTCAATAGGGTGTCCCCGGGCAAAGGTGTTGACGTCATTAAGGATGTCAACTGTTGAGTTTGAGGCGGACTACCCATTGGGATAAATTCACTCTGAAGTGTAGATCCTTCGGTGTTGTCGAAGTTGAGGATCCTTGCACGCAGTGGTGATATGTTGTCAAGCCGAGATGCGATGAGTTGTTGATCTTTCTGCATCTTAATCATGGAATTGGTCAGCACCTTTGACTGGTTGTCTTGCTGGTCCAACCTTTGATTCAACCTGGTCAGGATACTCCGGATGTCAGCATCTACATTGGAGGAGGTCGCTCCCTTTTGTGGAGTCTTCGTAGGTTGAGTTTGCTGAGGTCCGGTCTGAGGAGGTGGCGGCAACAAGCTGGTTCTACCTCCTGATGTCAGAGCAACAGCGGGACTCTTGCCGGTGGCGGACACATTGGTGGGTGCAGACATAATGAATTTGCTTAGGAAATGATCCAAATAACCGATAAACCACGAGGCCCCTCGATGGGCGCCAAATTGTTTTGGTAGAAAAAACAATAGAGTTGAATCTTAACTTGTGATAAGTGTGTGGATTAGATAATAAGGAGGGGACTATGGAATTCGATTATATGGAACAAAAGCATGAAAAGAAATAATGACACCACGATTTGTTAACGAGGAAAACCTTAGAGGTGATAACCTCTTTGGAAAAAACCCCGGGAGTTAGGTCTCCAACCTTAAAAGTTTCACTATGATGATTATGAATACAACTTTGGAAGAGAATGGAGAGGATTACAAGTAGCTTGTGTATAGAGTGTGTGCGTATGAGAATGTGTGTATTTTCCGTCTCCATTTCCCCTTAAATATAAGTAAGTATGAATGAGTCAAATGTTGTTCCTACAATCTCGGGATATATGCTTATCCTTTTCAACATCCGTGAGACCAAGTCATCCTTGCCGTTGAAGATGTATTGAACGTGATAGAAAATATCTCGCATTCTTCTCTCTTGTTCACTGGAATATTAATAAAGATATTAGGAAAAATCAAATAAGTAAATATTAAAACAATACTTACAGTGTAACAACATCTTGATATGTAGAAGCAACTGAAGATGTCGCCATGCTGAAAAATACCCACAACATTCATTACATTCACTAATGACTTATCTAGATATGACTGTGTCTATCTGATGAAGTCCAAAAGTGAATTATATGAGATATTTTGAATATTTCAAAATGAAGTACAAAATAAACTTGGTTAAATTATTAAGTACTTCGATTCGATCGTGGTAGTGAATATTTGAGCCAAGAGTTTGACAATCATCTCAAAACTATGAAATTGTTTCAGAGTTGACTCCACTCGGAACATCACATTGTATGATGTGTCTGAGAGGAGGAATTGAAACTTGTAGGACATGGTTCATTCGATGATATGTCAAGTTGACCTTCCTGTTCCCTTTTGAGGATATGCATTAGAAATGATGCGATTACACTGAATTGTGTCCCTACTAAATTGGTTCTTAATGCCCCACATGAGATGTGGCATGGAAGAAAACCAAGTTTGTCTTTCATGGAGATTTGGGGTTGCAAAGCCTATGTGAAGAGACTTGTCTCTCTGATAAGTTAACACCAAATCTGACAAGGTTATTTCTGGATATTAATTTTACAACCGCATTGAGAACAAAGTGTTTGTTTCTCTATATGGTTCATTTCTTGAGAAATAGTTTCTCAATAAAGAATCTAGTGGGAGTAAAATTAGTATTGAAGAAATTCAAGAATCTGAAAATAAAACATGGAACCAAGAGTAGAGATGGAACCAAATTCACAAGGAGTTGTGGAATCGGTTCAAGTTACACAAGTCCATCGTAGATTGGATAGGTTACAATCCAAACCCGAGAAATGTTGATTTCTCATATCGGAAAGTAGTAAAGTGGAATTCATTGAGAATGACGAACCTACTTCCTATCTAGAGGCGATGTCCACTCCTAATTCGGATAAATGGTTAGGAACCATGGAGTCCAAATTACAATCCATGGTTGATAATCAAGTTTGGAACTTGATTGAGCTACCTGAAGGTGTAAGAACTAAAGGGTGCAAGTAGGTCTTCAAGACCGACATGGATAGGAGGTTTATACTTTCAAGGCTAAGGCTTGTAGCAAAGGGATTTAGGCAAATTCATAGTATTGACTATGATGAAACCTTTTCACCTGTTGCAATGTCGAGGTCTATTAGAATTTCAATTGCCATAACCACATATTGTGACTATGTGATATGAAAAATGGATGTCAAACGCCTTTCTTAAATGGAAAGATTCTTAAGGATGTGTATAGTACACAACCCAAAGTTTTGTCGATTCAAGAAATTCTAATAAAGTATGCATGTTGCAAAGATCTAATTTTTGGGTTGAAGCAAGCTTCGAGGAGTTGGAATCTTCATTTTGATGAATTGGTCAAAGAGTTTGACTTTATCAAGTATGAAGATGAACCTTGTGTATACATAAAATTCAGTGGGAGCGTAGTATTATTTCTATTGTTATAAGTCGATGATATCTTACTCATTGGAAAACGAAGTTTCGACACTTAAGACTATCAAGTCTTGGTCAAGGAAAGGTTTCTCAATGAAAGATATGGGTGAAGCCGCTTACATCCATGTCATCAAGATCTATAGAGATAGATCTAAAATGATAAATTGGTTTGAGTCAAAGTACTCACATTGACAAGGTTCTTAGAAGATTCTAAGAAAGGTAACTTGTCAATGGGTCATGGTGTTACTCTTAGCAATACTCATTGTCTTATGACAACTGATGAGCAAAAGAGAATGAATGAAGTTCCATATGCTCCGGCATTTGGATCTGTCATATATGCCATGATTTGTACTAGGCCTGACATCTTGTATGCTCTAAGCATGACGAGTCGATACCAATCTGATCCTGTTGAGAACCATTGGATGGCTGTAAGTACCCAAATCCGGATCGTCAAAATCCGTTAGAAAGTTAACCGGAATCCGTTAACTGGCCCGCTCCAGGTTAACCGGAACCCGTTAAGCTCCCCAATGCCAAGCCAACGAGACGTCCCGGGACTGCCCCGTGCATCCCGACGTCAAAGCGTACTCAACGCACTTTCCGACACATTCCGGGGGCATTTCGGACATTTTTCGGACTGTTATTTTAAAAACGGACAAAACCGGGAAATATGGCGCGAACTCCTATGAGCCTGGTGAGTCATGGGACACGTGGATTGCATGCCACAGCTCCCTAGTCACCCTTCAATCAAATTCAGAGTGAAAAGAAAAAAATACCCCTGGTATACAGTCTCAGTCCGACCGGACTCATTTGCAGAAAATTCAGAATTGCTAGCAAGTCCCTCCAATTTCCAAAGTTTCACAAAACCCCCTGGTTTTCACTCTCAGTCCGTCCGGACTGATCCTGAAAATTCACCTATAAATACAGAGGCTGTCAAAGCCATTTAGAAGAACAAAAATCACTCCCTTTCACCCAAAAACCCACGGCCTAAACTGGTCTCACTCCTCCCGAGCCCCGGTTTTACCTCGTTTTGCATGAAAACTCCGTATTTCGATCAAATACAACCCCCGCCACCTCGAAACACCATTCCAAACACTTCTCCATATCCCGAATATGTCCCCCGAGCCAAAGGAGCTGACCCTAGCCATAGGTAGCTCCCTCTCTCTCTCTAAAACTCTCGTTCCATCTCGGTTTACGCGCTAGTCGCTACAACCGTTTCAGACGACATTGTTGAAATGTAGACGCCTCCGTCTAATGGGGTCCGATATGTTTTAGCCCCTAGATCCTCTTCTCTTCCCGTAAGAGAAGTAATCTCGGGTTAAAACGGTGTTCCGACCCCGTTCCGTTTACTTTTATGTCATTTACCAATTCCGGATCGTTTGATCCGTCGATCGTCATTTAATTTCATGTCATTTAAAAATTCCGGACCGTTTGATCCGTCGAACGTCATTTACATTCACGCAACTTTACAATTCTGAGTCGTTTGGCTCGTCGATCGTACTTTACAATTACGGATCGTTTGATTCCGTCGATACTGCATTTTAAATACTGTCATTTACAAGTCCGAGCCGTTTGGATCGTGATAGTATTTACTTTTCAAAGTCCGTGTCGCAACCCGATTCGTTGATCGCATATCATTTAATACGTTTTTCCCGTAAAATCGTTAACAATGTAATGTCCGATTCAAAACAGGAGTTCGACATTCGAACTCTCTTTCAAAATTTGCGAAATGACGTTTGGCATCCAAACGCTCATCTTCAAACTTAAAAGCCGACTTTTGACATTCAAAATCATTTAATACGTTTTTCCCGTTAAATCGTTAACAATGACATGCCCGGTTCAAACCCGGAGTTCGACATTCGAACTCTCTTTCAAAACGCGCGAAATGACGTTTGGCATCCAAACGCTCATCTTCAAACTCAAAATCCGACGTTTGACATTCAAACGCTCTTTTCTTAAAAGTCAACATTTGACACTTAAAATAAACAGTTAAAATCAGCATTCGCGCCACTTTTCCTAAAACTTCAAAACCGACGTTTGTCATTCAAACGCTCGCCTTTTCAAACAAGATCCCATAATCAACGTTTGACATTCAAACCAAGATTAATCTTGTCATTCAAGCCCCCATTTCAAAATGCAAACACACACACACACGCACACGATTTCGAGAAAGGTAGAAAGACTCGTCATACGAGGCGTTTCGGGTGATCTCAATATACTCTTCCCGAAACGTAACGTGACCTCCGAACCTAACAATCTCTGGTACTCAAAAAAGCTTTTTACTCGTTTTTGCTACCAATAAAAATGACTCCCCGTTTTCAAAGCCTTTTCCTAAGTTTTCGCTACCAATAAAAACGACACCATTTTCAACCAATAAGCCGTTTCTCAACGTTTTGGGCTCAAAATACAAAATCCGCGTGGCGACTCCTCTCCTTCCTGAAAAGCGAGGTCTCTGACACCAACCCTCCACGAAAGACAACCGCATTCCGCGTCCGCGCGAAATCTCGGGTAATTTCAGTTGGCGACTCCGCTGGGGACTTGGATACTTTTTCAAAACTACCGTTGTTTTCAAAAAGCCTTCCGTGGGTCAAACTTTCATTTACCCTTCCTCGTTTCGTGTGCGTGTGTTACTTTAAACATCGAACGGTTTCTTTCAAGGGCATTACATTATCGTCTTTTCAAAATCATAACATGTTCGTGCATTTCCGTTCATACTTGATTTTCATGCTATATTTTGAACTGCTCATAAAATTCTTTAAGACACATTCTGAAAAATTTCTCTTTTACTCAGAAAAAGAATTTTAGTGACCGCACACTACTCGCACTTGCTACCTCGGTACACCGCACTTCACGTGCACTTGCTGCCTCGGTACACTGCACACTACGACCTGTAACTCGGGATGACAGTTCAGTTGCAACTCGGTTGGTCTGCCAGACACCTTTCGAGTGCGCACGGGGTCGTCCCAAACAGCCCATCCTAGCCCGTGTAAGCCATGCACTCTTTGTGTCACACTTCGTCCAAGACCCCGGTTGGTTTTTGGCTTAGTACGTGTCATAAAGCCCTAGTGTATGTTTTTAAGCCGAGTTCCGTTACGAGTCAAGCTCGAAAGATTGAGACCAAAGGTCATTCCCGACCCGAAGTCTTGAGCTTTTCAGCCTTGACTTTGACGCGGAGCTCTGCCGAAAAATATACCTGAAGGTTCAATGTGACACCATGTCACCAAACCCTCACCGTATGCACCGTGTCAGCCACAACTTGGCCAACGCCAAAAGCTAAGGCCCCTCGCGCAAGCGAGTCAGGAGAGGTCATGCCAAAATTTTGGCACGATCCCCGCCTTAACTTAAGGAAGTTGACTTCGACTGTGACCCGTGCGTCACATACATTGGAAGTTTGCGTGAACAGCTAGCCTTAAGTTCACTTTTTCCTTTGTCAGTGGAACTTGCTTGCCTTATAGGACCCTCGCTCGGGATTGTCCGTCCCAAGAAGATGATCTACAAATGGAAACGAGGGGCTTATAAACGTAGTGACGAGATCCACTGATTAGAGCCTTAAGGTTAGTTGCGAAAAAGAAGACACGCTCTTTTCCAACTGATTAGGATTCTGAGAAAACGCGTTTTAAGTAAACATTAATCGGTAACTGCAAATTGCACAAGCCCGAAACCTTGAGCCAAATACCCTTTTCCAAAGCCTAAACCCTGCCTTTCGTTCCCTACAGCGAGTAGAAAGTGGTTCAGATTTCCGGGTCAGCGCCTCGCAAGAATCAGAGTTACAGCAGCGTCAGACAGTTCTTCGGTTCCCTCGGTTCCCTCGGCGGAATATCGACATGTCTAGCTCACGAGAAATCGTGACGAGGAAGGACCCCCGCCACCGGTGCGAGATATGACATTGGAAGAAGTCATCAGGGCTTGTGAGGTTCACAAGAGGCGAAGAAGATCGGCGAGAATTTCGTGGTACGGCTTACGAATGAGCGAGGTATAGCGGCTATCCCCCCGGTCAGACGGTACTTTCATCCTGGTCGAGGACGACGATTCCCCGAAGCCAGTTCCTCAAACCTTCAACCAAGTTCCTCCCCCGCCAACTTATGGGATGCCTTCGAACCAAGGAAACAGCCGACCCAGGCTCCACGTTGCCACCTCTCAGGGCAACCCTGGCATATATGGCCAAGCCAGTACTACTGCCATCACTCAGTACCACCAGCGCACCGTTGGACCATCTCAGACAGATGCCAATCTCCTTCAATACCCTCCTGGGTTCATCCCGTTGCCTATACACGAATCCCAAAACACCGGGGACAAACCCCGATACAGTTCAAAAAAGGCCCCCATATATCCACATATATCAAGCCTTCCACCTCCAATCACTACCGCTCACATGGTAGCACCCGGCGCCGAGCCTCAAAGTCCACCACTGGACCCAACCTTAGCCTGGATGGTCGAACAGATGAAAGACACGAAAGCCACCATGAGCGGCTCAAAGCGAGAAACGCTCAAATCTACGAGATCTGGGAATGGTCACGCCTCTCCCTGCCAAGTTCGAGAATGCCGGGAGATGGACCGATTCGACCAGACCCGAATGTCCTCAGACGCATGTCGACACCTACGTTCTCGGCATGAGAGCGAAAGGAGCAACCCTCCAGCAAATGGCCGACCACTTCCAGCATACGCTCAAAAGTTCTGCGTTACGATGGTTCCTAAGGGTCAAGCCTGCGGATCGCCACACCTGGGATCAGATCAGTAACATCTTCCTGGAACGGTACAGATCCAACTTAGAGTGGGAAACGAGTCGTGAGGACTTAATCACCACTGAGCAGAAAGCAGAGGAAAGCGTCGGAGAATTCTACAAGAGGTGGAGTTGGAAACTCTCCGAGATCATGGAGCCACTCTCCAAGGATGAACAGATGCGGATCTTCAAGTCCTGCTTAAGACCGTCCATCAGAACTCTCATCAGTCATCACTTCTTCCCAGATCTCCGAGCCATGGTCAATGCCGGCTCACAGTTCGAGAAGGATCTCAAGGAGAAGTTGGCTACTGCACAGCCATACAGATACCGATCAGCAGTTGCATTCAATCCCGCATCGGCCCCCGGCAAAGGGAAAGATACGTCTATCAACTACATCCATCAGGGACAGCAGTCGGGCAACAAAAACCCAGTCCCACAAAGCAACAGCTCCACTTCGAAGCAGCCTGCCGTACACTTCGACAAGTTGGACATGCCGCTGAGCAAGATGCTGGAAGGGTTAATCAAGGAATGTCTCCTTAAACCCATTGCAAATTACAAACCCAAGAATCCCATAGTCAATGCTGACAACAACAGTGTAAATTCCATTGAATGGGTGCCCGTGGGCCCAATACAGTCAGAAACCATTTTCCGAACAACAACACTGTGAATTCCATTGAATGGGTGCCCAAGAAGATTGCCGCAGAGCCAGTTCCTCTGCCTCTTCCAGCCGGGTCCTCATCAAATGTCCACATCAACTATGATGTTTGTGACTGCTCCGCCTGCCTGGAGTACGAGTCCCAAGACATGGTCAGGAGCAATCCTCCGAGAAAACAGAAGAAGAAGTCCTCTCAACAGAGACTGAGAGAAAGATATGAAGCTGGAGACACCAGTGTGGGTACACTCGGAGAGCCATACGGGAGGTTTGATTACTACGTACTCTACTCCAGCCAGTCCTCCCTTCCTCCAGGCCATGCAGCTTTAGAGCAGACAAGGGTGGGAAAGTCAAAAAGTCCTGCTGATACCAAAGTTCAGGCCCCAGGGCTCCGGAATACCTCAGATCTTGGTAATCTTACTGCCAGTCAGAAGCCTAACCCCCCGCGGGATCAGCCAAGGTTCAATTTGTCTAGCTACAGAGCACGGACCGGTAAAGGAAGATCAAAGTCAGCTTGGCACTCGCACTCGATCAACGTGCTAACTAAGGGCGGCAACTACCACAAACAGCCTCAACAGAATCCCGAGGCTCCAGCAAAGGCTTTACCTCGCAAGAGGAAAACAGGGAATGGATGGCTTGATGACTCTCCTTCTCCGGATAGAGACCAGATCTACGATTCCCGACAGTATGGCAGTATGATCACTTTCTGTGACGAAGACCTACCGAGAGATGCCTTGGGGCACAATGAAGCTCTGTACATCACTCTCAAGCTCAACACCATATCACTCCCCGGAGTATTGGTAGACAAGGGATCAGCCGTTAACGTCTTCCCTCTCAGCATGATGCGAGCCCTACGCATCGACGAAGGCCACTTGATTCCATCAACCCGGACTATCAAAGCCTATGACAGCACGTCTCGTCCCATCCTGGGGACAATGACTCTGGAGCTCTGGTTTGAAACCCAAATGGTGCTAGCAAAATTCCACATGATGGACGTTCCGTCCGAATTCACAGCTCTGTTGGGACGCCCTTGGCTACATCACATGAAAGCCATAGCTTCCACTCTCCATCAGTGCGTCAAGTTCATTAATCGACATGGAGATCTTGAAGTCATCCGAGGGGATAGTTTCCTTATAGGGAACGAAGCCGAGACGACAGCCTAGCGTGCCTGCAGCCAGGCACCGGGGCTACCTCCTTCAAATCGACCAAGGGACTATCGGGGCAAATCTCATCAGAATCCCTCAGAGTCTGGAGACACTAACTATGTCAACGTCCTCGAGCAGGCAGACCCTGAAGCAGTCCGATACATCAAGTTCAACTGTCGTTTCCAACATTTGGAGGCAGATTGGAAAGAAACACTGAGCATCGCCATGATGCGGGCACATAAACCCCCTGTCTCCAATCGAATATTTGTCAGTATCCTTCAAACCTACTCTCTGGCCCCGCCAGGCGAGGAAATCTTCGTGATAAAGGTTAACAAGCATCTTCACACTCGTGATGAATGTATGGCAGTCGTATGGGACGTCCTCCATGAGGAATTACCCGCTGAACCCCTCTTCTCCAGCGAAGGGCATGATGTTTTTCTAGCAGCTCCAGCAGCGCAGCAGGATGCGAGGCGTCCCTACGTCTGGGTTGAGCCGTCAGACGACGACGAATCAGGACTCTCCGGAGTCGAGGACGCGGCATATCCACGGGCAGATCCCTACATATATATGCTCAGTTTTGAGGACGGCACCAGTTTCGATGATGTCACCTACGACCATGGCTCCAATACCATGGAAATTATCAAGCTCAACATCTCGTACAGGCGGTTGTCCAGCGAATGGAAACAACTGGTTGACACGACAAAGAACCCCTCTGATCAAGTGACTGACGACGACTTCGTCAACATCATCTATTCCAGATATCCCGATGATACCAAGGATTCGGTCCTTATCATCTGATTCTGCAACGCCAAAGTTACCCTCGACGACTACCTGCTCATGGTAAACGAGGCCCTGGCCAATCAAGCTCAGAGCTCATCATCACTTCCAACTACAAGCCCCAGTGGCAACCGGCCCGTACCGTCAGTCAAGGTCACAGCCACAAGCGCCGCCAAGGCCAAGGGCAACAACAAAGGAGACAAAGCTCCTCACCCTGCTACAAATCAGATCAACCTCGGGAACGCTTCCAGTAGCCACCCTGAAAGCATCTGTAAAGGTCTTCCCCGCAAGACAGAGTCAGCTTTCGATGACGAAAATGACCACCTTAGCATTAACATGCTCCAGTTCGATTCTGCTCCCAGTCGTCACGGCCACGGATTCAGACATCCCGCCAGCAAACTGCTAGCTTTGATAGACTTGGCAATCCAGCGAGATCACGAGACTATCAACATCGCAGAATTCAACACCCCCGTGTGTTCAATCAAGCAGATATGGGCAAACTTCTTGGTAACCGAGATCAAGGAGGACCGCATGGAATGTCCCAGCCCGACTTCCGTCGTCAACATAATCCAAGTATTTCAACCGTTCGGGGATTTGGATGTGATCACATTCTAGACACTAGTCAGACGGCGCGCACCTACGGAGACTGTTTAGCTCTCGCAAGGAAAGCCCTCATGGAACTAGCCGCTCAAGAGAACCGTCTCTGGGACGAAAACCAAGCTCAAAAGACCCACAGGGACCAAGCCCTTAAAGTGTCACAAGCAGCTTCAGACAGAAAGCTAGAGGCCACTCTAGACCAGTTTGACCTCAAGGGTTTTACCCACGGCAAATTCCTGGACTACCGTCTGTTCTCATCTAACCCCCTCTGCCAAAGGAGGGAGGTCAATGGTCCCAATGACCAAGGAGATGGAATGGCACAGAAGGACGAGTATCAGCGCTTATCTCCCCGAGGAAAGCAAGTTCTCTGTGAAAGCGACGACGAAGACGATGAAACCATCTCTTCCAAGCCGGGCATGAAGTCAACAAAACCGAAATCCCAAGGGTCCTGGGAGGATGGGGACGGATCATTTCCGCTCTCAAGCTAAAAGGCCAACTGAGAGAGGAAGGTTTATTCAAAAACAAGAGAAAGAAGGAAATACATCTCCAATAATCAAGCCAAGGAGATTCCATGCATCGCGGCATTCGTTTACAGAAACGATCAACTGGGACAGCAACCAGTTACATGGGCAAATGTTCGGGAAGCCGTGTACGCACCTTTCTACATACCCGCCACTCAGATAAAGAAGAAGGGAAGGCTCTCCCCAATGAAGGTCTACCTAGACTGTCGCACGCAGTTCAAAGAAGCACTGTCTATTCTCACGTGGGAGGAAACGCAGGCGCTAACTCTCGACGCAGGCTCTGCTACAAGAAAGTTGATCTGGGCCAAGAGTGGAGGAAAATTAGCAAATCATGAGTATCGCCAAATCCAACTCCAGAATGCCCTGAGTATGCTCTGCAAGAAGGAAAGGAGCGTTGTATACCATGAAGAGATCAAGGAGACAGTTTGCATGAACCAAGAACTCTCCAAATTTCCCCCGTGAGGGTCCCGACGCACGCTCGCTTCCGGGAAACCACTGCTTGCGCACCGACGCTCGAACAACTGCGGCAATCCATAAACTACCTCCCCACGGAGGCACCCAAGCCGCATCCCGGGGACGTAATCCGGAAAAGCTGCCGAAGCACCCGGGAACACATCTACAATCAATGAATTGAGGGAAGACATATGGTCCTACGCTACGAGGAATCCTCCTCTGACTATGGCTCAACTCAGAGCGACTTGTTCAGAAGGAACCAAGCCTGATGTCAGCGTCCTAACCCGATCGGGTCAAATCCATACATTACCACCTAAGGCCACTAAAAAGCCAGCAGAGTCAGAACCGCAACCCGGCCAGCCCGAAGATGCAAGTTTCGTGAAAGAGGACCCGATCCTCACTCAGCTCAAGCAGACCCAGGCGAACATTTCCCTTTGGTCCCTGCTCACATCCTTATATCCTCACAAGCTCAAGCTAGAGGAAAGTTTGTCCCGTACCGTGGTCCCCGTGGACGCAACCCCAGACGAGGTCATTCAGATGATTGGCAACATCCACTACGGCAACATTATCACCTTCACAGATTTGGACCTTCCAAAATTTGGGGCTGATCACAATGAGCCGCTCTACATCACAGTCCAGCTGGACGAGCATCGCCTTCCCCGCGTGATGGTAGACGGAGGTTTCGGAATGAATGTCTTGCCCGCTAAGATGATGGACCTGCTTGAAATCAAGCCCACAGATCTGAAGCCTTCAGTCCACACTGTCAAGTCCTATGACTCTACTTCCCGTACAGTTCTCGGGGTTGCTACTCTTAACATCTGGTTCGGCAAGCGGATGATTCCCACCGAATTTCAAGTGTTGGACATTCCAATTACTTTCACAGCCATCCTGGGGCGTCCCTGGCTGTATCAAATCAATGGCGTGGCATCCACCCTTCACCAGTGCATCAAGTTCATGCAAGGCAACAAGCTAACCACAGTCTACGGCAACAGCGTCACCACCGAGGGGACCAGCACCAATGACATTCCAGTATTAGAAATCAAGAATAATGACAACATGGCATTAACTGGATTCATTCTGGAGACCTCCAAGATCCAAATATGTAACGTGGACCTTCTACTGTTTCAAGACAAAATTCCTCCCGCCATGAAGATGATGAAACTCATGAACTTCATCCCAGGACTGGGGCTCGGCAAAAGGTTACAGGGCCAACACCAAGTCATCAAAGTCAAGGACCACACCACGGTCCAGGGGCTTGGTTATGTGCCAACACCGCCGACATCGTGGAAAACAAAGGGCTCGCCCGCACCAAGGCAAGCGGCTCGCAAAAGGGGAACCTCGACGGCATACCCAACCTCCGACCTTACAGCTTTCGACCTCGCTCATTACTTCACCAAGGGAACCGACAGCGTAACCGAGGGGACCGACAAGGGAAACGACCAGTAACCGAGGGGACCGACAAGGGAACCGGGCAGGAACCGAGGGGACCGACAATGAACCGGCGTAAGAACTGAGGGGACCGATAGTGGAACTGATGAAGATGAGAAAGAAACAGGGATAGTCAGCACAGAGATTACAGAAAGGATGGAATAGCTAGCACAGGACCTCAAGCGTTTCAGAGGACTCAAGGCTAATCCGATAAGGGGAGCATTCCTCGACATCAAAACTCTACCTGGACCAATTGCCACCACGGTTCAGCACGAGTACACATTCAAAGGAATCCCAGACTTGGAAGAGCAGCTCGAGGCACTCTCCATGGGAAACAGATTGTTCATATCAGCCGCCGAGGCCACATTCGAGACAGTAACTCCAAAGCAGAAGGAACCAGAATTCATAGAAGACGCACTCAGTGGACCAGCTCTACAGTGTCTTTTTGAATAAGTCATGGAGGTGCCAAACCTGATTGACCTGGGCTCCGAAAACAGCATGATCGCCATGATTGGGACAGCAGAAGGCAAGCCTCTCTATCCCCGAACCCTCATCAAGCATCCAAAGAATGCCACCGAAGAACCGGGTAACTTTCATCGGACCAAGGGCAAGCTGTGCAAAATTGGAAAACAAGCCGGGCTCGCACCCACACCTCCCTAAACCCGGTCTCGAACCCTCTCGAGCCGCCTCCTGTCGAGTCCGGCCCTTCCGAGTCGTCCAACGGCCTTACGCCGGAAGACTATGATAATGTAGCCAACAATGTATTTTCGTTCGCATCTACTGAAAAATCTGATCTTTCGGAGTATCCCCTCATTGCCACTTTAACAACTGATAAGTTAACAAACAACTTAAAAGACGTTAATAACGAATCAATTGATAAAGAAGCAGACACATTAAACGAACAATACATTAAAGAGTTCTCAAGTGTGTAGTAGACCGAGAGGACAATCAGGCCCAAGCTGCCAAAGAGGTTATGACCAAAGTGAACCTGGGGTCAGTGCAAGAGCCTAAAGAGACACAAGTGGGCAGTTTCTTCGCCGATGCAGAAAAAGAAGCCCTGATAAACCTCCTCCGAGAGTTTGTTGACGTGTTCGCCTGGTCATACCAGGACATGCCAGGACTCGATCCCTCGATCGTGGAGCACACAATTCCCCTGGATCCAGAATCCAAGCCTGTCAAACAGAAGTTGCGCAAGATCAAGCCGGAATAGTCCTTGCAAGTGAAAGAAGAGATTGAGAAAATGCTCCGAGTTAGTTTCATAAGAGTGATTGAGTACCCGACCTGGCTCTCCAACATCGTGACGGTCACCAAGGCCAATGGAAAGGTCAGATGATGCGTGGATTTTCGGGATCTCAACAAGGCCAAAATTTCTAAAGATGATTTCCCATCGCTCTAACATCGACATGCTAGTCGACACCATGGCAAATTTCGAGGTAAAGTCCTTCGTGGATGGGTTCGCCGGATACAATCGATCAAAATATCCGAGGAGGATCAAGCCAAGATCGCTTTCACCACTCCGTGGGGACATACCGCTACACCTGGCCATGCCGTTCGGCCCGAAGAACGCCGGGGCTACATACCGGGCCGCAATGTGCCCTCTTCCATGACATGATTCACAAGGAAATCGAAGTATATGTCGACGACATGATCATCCACCTGTGAGGATCGTACATGCAAAGACATGACAGATCTGAGAAAGTTCTTCAACAGACTCAGAAAGCACTCCATGAGATTGAAACCTGCGAAGTGCACCTTCGGCGTCAAGCGAGGCAAAGTACTAGGGTACATGGTTATAGAAAGAGGTATCAAAGCCGATCCCAAGAAAATCAAGGCCATCATCGACATGAAGCCGCCTCAGACCCTGACAGAACTGAAAAGTTTTATGGGAAGACTTCAATACATCAGTCGCTTCATCAACCAATTGACATCTCTCTATGATCCCATGTTCAAACTGACGAAGAAGAATGCCGACATTAAATGGGACTCCGAGTGCCAGACGGCTTTCGAGAAAATCAAGACATACTTGGTGAATCCCCCAATTCTGTGCCCGCCACATGAAGACAAGTCACTACTCATGTACTTGACAGTAACAGACATGTCAATCGGAGCAATGCTGGCACAAGAACAGAAAGATTCCAAGGTTGAGCATGCAATCTACTTCGTAAGCCGGAAGCTTCAAGGAAGTGAACTCAGCTACTCAGCATTAGAGAAAACTTGTACCGCCTTGGTATGGGTAGTTGGGAAACTGAAACACTACATGCAGTCACATTCAGTGCTTCTAGTCTCCAAAATGGACCCCGTCCGATATCTCTTTGACAAGCCATCCCTGTCAATGAGACTAGCCAAGTGGTCATTCTTCCTGGCTAAGTTCGACATCAAGTACATGGTCCGAAAATCAACAAAGGGCAGAGTAATGGCGCATCACCCGCGTACTTCCTAAGCAAATAACCCAAGGGTCCTGATCCGCAGTTTCCGGATGACGGAATCTTCTCACTCGACAGCGCAAACCGCTGGCAACTCTTCTTCGATGGGGCAGCCAACAAGAAAGGAAATGGTATTGGAATGCTCCTTGTCGATCCCAATGACGAGCACACTCCCATAGCCATCAAGCTTAATTTTGAAACAACCAACAATGCAGCAGAATACGAAGCCCGTGCAGCCGGTTTGGAAGCCGCCCTCGAGCGCAACATCTCAGAACTGGAAGTATACGGAGACTCAGCATTGATGATCAATCAAGTGTCCAACAAATGGAAGACGGTAGATTCTGGCCTACAGAAGTACCACACGTACATGGAGGAGCTCATTGCTCAGTTCAAAGACATCTCTTTCCACTATTTGCCAAGAGACAGGAACCGCTTTGCAGATGCCCTGGCAACCCTCGCCTCTCTTGTCGAAATTCCCGATGGGAAATCAGTAAAACCCCTCAGATTAGGTAGACGTGAAACACCCGCTTATTACTGTGAGATCAAAATAAAAAATGAAACGATCAACGAACCCTGGTATAACCAAATATACCAGTACCTCCAAAACGGAGAAGCTTCCTTCACAAAAACATGATGGCATTAAAACGCCTGGCATCCCATTTCGTCATTATGGAGGTATGTTGTACAAGAAGCGCCACCAAGGGCCACTCCTTCGGTGTGTAAACAAAGAAAAAGCCAGCGAGCTAATGAACGAAGTTCACAACAGAACCTGCGGTCTGCACATGAACGCCAGAGCATTGACACAGATCATCCTCCGTATGGGATACTATTGGATATCAATGGAAACAGACTGCATCCAGTTCATCCGAAGCTGCGACAAATGTCAACGGTTCTCCAACCTCAATCACATCCCTCCTCACGAACTCTATTGCATGACTACGCCATGGCCATTCGCCACATGGGGAATCGACGTCATCGGCAAGATCACTCTGTCAGGGAGCAATGTTCACGAGTTCATTCTAGTCGCAGTCGACTACTTCACCAAATGGGTAGAAGCCAGATCGTACAAGGTACTGAATTCCAAGAAGGTGGCTGAGTTCATCAAAGAGAACATCATGTGCCGATACGGAGTGCCCAACGAGATCATATCCGACAATAGGACCCACTTTGAAGGAGATTGTGACCAACTGTTGACCGAATTCAGAGTCACACGTCACAAGTCTTCTCCCTACAGACCACAAACCAATGGTCCAGTAGAGGCAGCAAACAAGACTCTCGCAATGATAATCAGAAAGATGACCACCAGAGGTCGGGACTGGCCCGAAAAGCTACATCTAGCCCTCTGGGGATACAGAACATCATTCAGAACCGCCACAGGGGAGACTCCGTTCGCACTTACCTACGGAATGGAAGCAATGTTACCCGTGGAATTGGAAATTCCATCCCTCCGAGTCCTCTTGGAAAATGGGATCAATGAGGTCGAATGGCTACAGAGCCGTCATGATTAACTTGCTCTACTCGACGAGCGCAAATTGAAAGCCATGGAACACACTCGAGCCTACCAAAGCAGAATGGCCCGAGCATTTGATAAGAAAGTCAAGATCCGAGACATCAGAGAAGGCGACTTGGTGCTAAAGGAAAAGCCTCCTACGTAGACCAATCCCCTCTGAAAGTGGGAGCCTACCTGGATAGGACCGTTCGTGGTACAATGAATCTTCTTCGGAGGAGCCATGAAGTTTGCAGATTTTGACGGTAACCCTTTCGTTAACCCCGTAAACGGAAGCAAGCTCTGCAGATACTTCGTTTGAGGAAGAGCACGAGTCAACTCTCCTTCCCCATACACCACCCCTCAGTAAAATTAAAGTGCTAAAAGAGTAATACCCAACTGGATACATTCCCGTCAATGATCCAGGTAAAAAACAGGGTCGCACTTCTTTTGTCTTTGTTTTTCTCAAATTCACCTAAAGTGTCGAACTAAGGTGACCTGAGCCCCTTAGTCCAATTGTAAAACGGGAACGTAGGTAGCCATCATTGGTTCGGTCTCAAAAACAAAAAAAAAAACAAATAAGCATCAATTGCTTGTGTTTCGAAAAACTCTTTTCAATTAACCTACAAATTCATTACGGTTAAAACAATATTTGATGAGTTCAAGTACGGTCAACTCTTGACTCGCTACACGCTAGCAAAACAACAATAATACATTAATCAGTTAATGTGTCTGAAATGACAGTGGGTGGATACTCTGGATAGCAAGGTCAACCTAGTTTCCTGTACTTGGCCCTTCATCCTTCTTCCCCTTCCGTTTTCCACGGCGATTATTCTTCACCTTCGTAGGGAATATTTTCGTAGTCCTCCTACCTGGCTCAGGGACCCTTCCCGACGCCTCCGTCAAACCTGTAGCTGCCAACGCAGCCCTTTCCCTAGCTCTATCTTGAGCCGTCTCTCTTTGAGCCATCATAATCGCGCTTTGATCGGCCTCCCGATCAGCATTGGCCTCATAGTCAGCCATGTCGTCCCCAGTACGATTCTGAGGGTTAGCCCCCGCTTCGGCCCTCCTCAAAGTCGAGCTGTCCAGGTAATCAGCACCCAATAACTCACTACGTCTCCACGAGATAGCCATCTGTGTCTCCCCCATACACTCTTCGTACCAGTTCAGATACTGCGTAGACAGAACAGTGCCCCCTCTCCGATGAAAGAGAACCCTGGCAGGAAAAGATGTGTATTGCCACAACCGTGTGAACAGCAATAGCGTCGAAGGATCTTCCATCAGCAGAGATCCCACCTCAAAGGTAGCAGCATAACTCAAACCCGTCAATGGCACTGCCCGGCCCGCATCGTCGCAAAGACCAACGATGGAATATAGAAAGATGTCTGGGATAACCCCGGTACTCTCACAACCAGAAGACCCTCCTGAGCGATCCGACAAGTCTGTAGCTTCCAGTGAGGAACCCACCATCGCAAGTGATGTGTGCGGAGTCTGGCCATCCAGAGCTCCAGTTCAGCCTGATCGTCCCCTATCACCAAAGGACGTTAAGAAAAGGACCAAGCATCAGAAGACATTGGCACCTCGAGCATCATCTGCAACCTCTCCCTCAATCACATGGTGAGCATAGCGGGACTCCCTCCCCACATGTATCGGCTTCCGATTGTCATTCGACCTATGCCTAGGAACGTCTCGCCCAGGACCAAAGGCACGATGTCTCCTCCGTTCCGGCACTGCCTCACCAAGTCCAGTACACTGTGATGGCACACACCCAGGGACGTAAACATGAACAAAGTAGCAATCGCGCACAGAGCAAACGCGTCCCACGTGAAAATGCTCCCCTCAACACCAGCAAATCTATCGGGCAGCCCCGAAATGTCGACATAGTCTGTATTCAATATCAGCATCCCGTTTGCTTCTCCAACCGAGATACCAAGCAGAAACACTAATTTCTCAACAGTGGCCATGCCACCCGCATAGGGAAGAACTAGCTGTTCCGTCTCAGGTCCTCCCAGAATGTCTCGGAAATCTTCGAACATGGGAGTGATTTCGTTGTACGAAAAGTTGTACACATTCCTCCGTACATCCCAGAAACAAGCCGCGGCTCTCAAAAGATCCCAATCTGGCATGAGCTCCTTCAAAGCCCAAACAGATTTCATCCCGTAACAACCCTCGAAAAACCCCTTGTTTTGCCTCGTGTGGTTCCGTACCCACGACTGGAAATTTTCCAAGTATCGCTCTTGCATCCGAGACGATAGCTTAGGAAATGGAGCCATGGATGCCTCGTGTGGTTCCGTACCCACGACTGGAAATTTTTCAAGTATCGCTCTTGCATCCGAGACGATAGCTTAGGAAATGGAGCCATGGAAAGAGTGAAGAAAACCTTTAGGAATTTGAGAGAGATTCAGCTAAGGGATCAAAGCAAATACGCTGTTCAATTTTTTATGCATGTTTCATTTTATTTATTTTTGATCAACCTACTTGCCTATTTGCCAAAATAAAAAGAAGGTAATCACTAAATAGATGTGCGAAATACAGGTTCCGCCTCAAGGGCGCCTTTTTCAAATACAAGTCAAATTGTTCTGGACAATACATACATTTTGTCTAAAGAGCAATAAAAGAGGACTACTCAGAGTCCTGCTCATCATTCGAGCACTCGATGTACTGCTCCGCAGCAGCCGGATCCGTCGAGAACAGATAATCTCCGAATTCCTCCAAGTGGGAATACGCGAAAGGCCGCCTCTACGCCTACGAACTCGAGGACTCTCCCCGCTCGTGCCCCGAGTGCGAAGAAGGATGAGCTCCGAACCCCGCCATTCCGCTAAAGAACTGGCCAAATCCCTGCGCAAAGTCCGCTCCACCAGCCGTGGAAGCAGACGAACCTCTCGGCCTAGACGGCCTCGGCTCACAAACAGCCACACTCCTCCGGGAACTATACCATAGGAACTCCACGAGCCTCCTAGTGTAGTTGGCCCACCCGTCCAACTGTCTCATAGTCTGATTGTACATGCGGCCAGACACCTGCAAACCAGGAAAGTCGTCAAAAGACAAACAGAAAGTACAAATGCAGCATTTGCAGAATGCTACTATCAAATGCAGAAAATCAAAGGCACTCACTGAAGCGTTAGGGTCCGCTCTTTACTGAGGTCTCGGCTCCTCCGGAATAGGGATCACCAGCCGCCTACGCGAACCGTCCAGCCCCTCGTACGCCAGCCTAGCACATGGGAGCGGGTAGTCTCGGGGATATCCAGGGCCCTCGCCCTCCTGTCTTTGCCACTCGCGGGCTCCTCGGCCCTCATCCTCAAGAAAGTGTCATAGTCGGCGCCCGCTATGACATACTCGGTATAGAACACACCCTGTCTATACCGCTCCAACTCCTCCATCGGTATCGACAAAGGATGCTGCATGTGTTGAGGCGGATCCACCGGCACCATAGGAAGGGATCCCAGACCATGCTGACGAGTCACCCTCTCCCCCAGATACATCGCATTGCAGTGAAGTCCCACCAGTAGCTTCCGCCGACGTGTAACATACCCAGCGGCATGGACTACAAAAGCATCAATTCGTCTCCAGATGTTAAATTCCCAGTTAGTTTTCACTAACGCTCGTATCCAGACGTTAAATTCTCAGTTAGTTCTCACTAACGCTCGTCTCCAGACGTTAAATTATCAGTTAGTTCTCACTAACGCTCGTCTCCAGACGTTAAATTCCCAGTTAGTCCTCACTAACGATCGTCTCCAGACGTTAAATTCTCAGTTAGTTTTCACTAACGCTCGTCTCCAGACATTAAATTCTCTGTTAGTTCTCACTAACGCTCGTCTCCAGACGTTAAATTCTCAATCCCAAGTTGATGTTTGACATTCAAACGCTCATTTACATCTCAGGTTGACGTTTGACATTCAAACGCTCATTTACATCCCAGTTGACGTTTGACATTCAAACGCTCATTTACATCCCAAGTTGACGTTTGACATTTTAACGCTCATTCCAGCCCCAAACCGACGTTTGACATTCAAACGCTCCATCCTGTCTCCGGACATTCAAGTCACCATTCCGTCTCCCGATGTCCAAATTCCTATTGGTTTTCACCAACGTTCACTTCCCCGGCCGCCCGTCGTAAGCCCGATCATCCCACTATAGCGGCCATCAAGGTAAGCCCGCACAACAATTCCTCTTCGTACATCACCGTAAGCCCGAACATTTCTCCCCAGCAGGATCCTAAGACTATCCGTCTAAAGAAGAAACGTCAATCAATCCCCTCAGTGCCTAACTGACCCCATCCGAACTCTGGATGTTTTTCCCCAGCGATGTGTCAGTCTCTCCCGAGACCACATCTCGTTCCTAACCCCGTCGTTAGAACGTCAATCCTTTCGTGTTGTTAATAACACCAATTTAACACAACCATTCCCATCATTTCCACCCTATCCCCGGTGAATAAACCTGGCCGTAAGCATGAGTCCAGTATTCAAGGCACGAACGCCTTCGTCTCAGGATAAACGCATCCTTGCAACCCCGGTCTGAGGCGCCACACGCCCTCGAAAGTATCAGCAACTTCGGTCTGAGGCGCCACACGACCTCGTATGTTCCACCATACCGGTCTGAGGCACCACACGCCCTCGTATGTTCCAGCAATCCCGGTCTGAGGTGCCACACGCCCTCGTATGTTCCACCATTCCGGTTTGAGGCGCCACACGCCCTCGTATGTTCAGCAACTCTGGTCTGAGGCGCCACACGCCCTCGAAGGTTTCAGAAATCCCAGGTTCAGACGCCTCACAATAGTCTCCATTCAGGTTCAGGAACCTCGCGATGGTCTCATTCAGGTTTAGACGCCTCCCAACAGTCTCGCTCAGGTCAAGGTCCCCACGCGCGGCTCCTTGCACCTACGAACTACGATCGGCTTGATTCCCGCTCGGGATACGTAGGAATCCTTTCGCTAAGGGTCCAGCTAGCTGACCGCCCAGGTCTCTTTCAAAGTAAGGCATCCCCCGATTTGGATCCTTATCTTTTTTCAACGACCCTACCTCCTTCGGAAGTGACGTCGCTGAGGGGCTAACTGTAAGTACCCAAATCCGGATCATCAAAATCCATTAGAAAGTTAACCAGAATCCATTAACTGGCCCATTCCAGGTTAACCTGAACCCGTTAAGCTCCCCGTTACCAAGCCAATGAGACGTCCCGGGACTGCCCCGTGCATCCCGACGTCAAAGCATACTCAACACACATCGTTGCATGTAAAAGTATGGCTTTCCCTAAAAAATGCACTTTTCGACACTTTCCAGGGGCATTTCGAACATTTTTCGGACTGTTATTTTAAAAACGGACAAAACCGGGAAATATGGCACGAACTCCCACGAGCCTGATGAGTCATGGGACACGTGGCTTGCATGCCACAGCTCCCTAGTCACCCTTCAATCAAATTCAGAGTGAAAAGACAAAAATACCCCTGGTATACAGTCTCAGTCCAGCCGGACTCATTTACAGAAAATTCAAAATTGCCAGCAAGTCCCTCCAATTTCCAAAGTTTCACAAAATCCCCTGGTTTTCACTCTCAGTCCGTCCGGACTGATCCTGAAAATTCACCTATAAATACAGAGGCTGTCAAAGCCATTTAGAACAAAAAAAATCACTCCCTTTCACCCTAAAACCCACGGCCTAAACTGGTCTTACTCCTCCCGAGCCCCGGTTTTACCTCTTTTTGCGTGAAAACACCGTATTTTGATCAAATACAACCCCCACCACCTCGAAACACTGTTCCAAACACTTCTCCGTAACCTGTATACGTCCCCCAACCAAAAGGAGCAGACCCTAGCCATAGGTAGCTCCCTCTCTCTCTAAAACTCTTGTTTCATCTCGGTTTACGCGCCAGTCGCTACAACCGTTTCGGACGACATTGTTGAAATGTAGACGCCTCCGTCTAATGGGGTCCAATATGTTTTAGCCCCTGGATCCTCTTCTCTTCCCGTAATAGAAGTAATCTCGGGTTAAAACAGCGTTCCGACCCCGTTCTGTTTACTTTTATGTCATTTACCAATTCCGGATCGTTTGATCCGTCGATCGTCATTTACTTTCATGTCATTTACAAATTCCGGACCGTTTGATCCATCGAACGTCATTTACATTTACGCAACTTTACAATTCCGAGTCGTTTGGCTCGTCGATCGTACTTTACAATTCCGAGTCGTTTGGCTCGTCGATCGTACTTTACAATTCTGGATCGTTTGATTCCGTCGATACCGCATTTTAAATACTGTCATTTACAAGTCCGAGTCGTTTGGATCGTGATAGTATTTACTTTTCAAAGTCCGAGTCGCAACCCGATTCGTTGATCGCATATCATTTAATACGTTTTTCCCGTAAAATCGTTAACAATGTAATGCCCGGTTCAAAACCGGAGTTCGACATTCGAACTCTCTTTCAAAACGCGCGAAATGACGTTTGGCATCCAAACGCTCATCTTCAAACTTAAAAGCCGACTTTTGACATTCAAAATCATTTAATACGTTTTTTCCGTAAAATCGTTAACAATGACATGCCCGGTTCAAAACTGGAGTTCGACATTCGAACTCTCTTTCAAAACGCGCGAAATGACGTTTGGCATCCAAACGCTCATCTTCAAATTCAAAATCCGACGTTTGACATTCAAACGCTCTTTTCTTAAAAGTCAACATTTGACACTTAAGATAAACAGTTAAAATCAGCATTCGCGCCACTTTTCCTAAAACTTCAAAACCGACGTTTGTCATTCAAATGCTCGCCTTTTCAAACAAGATCCCATAATCAACGTTTGACATTCAAACCAAGATTAAGCTTGTCATTCAAGCCCCCATTTCAAAATGCAAACACACACACACACGCTCACGATTTCGAGAAAGGTAGAAAGACTCGTCATATGAGGCGTTTCGGGTGATCTCAATATACTCTTCCCGAAACGTAACATGACCTCCGAACCTAACAATATCTGGTACTCAAAAAAGCTTTTTACTCGTTTTTACTACCAATAAAAATGACCCCCCGTTTTCAAAGCCTTTTCCTAAGTTTTTGTTACCAATAAAAATGACACCATTTTCAAACAATAAGCCGTTTCTCAACGTTTTGGGCTCAAAATACAAAAATCACGTGGTGACTCCTCTCCTTCCCGAAAAGCGAGGTCTCAGACACCAACCCTCCGCGAAAGACAACCGCATTTCGCGTCCGCGCGAAATCTTGGGTAATTTCAATGGCAGTTAAGACGATCCTTAAAGTACTTAAGAAGAGCTAAGGATACGTACTTGGTATTGGAAAGGTTAGAAGTTAATCTTGTTGTAAGGGTTACACGGATGCTAGCCTCCAAACTGACAAAGTTAATTTAAAATCGCAATAAGAGTTTGTGTTTATGCTTATTGAAGGTGCGGTTTTGTTAGGAAGAGTTCCAAGCAAAGTACCATAGTTGATTCTACTACTAAGGCCGAATTTTATCAACATATGATGTAGCTAAAGAGGTTGTTTGGATCTAAAGTTCATTAGTGTATTGGAAATGTTCCAAGTATCACTAATTCGATGGAACTTTGTTGTGACAATTGTAGTGTCATTTGTGCAAACAATTAAACCAAGGTCACATCAGCGATCCAAACACATACTTAGACGTTTTTCGAGAATTCATAAGAATGAGAAGAAGTTGAGATATGCAAAGTATCAACCGATAAAAACATTGGGGATTCACTTATAAAGACCCTTGCACAGGCAGAAGCGTGATGGTCATGTTAGGTCTATGGGTATTCAATACATAGATGGAGCCTAGTGCAAGTGGGAGATTGTTGGGGTAATGCCCTAGACTTTAGTTATATTTAACTTAAACCGTTATGTATCATCTTTATCATTTATTATAGAGAAAGTTTATTTGGTTCATTATATGTTTACATGTTTATTATATTGAACTGCGTCCCTAGTTGTTGTGAACAACTAGTATAAGTTGGTAATGGATAATCATGGAGATGATTATATGCATGTAGATGCACATTACACTTATGGGTACTTGCTAGAGAACGAGTACTGGACTTGACCTACTTATGAGATTTATGACATGGTCTGTTGTCATGATTAAATCTCATGATGGTCGTGTCATTGGAATCCTTCATACCTGAGATTATCATCGTCTTCCACATGATGAACGTTGTGTTTAATGTAGTCTAACACTATCTTTAGTCGGATAGCAATAAGGGCTATGTTAGCATGATTGGATTCTTGTAGGGAAGAATGATAAGTCAAGATGGGATTTGTCCCTCTCTGTTTGAGAGAGATGTTTGATTGGGCCCCTCGATGAATAGTGTTGATGAAATGTATGGCCATACTCAAGTGATTTGATAGAGATGAAATGCATTTGGATTATCAACATATTCGAAATCGAGAAAGCATTGAACGGTATGAGTTGACATGGACCATGACTCATGTTCAATTGGACATCGTGGACAAAGGGATTGTGACATTTGATTATCAAGGAATCAAGCTTTGATGTTATATTTAATTGGGTGGACATAATGATTTGCTAGAAGTCACATATGTCTTGTGAGGTTGATGTTTCAATTCACTACCAACATAAAATATAATTACTAAAGGGTCACACACAAAAGAACGGATTAAAAATGGCTAAAAGGGTGAATTCTGGGCTCTAGGGACGACTCTGGCACGACTAGTGCTTGAGGGGATGACTCGTGCCCTATTGGCCCAAGTCGTGTCTTGAGAAGGGACGACTGTATCAGAGAGGGGTCGTTAAGGGATGACTCGTGCTCTACGGGACGAGTCGTGCTCACGACTCGTGCCCTTAGGCACGACTCGTGCCCTTTGATCTGAGAAACTGATGAACTATTTCGTTATGTCGTGCGACAGCTTTGGCCATAAGGCACGACTCGTGCCCTTGGGGACGAGTTGTGCCAGCGACAAAATTATGTCCGTACGCTTTTCCTTGGTAGCTTTGATTTTGGTTTTTTGACAAGGATTCTTTCCCTAATAGTTAGGGATTTATATTTGATATAAATAGAACCCTTTGGTCAGCCAAAAACACATGTAATTTTGGGGTTTATGAAACACTAAAATTGGGATCTAGATTAAGAATCAAAGATCAAACACTTTTAGCCATTGATTATTGAAAATCGTTTCAATAATCGGAGATCATCTAGCAATCAATCAAGAGGCGTTCTTGGTTCGTTCAAGTGTGGATTACCGATAGAGGGTGATAAGTTAATCACCAAAAGCTTGAAGCCTTTTGTTCGTTGATTCATCACAAGGTAAAGAACAAGGAGAAGATCAAAAACATCATCAACGGGTTTTTGAGATTCGTTTTTTTATTCGATGTTGGAGATCTATTTTGAATTAACAAATCGCATTCAAGGTATGTAAATTCTATTTCATACTTCATGGTTTTAATCTCTTCATGCTAGACGGATTATAGGACTAGGGTTTTGCTTGTTATTTCTAAGTCTTCTGTTGCGTTTGTAACCCCAAAACCCAACAGTTTAGCCCTAGGAGGCCTGTCTTCCCTTTCATCATCTTTGTCATCGTCATCCTCTCTTCTTCGCTTGTTATCTTTTCTCATAACGTAGTGATCAAGTATTCCCTCATCTATCCATCTCTGGATCATTCTCTTGAGGAAGATGCAATTCTTTGTTTTGTGTTTGTGGTCCTTGTGCAAGGCATAATACTTGGAGCTGTCACGGGTATACTTTGTTCTTTCATCAAGTGGCCGAGGACTTGGCAGGTTCACCAACTGCATGATCTCTGTTATAGTCTAGGTGAGGGGGGTAAAAACCTTGGCTTTCTCAGTAGCCCAGGTCCTATTCTTCCCCTTATAGTTACTTTCGTTGGAAGCTTGGTTGGTGCCAGTTGCATCTGCTTCCCGTTTTTTGGACCTCTTTTTACTTTTCTCTTCTGCTATAGCTATGTTGTAAGCCACATTGTATAGATCATACTTTGACTTGGGCTCCATGGCAGAGAGTTCATAAATTAATTTTCCGGATCTTAGTCCAGAGTTAAAGCAAACTATCACCTCCTGGTCAGTTAGGCTTTCTTCCACCTTGTCAGCCATAGCTCTGAAACGGTTGTAATAACTCAGAGTGGTTTTGTTTTTTCCTTACTCAATGTTGTCAATATCTGTCAGTCTTTTCTTCCTCTTCCCAGCTGTTGCAAAGTGGTCCAGGAACCTCCTCCTCATGAATTTCCAGCTATCGATGGAGAAGGTACTCGCAAAAGCCTTGTAGAGAATATCATCTGCCTTGGTGAGGAGGGCCATGGTGGATTCAAAACTTTGCACATGATCCCGTGCGTCAGTGGTTCCCACATATTTTTCAAAACTCAGGATTTTAAGAGCAGGATTGGGAGGTAGATTATTAATTCGTTAGGATAAAGGACGAGTGGCACTGGTATCATCATCATCCACCTCCTTTCTTCCCATTTCCATTTCATCAATCCTCTTTTTCAAGAGGAGAATATCCTTAGCATCGATCTCCGAGCTAAAATGAGAACTATGATGGGTCCTTTTTTTCTCAATGCCAATTCACTCGGCTTTGTTCCTCATGTTCCTGGTGATTGTCCCCGTGTCCAGATGGTGCCCTGCCATTCAATGGCCTGAAATGACGCATAGGTGTTCTGTCCCTCCTGGGAGCCATTTCTGGATGGGGAGGAGTCCTGTGACGAGGAGAGCCCCTATGCCGAGGAGGGCTTATAAGTCGAACATGGCTCCTATGCCGAGGATGGGGTTCATGACGAGGAGGAGTTTTTTGCCTTGCCTGACTGAGCCTTGCTCTTAAGTCAGCAGAATTAACCTCCTTTTTCCTTAGATTATTCAGATGATTTTTCTATTCTTCATTGTTTCGTGCATTTCCATGTCCAGGAGCTTGAAGACGAGGAAGGACATCTTGGAGGGGTTTCTACTTAGGTCTTTCAGCAATGTCATGATGAGGGGGATCTTGGCCAGGAGGAAGATTTTCTCTATTCCTCCAACTACCATGCCTATCAAGATGACTTCCCCCTCCAAGGGAATTTCCAGACCTCGTAGGACTTATGAATTCAGCTAGGGAGTGCTCAGGATCCAATTGAAGCAAGGCATTTTTTATTTCATAAATGCATTGCAGAGCTTCCATCTGTTGATGCAAGAGAGTTCTGCGATCAATCTGTGGGGGGGGGGGGGAAGCCCCAGTGCCCCCCTGGGTGGCATTCCTCCCCGTTTGACTACCAGCAGGCCTTTTTTGTCGCTGACGACGGGGAGGGTTTGGCAATGTTACCTCGGTTACAGGTTGTCCACTAGAACGTAGATTCATTCCTAGTGGGGGTAGTCCATCATTCAACGATGGAGGAGGCGGTAGTTCCCCATTGGCAAGAGGAAAAGTAGTCCTAGTGTTTCCATAAGTCTCCTTCACAAGAGGATTATCCTGATCAGGAGTGATACTAGCAGTGTGTCCTTCTTCCATTAGGATTAGCAGAACGAAGCAGAATTTTTCCCGGCTATTCAAAGGTCAGAAATGATCATTTCTCGGCAATGTAACCAAACTGATGATGCCTAAAACGTTCGAATCAGCCCAAATCTAGCGACAGGTTATATCCTGGATGTTTGAATAGCCTGAAAAAGATGAACAGACACGTAAACTAAGTCGGGGCTTCACTGCCGAAAGCCCTCCGGCGTGAGAGTAAGAATTTGTGTGATACAGAGAGCAAACCAATTGACAAGAGTTTAGAGTCAAAAGATGCGATAAAGAATTATGTGAATTATGGCATGTATTTATAGGTGTAGGATGTAGAGTTCATCTTTGAATAGGAAGTTATGTGAGAGGAGGGTTATAATCCTAGTTGGATTATAACTTCCCACAGTCCTTGTTTGAGTAGGATTAGAATTTCCTTCTGTACGTATGCCTAGGAGGCTTGCTCCTCGACATATATTGTTGGTCGACATGTACGAATGTAGAGGTGAGGTGAGCAAGGGTAGGGAAGCCCCTTTCCTTGTCTTGATGTTGACCGAGGAGGCACTTGGTCGTCCTTTTGTGAGGCTTAGGTTGGCCTTTGCAGGTGCCCTCATCGGCATATATGAGTGTATTGTCGGCATATTAGGATGCGTTGTCGGCATAGTTCAGTATTTCAGCCTTAGTCATTATATTCGCTTTGTTATGTCTAGGTCGACATAGTGGGAAATGACGAGTAGACATGACGAGCATAGGTAGGAAGCCCACTCACTATTTCGATTTGAGACTTGTATGGATTATATTTTGGGCCCAATCCCTTGGGCCTTGCCCGGCTTATGGCTCATGGTCGTACTTCGGTTTATACTGTTCACCAAACAATGTGACAATGGGAAGAGGTCAGAGATAAAATTTTATGGACAACAATATGGTATGGAGAAGATGACCATCTAAACCTAACCTAAGAATGGAATAAAGACTTGAAACTTGATACATGACTACGTTAACATGTTATGAAAATTATAGAGGCTTTTTGTACCAAATAAAACATAAGTAAGATAGATAGATAGATAAAGAAGAAGAAGAGAAAAAGAGAGGCAAAGCACATGACCTCACAAGTTATATATACATGTGTGTGTATTGTTTTGGTTATTGGTGCTTTGCTTTGCCTCCCCCTCAAGAATACATGATAGATAGAGAAAAAATAGAGAAAGTAAAAAAGAGGAGAAACACATATTTACAATACAATAGATTTCATTTTGAAAACATAAAGAGTTTATTTGAAACAAAAAACAACATTACATAATTTGGTGTTTACATTGATAAATATGGGGGTCTAGCCATTACTTGGCTAGACCCCATAGCTAATAACACGAAATATTACATAAGAAAAAGGAGAAGGTGAGAAGAGCTATCTAGATGTGCTTCCTTTGCTTCCAAGGGAAAGCTTTTTATGTTTATTTGAGAGTGTTTGAGAGATTTTGTGTTTGAGTATGCTTGAATGTGTTTGAAGTAGTGTTTGTTTGTGTTGGTTTGAGGTGGTTTGATTATGGATTTATGGTTGGGTTGTGGTGGTTTAAGGGCTGATTTTAGAGAGAAGTTGGAGATTGTTTGGAGTGGAAGAGTGAAGTGGTAGAGAGAGTGTGAATTGTGGTCTTGTGTTTTTTGTAAATGAAGTGGTAGTAGGGTTTAAATGGATGAAGACTCTCCCTTTGGATCGGTCCATAGGATATTTGGTTTGCTCCTCCCTTTTAATCGGTACATATGCTTGGTTTGACCTTCCTTGGAATGTCCTTCCTATAACAACAATTCTTCCATTGTTTGTTCTATAACTGCTCAAGTGCGCGCACTTCGGTGTCCCAGTTATCCGCGAGCCCAACGTGAAATTGCTTAAAATAATTTTGTGGTCCATATTGCGTATCTGAAATTTGTTAATGAGCATGAAATATCATAATATAATTTTAAATGCACAGAATAGTCGATAATGGACTGTTTTGGTGTCCCAGGCTTCAGTACGGGGTCCCGAGGTCCGTTTTTCGAGGTATATGTCTGTTTGCTCGAATTTTTGTCCAATTACGAATTTGGACTTGGGTTTTCCAAATTGTGCGTCGCCAAGGCAAACGGCATTCCCGAGTGACCAAATCAAGGTTCTAGATCAATTATAAGGGTTTAGACCAATTAAAATGGTTCGTAGGAGGCTGCGAGATCGGGGTGTCTATATTTTCCAACACTATTAAAGACATTTTTCAAACTGCCGCAAATTCCCGACACTTTTTAAAGTGCGCAAAAGTTTTTAGCACTTACCACAAGTTCCCGACGCTTTACCAAGTGACAGAAAAAGTGTCAAAAATTTCGACACTTAAAAAAATGTTGCAATTTGTGCTGCTAAAATTTTTGGCATTTTAAAAAGTGTCGAAAAGTATTGTTGACACCACTTTCCTCGACACTTATAAAAGTGCCAGAAAATGTGCCTTAAATAGCTTTATCGACATTTATTTTGTTTCAAGTACTCTTTGATGCCACAAAAAGTCATTTTTGTTGTAGTGTATATTGTTATTAAAATTTATAAATTTGTAAGTATATAATAAAGTATACAAAATTATTTAAGAATATTTTATTTTAAAAAATAGGGGTAACTGCTCAAATGCACTTCAGCCAAACATATACTCCCTCCGTCCCATAACAAGCGACGCAGTTACTGTTTCGCACGGAAATTTAGGAAAAAGTGAAAAGGTTGATGTGTTGTGAGTGTAGATAGTTGAGTATGAGAGAGAATGAGTGGAGAGAATAGTAAATTATAATGATGCTGTGAGTATTATAATAATGTAGGAGAGAGAATGAGTGGAGGAAATAGTAAAGATTCTTTTCCATTTTAGGAAGTGTGACTTATCAGTGGGACACTCAAAATGGCAAAGTGTGTCGTTTGTTATGGGACGGAGAGAGTATATATATATACTAGCCTAAGCATGTGTTCAAGGCCACATTTTTTTTTTTTTAATTTTTAAATTAAAAAAAAATTTAAGAGCAAAATGGGAAAGTGACCAAATAGTGAGGGCAAAATGGGAAATTTCCCCATTGAAACTGTTCAAAGAACTGCTCATGGGGGAGTTCCCAATTATACTATATATATATATATATATATATATATATATATATATATATATATATATATATATATATATATATATATATATATACTCCTTCCATCCCACTAGTGTGAATCAAAATGTTTGGCACACCGATTAAAAAAAAGTAAGAGAGAGAAAAAGTGGAGAGAGAATGTTGTGAGTGTAAAAATAAAATAGGAGAGAGAATGAGTGGAAGGAATAGTTAGGAGAGAGAATGTTGTGAGTGTAAAAGTAAAATATGAGAGAAAATGAGTGGGGTAAATAGTGAAGATTCCATTCCATTTTGGACAGTTCACACTCGACTGGAACAGACCAAAAGGAAAATAAATGTACACTCGGCTGAGACGGAGGGAGTATATATATATATATATATATATATATATATATATATATATATATATATATATATATATATATATATATATATATATATATATATATATATATATATATATAAAAAGGGTTTTGTTAGGATACCCACCATAGGAGTATCCTAACAAGTGGCCATTATTTTTAGGACAAAAATGTCTCTCGTTTCTCAAAGCAATTATATGTATGATGGGAGCAAAATTGTAATCATCAAAGAGAGAGAGAAAGTTAGTATTAAATAAGAGAGAGAGATAGAGAGTTAGTATTAAATAAGAGAGAGAGAGAGAGATAGTTAGTATTAAATAAGAGAGATCTCTCTCTCTCTCTTTGATGATTACAATTTTATCCCCATCATATAGATGATTGCTTTGAAAAACGAGAGACATTTTTGTCCAAAAATAATGGGCCACTTGTTAAAATACTCTTGAAGGGGGTATCCTAACAAAACCCATATATAAATACTCAAGTAATTGGAGCAAACTCCCTACAAAACGTCCTTTACAATAATTTACTAAAATATCTTTTTGGTAATTGACTGATTAATGTCATTACAATCAATCAACAAATCATTATTTCATCCATTTAAAACTTTAACTATCATATATCTATCTCTCTCTCTCTCTCTCTCTCTCTCTCTCTCTCTCTCTCTCTCTCTATTTTACTCATTAGGGTAGGGGTGTTCACGATCCGAATTGATCCAATTTTTGTCAAATTTTAGAAAATCAGCACTAAACCAAATATTTTGATTCTGTATAAATTTAGGACCAGACTATTACATTATAGGACCGGTCCCATCGGTCTAGTTCTAATGGTCCGATTTCGGTCCGATTTCATCCGTTCTACAAATTACAATATAATATAATTTTTTACAATAACAAAATCTACAAGAAAACATATTTAAGAACCAAATTACTGAACAATATTTCGGGACGGAGGGAGAATATGATTGTCTATAAGCAAGCATATTTAAGAACCAAATTACAATAACAAAATCAACAATTAGGAAAGAAGGGTTTCATGTTCAACCACATGGTAAGAAAGTTTATATAAATATATATATATATATATATATATATATATATATATATATATATATATTCGGTCCGGTTTCGATTCAGGATCGCGTATAATTTTTTTTCAAAATCAGGATCAGACCAAATAATCAGTTCTATAAAAATTTGGAACCAGGACCAGAGCAATACTATTTTTTCGATCCGATTTTTACTGGCCTGATCCGATTGTACTTGTCCGATCCGATTTCACGAATTATTTGTACAGCCCTACATTAGTGTTATGTAATTGTTATCAATGTTGATTGCAAACTCTTAGTTATATCAACAATTTCATTTTATGAAATAAAAAAAAATCACATATATGTAAATTCACTAAAATTCAATTGCCAAAAAAATTTGACACTTTAATGGAAAATGAAAAAAAAAAAAGCCACATACATTCTTTTAGTTTTTTTCTGCTAATATTGTGCATAATAATAATTTATTTTTTTAATCATGACCCATCCTATATATTTTTAAAATATATAAAAATAAAATTAAAAGAACTATAAAATAAATAATAACTTTGAAAAGTTATTTATTTTTAAAGCAATATAAATTTTAGAGCAATTGTATCAAGATATTTATTAATTGATTAAAATTCTGATGAATTTGGTAGATACACAAAAAATATAGTGACAAATTGACAATAGCCATTTCCAATGAAAAAAACTTTCATTAATTTTTCATTTAGACTTAACATGTAAGCCCTAGCTGACATAGTGAAAAAGATGATATTCCCTCCAAAAATTATGACTAATCTCACTTAAAATATTTTTCTTTCTCTTTTTCCTTTACATGGATAATTAATTTGTATTGAAAAATTAAGTTAAAAAAAGTGCAGATAACTAAAATGAAAATATTATTTAGTTATTTTTTAGATAACTTTAATTTGTTTTTAGAACAATATATCAATATTGTTTAGAAAGCTAATTTTGAAAATAAATTATAATTAATGAATCTAAATAATGTCTTATTTTTCATGCCTCTTTATTCAATCACAAAATCTGGGGAGAAACGCGTTTCTCCGTAACTTATGGAGAAACGGGGCCCGACTTGTCGCGCGACAATGCAGGCCAAGGCTTCTGGATATCCAGAAGCTTATGAAAGTGATATCCAGAAACCTTCAAAATGATATCCAGAAACTTTCAAAATGTTTCTGGATATTCATTGATGGTTTACGGATATACATTGAAGGTTTACGGATATCCGAAACCTTCAAAATGAATATCTAGAAACTTTCAAAATGTTTCGGATATTCATTTGATGGTTTCGGATATACATTTGAAGGTTTACGGATATCCGAAACCTTCAATAAGCAATTTACAGTCTTGGCCTTGGATTTGGCTTCAAATCTATTTTTTCTGGATATCCGCCCAAAGGCTTCTGGATATCCGTTCCAAAGCTTCTGGATATCCAGAACCCTTTGAGACTGATATCCAAAAATTTTCTTCTGGTTATCAAACGCATAGCTTCTGGCTATTAAAAACACGTTTCTCCATAGTTATGGAGAAACGCATTTCTCAGCAGACCTACTCTTATTCAATCATATATTATCTCACTTCCCAATCATATATTATCTCACTTTTTATCACTAATGATATGAAATAAATTTTGGGGCATAAAGTATTTACGGGTAAGTGGGTAAGTATGATTTAATTTTGTTTGTTTTTAAATTTTATTCATTTTTCTTTAGTTAGTTACTCCCTTTGTCCCATTATAAATATTGCACTTTGACTTTTATAATCAAATTGATTGAACTTTGATCAACAATTGACAAAAAATATTCATTTTCATGAAATTCAATAAAATAGTTCTTGATAGTAGTTCATTGTTGCATTAATAACCGTTTTCAAAATTTGCATGAAGATAATTAAATTTTTATAAATATTTGGCCAAAGTTCAACCAAGTTAACAATAAAAGTTAAAGTGTGATATTTATTCCGTAACATAAGGAGTATGATATAAATTATTTATACTACTTTTATCATTTGGTTTGAAATTAATTTTTCTTATCATTTATTGGTTTGTTTTAAATATTTAATAATTTTATAATAATATTTTTACCTTAATTTATTATTCATTATAAAATTAACAATTTTATCATAAATGATATAATTTTCTTTATTAATTTGTCAGAATTATTTATCTTTGCATTTAACGCACAGCTGTAATCCTAGTTTATTACTAAAGAGGACATATATTTTTGTTTATTCCTCTTAGGTCCTCGGTACAAAAAATGGTTGTCCGCTCTAATACACAGCTATCAGAGTTAGAAAACTTCGATAGACATCTATCATAACCAAAAAACTTTGGTAGCCAACTATTTAAGCCAAAAAAAAAAAAAAACTATGATAGAGAGAAAAAAAAAAACTTTGATACATGACTTTAAAGCTAAATAAAAAGCTTTGATATATGAGTCTTGAAGACAAACATTAGAGAGATTTGAAAAAAAAAAAACTAAATAAATAGTTATAAGAGTAATGTCTCAAACCAACTTCTAGCTGTGAAATATAACTCTCAGACTTTAATTCAAGCCCGAAATGAACAAAAAATTAAAAAAATAATAATAAAACAATTACTAAAAAATGTGAATTGAACAAAAAAAATTAAAAAATAATAATAAAACAATCACTACAAGAAAATAAGGATTTAGCTACAAATTTTTTAGCTATAAAAATATTTTGTAGCTAAAAGATTTGCATTAGCGATGAATTATTTATTCGTAGACAAATCTCTATGTTTTTGCGACAATATTAATTTTGTAGCCAAATGCTAAACTAAGAAAACAAAACAAAAATATTTGTTGTTAAATGAGGCAAATTTTTTGGCGCACAAATTTCCCGCACTAGTCAAAATTGTAAATAAGATTTGGCTACAAAAATATAAATTATTTGCTATTAAATTATTTTATAGCCAAAATTACCCTTAAAATCACCCGTAATATTATGCTAAAATCACTCTTTAAATTTAAGTACATTTCATAATGCATATATTACAATCTATTTAATCAATATGTGGGGTTAGCTTATAAATATATAACGTGTAATTAGCAGCCCTGGATTTAAAACCTACGAAGAATTCCTTTTCCTTGATTCTCTAATTATAGCTCACCCCTTTTAAAACTGAACTGCGGCCAACAGCCAAAACAGAGGTAACGACGGCGAACGGCGATTGAGGGAGGCGATTGAGAGACGATCCGGAAGGCTTGAGAGTAGACAAAGACTTGCTCTCAACCGGCCGCAACCCACATCAGCAGCAGCAATCGGCCGCAACCTATTCCCAGGTACGCTCTCAATCGTTTCAACGGGTATTATGATAAATCTCAATTCTATCTTCAATTTCAAATTTTCTATTTGTTTTCGCGATTTTCTTCTACGAAAAGTTGATTTTACGTACTTGGTGAATTTATAGTTATATGCAAAGTTGTAATTTGTTTGAAGCTACTATCGTGGCATTTGTGTGTGTTGTAATGATTTGCTTGCTCTGTTAGTTGCTGTATAATTTGTCACTTGTGGACAACCTTTTGCTTAATGCATACAAGGTGTTTGTGTTTTTGCCTGAACCAAGTTTATGCATCATTGCATCATTGTATGTTTTATGAGGCAGAGTAAGACCTACATTACCTGTGACAAGCTGCTTTGCACACATTATGATTTTCACAACTTCACTTTGGATGCCTGTTTCCTGTTTGTGTTGTTACTTATACTATGGTGTTTGATGGCCTCCTGATCTGTACTACCACAATGTTTTACAATTTGATGCGCAAAACCTTTCCATTAGCTTGATCTTGGTGTTGTGTTGAAACAAAGTGGAGTAATTGCATTCTGCACTTTTATCCTTGCATACTACAGTTTGAAGAGGCAAATTGAACCATTTTTCTCACAATGTATGAGCACAGCTTCACTTTGGATGCCTGTTTCCAGATTTTTTGCCAACCTTTTCATTAGCTTTTCATTTTTAATATCAGTGCAATTTTAATTTGAATCCTTCGCAATCATCACTTAAATGTTGTTGTTTAGTATATACTCGAATCTTCATTGAGTTACAAATTTAATGTTGCTGTTTGGTATATACTCGAATCTTCATAGAGTTACAAATTAATGTTGTTTTCTTTTTCAATTTTTTTTTCAAATGCAGAATATAATAGATAAGGCAGCACTGCTGCCTTTACTTAAACAAAATTGCAGACCTCTCAACTGTATGCATTTTGACCAAACACTCCCTCTCAGCCCTAAAATCACCCACTCATCATCATCCTCACTCTAATACCCATCAAGTTTATCATCTGAATCATATTCAGGCTCATCCACTTTTCCTCTAACACACTTCCCAATTGACCATTCTAGTTTTTTATCTTTGCCTTTAGCTTTACCCTTCTCAGTAGACTAGTTGATACTTGATACTCAGTGTACTCCACCTCTACATCTACATTATAATAACTTGCTGCATACTCGGTATACTCAGACATTATAATAACTTGCTGCATACTCAGTGTACTCCACCTCTACATTATAATAACTTGCTGCATACTCAGTGTACTCAACCTCTACATCTACTTGATACTCAGTATACTCAGACATGTACCACACAGCTACCAACAATAGGCGAGTCACTAAATTATAATAACTTGCTGCATAGCACTCTACAAAGAAAAGATTTAGCGTAAGGAGATTCTCAATTTGGTTCAAATACCTTTGTTGTTTGAGCGTAAGGAGATTCTCAATTTGGTTCAAATGCCTTTGTTGTTTGAGCGTAAGGAGATTCTCAATTTGGTTCAACAGATACAAAGATTGGCCATTATTTTTCTTCTGAAAGTAGCGTTGTGCGAGTATCAGCCTTTCAACACACTGCAAGGAAAATCCATTTTAGCTACGGCAAATTCCGTAGCTAAAATGAAGATTCCGTAGCTAAATCGTGTTTAGCTACGGATTTGTTCCGTAGCTATTCCGTGGGTGCAGGTTTGTCGCTAAATTGGGCGTCGCTATTTTGTAGCTATTTTAGAGACGGATATGTCCGTCTCTAATTTAGAGACAGATATGGCCGTCTCTAAATTAGAGACAGATATGTCCGTCTCTAAATTAGAGACAGATATGTCTGTGTCTAAATTAGCTACAGATAATGACCGTCTACGGATTAGCGACAGATTTTTTATCTCTATTTAAATTCTCATTTTATTTTCGAACCATTTTAGCGACAAATATTTTCGTAGCTAAATTGACAAATTTTTTTTAAAAAAATAATATATATATTTAAAAATATATATTAATATATTTTAAATATATATATATATATTTAAAATATATTAATATATATTTTTAAATATATATTAAATCAATCCCTTGATTTTTCTTAATCTCAAATCAATCCCTTAATTTTTTTTTATTTTCAAATAAGTCCCTTAACTTTTATTAATCTTAAATCAATCCTTGATAATTCACAATTACACTTTGCCCCCTAAACTTCTTTTCTACTCAAATCCGTCCTTAACCATAACCACCCACAACCACCGCCATCACCGTCGACCGACACCACCTCTAACCACCATCACACAACCACTGCACACCACCATCACACAACCACCATCACACAACCACCGTCACACAACGCCCAATCACCGCCGTAATCACAGATTCAGAAAAATCACCACAAATGAAAAACTTGATCAATGAAGTTTCTACAGAACAAAAATCAACAATGGGCGAAATCAAAACTAAGAGAGAGACGGAGTGTGAGGAGAGATTGAAAAGTCAAAACGAAATCAAAACAGAGATTGAAGAAAAAATCGTGCGAAATATAAACAGAGGGAGAGATGGAGTGTTACCAGATCTGTGGCGAAGACGGAAGAACCAGAGGAGAGACGGAGTGTGAACCGTTGCCGTCGCCGGAGACGAGAGAGGGAGAGGGAGAGGGAGGCGTATTGTGAGTGACGGAGGGAGAAGGAAATGGAGAAAGAGAGAGAGAGTGACGGAGGGCGAAGGTATGTGATGGCGCTGGAGGACTAACGGAGGCTGAAGAAGACGTTGAGGGAGAAGAGGGAAATGAGAGAGAGAGAGAGAGAAAACGGTGGTGGCCGGTGGGTCTGTTCCGTGAATCTGGAATTTCAAAATGAGAGAAGGAGAGAGAGAAAGGAGGAGAGAAATAGGGAGAGGGAGTAAGTGTTTTTCTTTGGATTAATATGGTCCGTTTGATCGAAGGTATTGAACGGTCAGATTTTACTTTGGCCCAATCCCCGTGAAATTTTAAAATTCAATCAAACAATGCCACATCACATATTTATATTTATTTCACACTATATTATACACTAACTAAAATATTTATGTCTAATATTAAGAATAATAATATTTATTATTAATAATATTTATTAATAAATTATTAATTATATAATTGTTTAATTAATTAATATTAATATTAATTATATAAACAGTAATAATATTAATATTAATTATATAAACAGTAATAATATTAATAATAGTATTAATAATAACTAGTAATTTTTATTATTTTTTATTGAATAGGAAAAAATATTTTAGATTTTTTTATTACTGAAATTTACAAAAAGTTATCTAAAATATTTACATGCTTTTATTTGATTTACCCAAAATTTTAGTCATATTAGTATGCATAATATCAAGAATAATAACATTATCATATAATTAGTAATAATACTTAATAATAAGACTAATAATGATGTTATTGTTAATTATTCAATTATATAATTGAATATATTAATAGTTATTATTATATAATTAATAATAATAATATTATATAATTAATAATAATATTAATAATAACTAGTAATAATACATAACATCAAACATAATAATGTTATTAATTAATAATAATATTCATTAATTTAATTATTTTAAATTTATTAATAATAATTTAATAATTTAAACTTCTAAGAAATATTAATATACCTAAGTAATAATTGATATTAATAAATTATAAAAACATACTTATTAACATTAACAATAATTTTATCTTTAAAGAAAATAGTAATTAGTAATAATACTTAATAATAAGACTAATAATGATGTTATTGTTAATTTTCAATTATATAATTGAATATATTAGTAATTATTATTATAGAATTAATAATAATATTAATAATATCTAGTAATAATACATAATATCAAAAATAATAATGTTATTAATTAATAATAATACTCATTAATTTAATTATTTTAAATTTATTAATAATAATTTAATAATGTATAAGGGTTTAGGGTTTAGAATTTAGGGTTTAGGGTATAAGATTTAGGATATAGGGTATATGATTTAGGGTTTAGGGTTTAGGATTTAGGGTATATGATTTAGGATTTAGGGTATAGGATTTAGGGTTTAGGGGTTAAGGTATAGGGTATAATGTATAAGGGTTAGGGTATAGGGTATATAGGGTTTAGGGATTAGGGTATAGGGTTTAGGGTTTAGGATTTAGGGTATAGGGTTTAGGGTATAGAGTTTAGGGTTTAGGGTTTAGAGTTTAGGGTTTAGGGCTTATAGTTTAGGGGTTAGGGTTTAGGGTTTAGGGTATAGGGTTTAGGGTTTAGGGTTTAGGGTATAGGATTTAGGGTTTAGGGTTTAGGGTATAGGGTATAATGTATAAGGGTTAGGGTATAGGGTTTAGGGTTTAGGGTTTAGGGCATAGGGTATAATGTATAAGGGCTAGGGTATAGGGTATAATGTATAAGGGTTAGGGTATAGGGTATAAGGTTTAGGGGTTAGGGTATAGGGTTTAGTGTTTAGGGTTTAGGGTTTAGGGTTTAGGGTATAGGGTATAAGGTTTAGGGTTTAGGGTATAGGGTTTAGGGTTTAGGGTATAGGGTTTAGGGTATATGGTTTAGGGTATAAGGGTTAGGGTATAGGGGTTAGGGTTTAGGGTTTAGGGTATAGGGGTTAGGGTTTAGGGTTTAGGGTTTAAACCCTAAACCCTAAACACTATACCCTAAACCCTAAACCCTAAACCCTAACCCTTATACATTATACCCTATACCCTAAACCCTAAATCCTATACCCTAAACCCTATACCCTAAACCCTAAACCCTATACCCTAAACCCTAAACCCTATACCCTAACCCCTAAACCCTAACCCCTAAACCCTATACCCTAACCCTTATACATTATACCCTATACCTTATACCCTAAACCCTAAAACCTAAACCCTAAACCCTAAACCCTAAACCCTATACCCTAAACCCTAACTATAAGCCCTAAACCCTAAACTCTAAACTCTAAACCCTAAACCCTAAACTTTATACCCTAAACCCTATAGAAAAAAAGATAGAAAAAAACTAAACAAATGAAAGTATATAGAAGAAAAGTCAAAAGAGAGACGGACTACCCTATATTTATTTTTTATTTTTAAAAATTTTTATTGACTAGAAACTAATATTTTAGCCTTTGTTAATTAGTGGTTTTTTTAGAAAAAGTTATATAAAAAAGATAGAAAAAAACTAAACAAATGAAAGTATATAGAAGAAAAGTCAAAAGAGGGACGGACTACCCTATATTTATTTTTTATTTTTTTAAAAAAATTTATTGACTAGAAAATAATATTTTAGCCTTTGTTAATCAGTGGTTTTTTTAAGAAAAAGTTATAGAAAAAAAGATAGAAAAAAACTAAACAAGTGAATGTATATAGAAGAAAAGTCAAAAGAGGGACGGACTACCCTATATTTATTTTTTATTTTTTTTAAAAAAATTTATTGACTAGAAAATAATATTTTAGCCTTTGTTAATCAGTGGTTTTTTTAAGAAAAAGTTATAGAAAAAAAGATAGAAAAAAACTAAACAAGTGAATGTATATAGAAGAAAAGTCAAAAGAGGGACGGACTACCCTATATTTATATTTATTTTTTTAAAAAATTTTTATTGACTAGAAAATAATATTTTAGCCTTTGTTAATTAGTGGTTTTTTTTTAGAAAAAGTTATATAAAAAAAGATAGAAAAAAACTAAACAAATGAAAGTATATAGAAGAAAAGTCAAAAGAGGGACGAACTACCCTATATTTATTTTTTATTTTTATTTAATTTTTTATTGACTAGAAAATAATATTTTAGCCTTTGTTAATTGGTGGTTTTTTTTAGAAAAAGTTATATAAAAAAAGATAGAAAAAAACTAAACAAATAAAAGTATATAGAAGAAAAGTTAAAAGAGGGACGGACTACCCTATATTTATTTTTTATTTTTTTAAAAAAAAATTATTGACTAGAAAACAATATTTTAGCCTTTGTTAATCAGTGGTTTTTTTAAGAAAAAGTTATAGAAAAAAAGATAGAAAAAAACTAAACAAATGAATGTATATAGAAGAAAAGTCAAAAGAGGGACAGACTACCCTATATTTATTTTTATTTTTTTTAAAAAAATTTTATTGACTAGAAAACAATATTTTAGCCTTTGTTAATCAGTGGTTTTTTTTAGAAAAAATTATATAAAAAAAGATAGAAAAAAACTAAACAAATGAAAACATATAGAAGAAAAGTCAAAAGAGGGACGGACTACCCTATATTTAGTTTTTATTTTTTTTAAAAATTTTATTGACTAGAAAACAATATTTTAGCCTTTGTTAATTAGTGGTTTTTTTTAGAAAAAGTTATAAAAAAAAAAGATAGAAAAAAACTAAACAAATGAAAGTATATAGAAGAAAAGTCAAATTTAGAGACGGATCTGTCTCTAAATTTTAGAAACAGATGTTGAATCTGTCACTAAATTAGAGACGGATTCAAAAATCTGTCTTTAGATTAGAGACGGGCTAAAATCTGTCTCTAAAGTTTAGAGACGGATTCTGAATCTGTCTCTAATTTAGAGACGGATTCTGAATCTGTCTCTATTTTAGAGACAGATACAAAACCCGTTTCTAAAATTTAGAGACGAAATCTGAATCTGTCTCGAAATTAGAGACGGAATCAGATTTCGTCTCTAAATCAGAGACGGATTCGGATTCCGTCTCTAAATCAGAGACGGATTCATATTCCGTCTCTGAATTAGAGACGGATTCAGAATCCGTCTCTAATTTAGAGACGGAATCCGAATCCGTCTCTGATTTTTGGTTCTGTCTCTAATATGTCGCCAAATTAGCTACGAATTTCGTCCGTCTCTAAATTTTCGTCTCTAAATCCGATTTTCCTTGTAGTGACAATTGTAAAGTTATATTTGTTTGATGTTCCTCTTATTGTATTGCAACTGTATCATGGGCTAATGTCAATGAGTTTTATTCTGGTAAATTTTTGTTACCCTGACATCTCTTAAATCTTGATCTCAACAGGATATGGCATGTGACACATTTTTGAAAATTGTTCAGAAATGCAAGCGCAAATTTGTTTTAGTTCATGTAATTTATTCTTTTCTCTTTCTTTTGGAGTAGGCTTCTTTTTCATTGATGTGTTGGTCTTTTGTTTAAAACATCGGTAAGAGATGTTAGATGATTCAGTTCATTCTCTTGTTTCAGGTCGGGGAAAGTGAACCTTTTGTGTCGGAGCTCCTGACAAGTCTTCCAACAACTATTGCTGATCTAAAACCTCATCAGATTCATACATTTTATGAATCTGTATGTCTAATAAGCCTGTTCACATATTTGCATCATACTTTCATATTCAACAAGTTCTTTCTGTGAGGCTTTTGCTTTAACATTTGAGTTTATAGGTATACACCTTTTCCTCTTTTTTTTCTTCTTCCCTAGGTTGGTCAAATGATTCAAGCAGAATCCGATACTCAGAAGAGGGATGAGTATTTGCAGAGACTGATGGATCTTCCAAATCAGGTGAGTAGACTTCCAAGTATAAGGGTGTTTCATGCTAATAAATTTAGTGATTTTGTGGTTAATTGTTGTTCCTTACGCCTTATGATCACAATTTGAAATGCATAAATGGGTTGAAATTATAGGGCACGCACGAGGGAGTGTGGACTAATTAAAAGATCAAGAAGTAATAAGGACTGTTCTTAATATATTGCAAGTGAGTACTCTTTTTGTTTTTACAGTTCCAGGTACATCAGTTTTACTTCTTATATTGTTATTATGATTTGTCTGATCCTTATAATATTTATTAGTAGAATATACTGTTGTAAATATTTTGACTAGGGTTTGGTATGTTTGATATTGGCGCTTAGCTATCTATTTTGAATTCTTGAGATGCTGTCAGGATTATGGAGTGAGTCTGGGTTTTATTGGATTTTCTTGCTTGGTGAATTCATGAAAAACTTGGTATACACTTTGCTCTAACTAATTTGAGCAAGAGGTTCATGAAAAGAAGTATGCCTTATTTCATCTACTTGTTAATACACTGCTAAGAAAAGATGTGGATTAAGAATAAATAAGCGTCGTAACTAAATGAGTAAATGAAAATTCATATCCTTTTGCATGACATAGGTTAAATAGCATAAATAACTCCATTAAAAGGCAATGATGGGTTTTATTGGGAATATATAAATGGTTGTTGTCAGTGATGTCAATGGAATTTTCTTTTTAATGTGATACGCATAAAATAACCCACTTCATGAGCAGTTGCATGTCCTATTCACTTTTGAACTCGTAAAGCCTGTAAATTAGGAACATAAGAGTGTGCTCAATAAATTGATGTGTGATGAGCTGTTCGTTTATTATGTATGTTGTTTAATGGAGGATCGGCTTTCAGTTACTTGATCTCGAAGAAAGAAAGCGTCTTATTGCTAACAAGAGTAAAGCTTGTCATGCAGTGTATGGAAGTTGAAAGCTTTTGTTAATGGAAGGCAGTCTTCTGAAAGAGTAGTATGGATTTTTTATTAGTACGTTAGGCCATATGGGTGCTGCTTAAATTCTCTAGCTTGGATCTGTGTTCAGTACAGTTCACTAGTTTTAGGACAACCAATTTTACTATTGATGGCAATTTTTGAGTTTGATCTGCTCCATTTTTGCTTTTAAACTGTATTTATTGAACCTCTTTGGTTGTTTCATATGCTCTAGTTTAATTAGAGATCATTTTGGAGTTCACTGTATAACTTTTATTATTTAAAGTTTATTGTTTGAATTTGTGGAAAAAACATATGAAGAACTATATACTCAATTTTTTCTCTTTTTGTGTATCATATAGGTGCAGGTGAATCTTAGTGGGTACGTTGAACGAAGTCTACGCAACAAAATATTGTAAGTTTATATGTTACATAGCGTGAATGTTATTGCTCATTGTGATCACCTCCATGGAATTTTAATAATTTATTATCTATTTTTTAATATTGCAGCTTATCATTATTATTCTGTACAGTCATTTGGCTAGAGCTACTACGTAATTACTTGTGGAATTTTTTTTTATATAGTTGGACATTGAAATAGTGAAGATTTGAGATAGTGAAGATATGTTTTAGTTGCTTCAACTACATTGAGATAGTGAAGATTTGAGACAGCGAAGATATGTTTTTGTCGCTTCAACTGAGATATTAGAGACATGTATTTTATTGCCTTCGTTATTTGGGGATGTATCGACAATTTTAATGATAATTAATTATATTTTGATAATGTGTAGTATTTTGATAAATATAATATTTTCATATATATATTGTTTTTTCTTGGAGCAGCAATTAGATTAAAATAACATTTTGCAACACAATATTTCGTAGTAAAAAAGATGGCTACACTATGAAAATGTTTCGTAGCAAGACAGTAACATTCGGCGACGAAAATATTTTGTAGTAGAAGAATGTATTTATAGCTATGAAAATGTTTCATAGCAAGACAGTAACATTTGGCGACGAAAATATTTTGTAGTACAAGATCAGATAATTTGGGACCAATCAATTCGTCGCTAAAAGAATTCATTTGGCTACGAAAAATGCCCTCTAGCGACGATTTTATATTTTGTCGCAGAAACTATTTGGCGACGAAATTTATTTTTCGTAGCTAAAAGGTAACCTACGACTACGAATATTATTTCGTCGCCAATACCCTTTAGCAACGTCGCATAGGCGACAAAATTGCGACGAAAACAGGTTCGTCGCCAATACTATTTAGCTACGAAATCTTAACATTTTGCTACAAATATTTTCGTAGCAAAATCTCAATTTTTTTGTAGTGAATTACTAAAAAATGTGAATTGAAAAAGGTCAAAATTATCACGATTATCAATGTAAAATTGAAAAACAGATTCTTTTTTATATATCTATAGTATAAAACAAAGCTCCATTATGAACAGTTTCACCGGCCGAAATCCCCATTTTGCCCTCACTATTTTGTCCGTTTCCCATTTTGCCCTTAAAATAATTTTTTTTTTTAAATTAAAAAAAAAACAAAAAACAAAAAACGTGGCCTTGGTCACGGGCTTAGGCTAGTATATAAGTATGTTTGAACCCGCCAAGTCAAGATTATGTGATTCAAGTAACTAAAGAATCCTAAAACAGTTGCAGTGCAAAAGATCCAATCTTGTACATTAACAATGGCAACTCTCTATTCAACATAAATTTATCGGGAGTGTGTTTATTTCACAAGTTAGACATTTGGCCATTTTGAGAAATTACAGAAGCTTCAAGTTAATATGCTTTCTGGAAATGGATCTATTACTTCTTCTGATGATTTACGGGCCAACAACTTTGCCTTCTCATCATAATGTGTTTGGAACAATTCTACCCTCTTCTCATTCTTCTTCACTAAGAGAGATGGGATACACTCGGGTGGTGATGAGCTAGAAGATAGCCAAAGAAGATGGAAGCACTTGGGTGTGGGGATTGTCACCACCACTGAGGATGGAGGGAGGGGTTGAAGTCGCCTTAGCCCTTAGTTGAAGAAGTACATGAACATATAGAGAAAAGCGAAAGAATGGATAGAAAGAGAAACAGTGCCACGTCTGAGAGGAGGGGCTAGGGTTTCCGTATTTAGGGTTGGGTGAGGAGGGGTAATTTTGGGTTTTCACTATTTCATTTAAACCAGGAACCTGGTGAAAATAAACATTCCCACATATGGACCCAACAAATATAAAATAAACCACCCATCCTCTTTAAGAATTTTATTTATTTGAATTACTTTTGAGCAATTAATTCATTAATTCATATTTATGTTCCAACCATGAACTATGAGTGCCATACAACTTAATAAATATAAAGGTCGATATTAGTTTTTTTTGTCTTTCTGAATCATTAGTATTCAAACAATTAATTGGATTTCAAATAATCTAGTTTGAGTTGAATATAACCACAAGGGTGTCAAAGTCTTCCTAACAAAATTTATACGTTGCTGAATTCTCGAGGGACAAATTTCCTTTTATTTACCTGATTCGTAAAGATGTTTCAATTGTTTATCAAATTTGCATTTGTTATAAGTTGATTATTGAGTTTTTATTTTAGTTGCAATCAAATGTAATTTTGAACGACCCGTTAAAAATCTAACGAATAGTATAACATGTGCTGCTCACTTGAGTTACTTAAGGGGCATTTTCGTCTTTTTCATGGAATGAGACTTGCACGGGATTTTCACGTAAATTTATTTCTTCTTCACTATAAACCCCAACTACCAAATTAATTGCAACCATGAATGTCATGAAATTGGGGGATATAAATTCCTCGTAAATACACCAAATTCATTATCTTTCCCTTCTTTCCATTTATTTTTTTTATCCCCAATTTGAATTAAATATAAAGTTTATTACTCTAGCAATTCGATTGCCTACAATTCGATTTACATGATGAATTGTCGTTTTAATTAATCGCGATGGAACAAACTTCTTGGGCGGATTTGAACCTAGAAAGGAGGTTTGCTATTTGTGCCAATAATTGTGTAATTATATAATTTTCAGCTTTATATATAGTTTGTTTTTAATTACAAAAAGTATTGTCTTTTATCTGTTAACAATGGCTTATAATTTGAATTGCATTCCAGAAATGATTGCAGATATTTTTATTGGGTTGATCCACCTACGCGTTTTTGGCTCTACTATCACCGTATCAGGTTTATTGTGCAAAAAGAATCGGTTGGCGAGAATGCGACATATGATGAAGATAATTGCTTTAGTTTGCTTGCTTGGTTTGTCATTGCTGTATTTTTGCATTAAAGGGTAGTAGTTAGTTTGTGAATGGTATATCAATTCAATGAAAACATCTATAATCATTTTGCGACTGCAATTCAAAATAGAGTAGGTCTAGCGAGAAACGCGTTTCTCCATAAGTTATGGAGAAACGGGTTTCTGGATATCCAGAAGCTTTGGGATTGATATCCAGAAGCTTTGGGACGGATATCAAGAAAAAGATTTGAGACCAAATCCAAGGCCAAGACCAAATTTCTGATTCTGGATATCACTTTCACAAGGTTCTGGATATCCAGAACATTGATTATGGATATCCAGAAGCCTTAAAACTTATATCCAGAAGCCAATTCTAAATTTCTGGATATCACTTACATAAGGTTCTGGATATCCTTTCAAAGGGTTACGGATATCGAGAACCTTTGAGACTGATATCGAGTAACCATGGCGAGGTCATGGCGATACAAAATTTCTAGATATCCTTTCAAAAGGTTCTGGATATCCTTTCAAAGGGTTCTGGATATCCAGAACCTTTGAGACTGATATCCAGAAGTAACCATGGCCAAGGTCATGGCCAATACAAAATTTCTAGATATCCTTTCAAAAGGTTCTGGATATCCTTTCAAAGGGTTCTGGATATCCAGAACCTTTGAGACTGATATCCAGAAGTAACCATGGGCCAAAGGTCATTGCCAATACAAAGTTTCTGGATATCCTTTCAAAAGGTTCTGGATACCCGTAACCCGTTTCTCCATAACTTATGAAGAAACTTTCTCCCTAGATTTTGACTTCAAAATATAAGTCATTGTTAACAGATAAAAAGACAATATTTTTTATATTTAAAAATAAATGATATCCTGAAAATTATATACTTACACCATTGTTGTAACAAATAACAAACCTCCTTCCTGGGTTCAAATTCGTCCAAGAAGTTTATTCCCTCATGGTTAATCCATAACGACAATTCATCATGAAAATCAGATTGTTGTCGATCGGGCTGTTGGAAATCAGATTGCTAGATTACTAAGTTTTATATTTAATTCAAATTGAGGATAAAGAATGTAAATGAGAGAAGGGAAGATAGTGAATTTGGTATATTTATGAGGAATTTATATTCCCCAATTTTATTGCATTCATGTTTGCCATTAATTTGATAGTTGGGGTTTATAGTGATGACTGAAGAAGGAATAACTTCACGTGAAACGTCCGTGCAAGTATCATTCCATGAAAAAGACGAAAATACGCCTTAAGTAACTCATGTGAGCGGCACATGTTATAATATTCATTAGATTTTTAACGGATCATCCAAAATTACACCTGATTGCAACAAAAATACAAACTCAATAGCCAACTTGTAAAAAATACACATTTGATAATCAATTAAAATATTTTAACAAACTCAGTTAACTAAAATGCAATTTGCCAAATTCTCTAGACTCAAATACGAAACATCTAATTAAGCAAAAAAAATAAATGATTTAGACGCTTGCCAAATTCTAGGGGTGAGCAAAAAAACCCGTTAACACCGTTAACACCATTAACACCGAAAAACCGAATCCGAAAAAACCGAAACCGAACCATTTGGTTTGGTTTAGGTTTTAAAAGTTTAGAAATCGAAATTTTCGGTTTGGTTTAGGTTTTAAAAATTTAGAAACCGATAAGAAACCGTTAACACCGATAGTCAAAACTACGTCGTTTTATCTTATACTATATATATATTATTTTTCTACCTTTTATTTTCAGTTTTCCACGTTCAATGTGTTGGGTCAAAATATATGTGGACTCAGAATTGCTTAATCCCAATCACTCAGCTAGTTAGAGACCCCAAATTTAATTAGATTTTATTTTTGGATCTCTTACTGATGCTCTCCCAGTTAATTCAGCATGTTCTGCAGGATACTATCCTCGGTGAGATTCGCTCGGTAATCGCAGAGTTAACTCTTTTCAGCAACATACTTCAGCAGATAGGTGACTTATGTTTGGATGACTCCTTTCATTTGAAATAAAATCTCAGTCACAACGTTCACATCTCTATCTCTTTCATCGTACTTGTTTGCTAAAAGTAGTTATATTTTTCCTGCCAACACCATTCTCGCAGCATCGACACAAGAGCCACTTTTAGCTCTACTTTGTCCTTTGTCTCGCCGCCGCAGTAACCGGTTGGGACAAAGGGGTTTTTACCCGCCTGATAACAGCGTAAATGTCTTATTCAAATCTCCCGCATTAATTGCAAAGATATGGCATTAAATGATCCTCACCTACCAACCTCTTTCCGATTCTACCCTTCAACGGCATCTTTAGTTCTTCTCTTCCTTTCTCCTCAAGTATATATAGAGAAGACTTTGCTGCATTAAAGAAGGTTGGTGATTGCATTGAAGAAGAGTGTGCTTGAAGCATTGATTGTGTTCAAGTCTTCAAATCCATAAAATCATTAGACTTTATTAGGGATATACACTCGTGCACTTCTCAATCAACCTTGTAAGCATTCTCCAACAAGACAATCATTAGAATGCATTGATTGAGATTCACACACACACCTGAGTGAGATAAGTCTAACTTGCCACTCAAAAACACCTGGTCAGTTCTTTCATTTAAAGATCCATCAGTAGATCCTTGTATTCAGTCCTTGTAACCGGCAAGGCGGCACTTGTAATAGACTAGGACATACTGATAGTAAACTTTTCCCAAAATCCAAGATCTGACCAATCTTGGTAGAGGACGTAGCAGCATTCACGCTGTGAACCTCTCCAAATACTGTCCTTGTCTTTACTTTATTTTTCATCTTGCCGTAGTTCACCACAACAAATCGTAACAGCTTCATCCCGCCAATCATAAGTATTTCCCTAAACCAAACAAGTTGCTCGCATATATGATTTACATAAATACTTTGTGTTTAAAATCAAGCTCTAAACAATTTCTTGCTGATTTTGTGTGAGTTCAAACTTAGTCACTAATATTCCGCCGTGCTTACCGATTATCTTACAACTTTCCGATCGGTGACTATGACCATTAAGGTATTTTAATTAAAATTGCAAAAAGGCTATTCACCCCCTCTAGCCTATTTCCTCGCCTATTGGGCCTAACAATTGGTATCGTAGCTTGACATTTTTGAAAGAAATTTCCAAGCCTCACAGCTTGATTGCCGATACCATGGCGGGAAAAATTATGCAGTACGTTTAACATCACTACCATACCGATGTTGAACATCAATGAGTTTGGTGTTTGGAAATCCCGAATGATAAAGTACATGAACTCCATAGATGAACGATTAATGAAAGTAGTGGAAGGTGGACCGATTACTCCCTTGAAAGTTCAAACCACCTACAAACCAATACCTTCCACTCCCTAATCGCGCATGCCGACGCCGACGATGAACAACAAACAGATGTTCAAGTTACGGAAACTCGGTCGAAAAACCAAGAGATGAATGGACCGACGAAGACAAGTTAACCTATGCTCTTGATGGGAAAGCCACCACATTATCTCTTGTGGTTTAGACGACAAACAAGATAAGCTCATTGACTTGTGTTACACGGCACAAGAATGCCGGAACAAGCTCCTTGAATACTTCAAGGAGATGCACGCACCAAGGACAACAAAGCTTTATGATGCTATTGCTGAGTTCGAATCCTTCAAAAATCGATGGCGAATCACTCAAACAAAGATATGATCGATTCTGCGAGGTAAGTAATCTTTGTGCTTCTCTTGGTAAAGTATATACTATGAAAGATCTGAATATACGATTTCTAAGTGCTTTAGGAAGTATATATCATACTAAGGTTACCGTTCTTAGAGAAGCTAGAGATTTAAATACCACTTCTATTCAAAATATTGTGTCTAGTCTATTTTTGTATGAGAGAGAACTACAAAAACTTAATATTCTCGACAAAAACTTCAAATGCATGTCTCTCTCAAAGACAGACTCGATATCTCAAATGCCTACTCCTTATCCTCCTATCGATCAATGCCAAAGCCCTTGCCGTAGCAAAACCCTCAAAACCCTCCCGAGCCTCTTATGGAAGAAGAGGAATTTGCCGCATTTGCCGAAACTACCGAAAGTTCAAAAACTTCAAGAAAATGCAAAAAGACAAAGAAACCAAATCAAAATAAACCATTTACTACTCCCTTCCATAGAGCCACCAAAGAACCATAAGCCTTCTACCAAAGACTCCCGACGGAAAGAACAAAGAAAGGAGACTTGGTATGCTTTAATCGCCGAAAACCCGGACATTTTGCATCTAAGTGTCCCCAACCAAAATATGAATATGTCGTGAAATCGGTAAACCAAAGACATCCAAAGTCCGTAAGCTATGTTGCGTATGACAAAGACTGAGAAAGCTATGCCGCCCGGTGTGAAACCGACTCGAGAAGGTGAAGGCGCTGCCGATGACAATGAAGATGCCGATATAAGCTTTGTTGCCCTGGATGCCGATGATGAAATAGCACTAGATTTACCTACTCCTATTCACCGGAATGCTTCTCCTCCAAGAACATCTTCAAGGAGAGAAAGACCAAAGAAGACATTCATTTCAAGAAGTCAAAGTCAATGCAGCCAATCCTTATGGTTTCAAAGTCATTCAAGTTGGAACCTCACTTTATGGACAAAGTGTGGACCCATTGCCTCTCATGCAACCGAACCAAGTCCTCCACAATCCTCCGAAAAGAAGCCATCCTTTACCAAACTTCCAAGTATTTCAAGAAATCTTGCCAAACCCATTTCATCCCTACCCAACTTCTCTCCCGAACCAAAAGATCACTCACCAAAAGAAACACTACCGACCCTCTTCCCGAGATATCTAAGGCCGAGATGATAGAGACCATGGATGAACTTTTTGTTGATTATGAAAAGTTGAGTAGTGTTCATGAAATATTGACTGTTGATTTCGCTTTAATCTCTCGCCGAAAGAGAATCACTCAAAGCCGAACTTGATTCTTTGAAAACAAAACCGAGTGAACTCGATCGCCTTCAAACCGAAAACCCGGATCTCAAAAGCAGAGCAAAAGTACACATAGCACAGATTAAAGATTTAGCTCAAAGAAATGATTCTCTTATGAAAACCATTAATACTTTTTCCAAACCTAACGCCGCTAAAATGGCAATTAATGCATGCCAAGCTATTCCTAAAAATGATCAACATGGGATAGGTTTTGAAACTAGAAGCAAAGAAGTGTACTAATGTCTCTCAGAATCGAGAAAAAGGATAAGAAGGCCGAGAACAACTCGATTAACTCATTGCATAAGGATACTAAGCTAAAATATAATGTCAGTATCAATGAAGTATCCTCACTACAAGGAAATGGAGAAAGCCAGGTACGTACAAAAGGGAATTAAGATTGCCGAAAATGAATCATGGATGAAGATATTGAAAGTAAATGCATCAAGAAAGCCGGTATTGCCAATCTTGATTCAACGCCAATGATCGCCTCCCCAAAGGTGACTCGGCAAAGGCAAGCGTAAAGGCAAGAAGGGCAAAACCAACACTTATAAAGACCCTACGTTCGTGCCTCGCCGATTCTTCTAAGCCTAATGATGCAATGACTAAATCTAGTGGTGTCTTGCCGACTACTCACCAATCAAGAAAGTGAAATGTGAAAATTGCTTGGATTATGGTCATCATGCTCATGAATGCCTCTTGAAAAGCCTCTCAGACCCACAAAGGGCAAAAGCCTCTAGTGGCGGCCAGATATGGCCGCCCAAGAGGAACTAACCTCTTGGACCCAAGATATAAGGGGACCATAAGCATGTTTTACTTGCAGGAATGCTTTATGGCCTCGATCGATGCCGCAAAGATGTATGGATTTTGGATAGTGGCCGTTCGAGACACATGACCGGCCGTGCCGATCTCCTTGCCGATATTGCCGATGCATCAGTCCTCCCGTAGTTTTTGGTGACAATGGTAGAGGTAAAATAATTGGATGTGGTACCATCATTAGAGGTGCAAGCTATCGTACGTAAGGTCTCTTTGGTGGATGGACTCAAACATAACCTTTCTATCCATATCACAATTTCCGTGATAGAGGAATGCAATGTATTTTCACTACTTCAAGTTGCTACATAAAAGATATTGCCTCGAATGAAACTCTTCTCACCGCCAAAAGAAAAGGTAACATTTATGCAAAGAGACTTAAGTGCTATTATCGGTGTTACTAATATTTGTTTTGTAGCTAAGAACATCAATGAGAACTCGTGGCTATGGCACAAGAGACTCGCCACTTAAACTTCAAATCAATATCCAAGCTTGCCAGCTCCGGATTGGCAACTGGTCTTCCAAAAGTGTCACGATCATGGAAAGAAGTGCAGAGCTTGCCGGTTGGGAAAACAACACAAATCCTCTTTGAGTCCAAGCCCCGCATGTCAACTTCTAGGTGCCTACAAATGTTACACATGGATCTATTTGGCCCCACAACCACAAACACTTGGGGGAAGTAGATATACCCCGGTCGTAGTAGATGATTATTCTCGATATACTTGGGTGGAAGCTTTCAAAGCAATAAAGATGACACATATGCCGTTGCCACCAAGTTATTCCGACCGCTACGTACTCGTAAGGAGAGCGATATCGTCGCATGAGATCGTACAATGGAACCGAATTTACAAATAACGGTATTGCTCGATATTGTGACGATCATGGTATAGACCATAATTTCTCTCGTCGCCGGTACACCTCAACAAAATGGTGTAGTTGAGAGAAAGAATAGGACGCTTATTGAAGCCGGTAAGACCATGATTTCGAAGCCAGCCGCCGAAATATTTCTCGGCGTAAGCCATTCATACCGCCCGCTTCACTGTAACGCATCTCTCATCAACAAATTCCATAATAAGACTCCTTATGAACTCGGAGAGGCCGAGTACCAAATATTGGATTCTTCAAAATCTTCGGGTGCAAATGCTATGTGCTTTACAACGGAAGAGAGCACCGAGGTAAATTTGATGAAAAAGCCGATGAAGGCATTTTTGTCGGCTACTCAAAACACAAGAAGGCCTTTCGAGTTTTCAATAAGAAACTTTTGAAAATTGTTGAATCTGCTCATGTAACTTTTGATGAATTTGATTTGTTAGAGTCTCGACTGCACTCCAAATAGTGCTAACCAATCTAGTGGTTTTGAGACAGTGAATCTAGTTATACTAATCAATCGGCAGATAATGCACAAGATCCTTTTGTTGTTGCAGAAGATCCAAACAGACATCTTTCCATCCTCGCAAGAAACCGTCCCGCCGATAATCCTCCGTGACGTCTCTCGCCGATAGCCATTCTCGCCAATCCTCCTCATCCCGTACCAATGAATCCTAGCCCAAATCCAATCTTCGTAATTCATCCTCCTATACCAAATATTCCTCGATCAAATTCCAAATCCACTCAAAGTCCAAACCCTACTATCTCTCCTATTCCTTTAAATTTATCATCTTCCAAATCTCGCGATGATTCGAACCTCCTCTAGAATCCTTAAGACAAGAATCGTAAGACAAGACCTTCCGAGAGAAGTTAGACCTCATCGTGACCACCCTCTTGAAAATGTCATTGGTGATATTTTTGGACCCAGAGTGACCGTAAATCCGAACAAGGATTTTGATGAGAATCTCTTTTCTTCGGCTATGGTGTCTCATATTGAGCCTCGTAAGACTCGAAGAAGCCCTTGCCGATCCAAGCCGGGTGGAAGCTATGCAAGAAGAGTTGAATCAGCTTTGAAAGATGTAAAGTCTCGGGAACCGGTACCGAGACCTTCCTCTCAAAGAAGTCATTGGAACGAAATGGGTATTCGTAAATAAGTTGGATGAATCAGAAAGATTACAAGAAACAAAGCGAGATTAGTGGCCAAAGGATACCGTCAAGAGGAAGGGATTGATTATGATCAAACTTTCGCACCGCAGCAAGATTAGAAGCGATAAGACTGTTTCTTGCCTACGCCTTCAAAGAATTCAAGCTATATCAAATGGACGTGAAAAGCGCATTCCTAAATGGTGAACTTCAAGAACTGGTCTACGTTGAACAACCGCCAGCTTTGAAGATCCTAAGAAACCAAATCATGTCTACCGATTGAAGAAAGCTCTCTATGGCTTGAAGCAAGCTCCTAGTGGCCTCGGTACGAAACCCTATCCAAATTTCTACTCGGTGATGGCGTGGGATTTACAAGAGGAAAGATCGATACAACTCTATTTGTTACCAAGCACAAGGGTCATTCATTGTTTGTTCAAATATATGTGGACGACATCATCTTCGGTTCCACAAATGAAGCTCTATGCAAAAGATTTGAAAAGCTCATGCAAAGCAAGTTCGAAATGAGTATGATGGGTGAGCTTACCTATTTCCTTGGTCTACAAGTGAAGCAAACCAATGAAGGAATTTTTATACATCAAGCCAAATACACCAAGGAACTAATCAAGAAATTTGGTTTTGATAATGCTCATCCTCAAAGCACACCTATGGCGACAAATGTGCATCTTGACAAAGACGAATCCGGCAAGAAAGTGGACATGACTCTTTACAGAGAGGAATGATTGGTTCATCGCTCTATCTAACACCAGACCGGATATTATGTTTGCCGTTTGTGTCTCGCGCCGATTTCAAGCCGATCCTAGAGAATCCCATCCGCAAGCCGTGAAAAGAATTATCAAATATCTAAGCGGCACCGCTGACCTTGGTTTATGGTATGCCGTAGATTCTTCATTCAATCTTATCGGTTACTCGATGCCGACTATGCCGCTTGCCGAGTTACAAGGAAGAGCACCGGAACTTGCCGCTCTTGGTGAGAGGCTAGTTTCTTGGTCATGCAAAAGCAAACAAAGAACCTCAACTTCCACAACCGAGGCGGAATACATTGCCGCCGTAGCCGCCGCTCTCGCATTCTATGGATGAAGCAACAATTAGTAGACTATGAGATTCCTCCTCAAGTCCGCCCACCCTATCGTGACAATCGCCCGCCATCTCCGTCTCAAATAATCCAAGAATGCACTCCAAAACAAAGCACATTGACATAAAATACCATTTCTTGAAAGATCATGTTTGAGAAAGGCAACGTTGTCTTGCCGAAAGTTCATACCGACTTTCGTGAGAGCCGATATCTTGACAAAGCCTCTTGATCGAAGAGATTTGAATTCCTTAGGAGTGAGCTGGGTGGTATTGGTTATTCTGGTTGATGCTTACATCTTGCCGAAATCGCTATGCCCGCCGATCCGTCCGTCGCCGATTGATATTTCGCCGATTGCTTGCCGATGCTCTTTCTCGCCGATATTCTAAGTAGTGGTTGCCGCTATCTATGTCTCCCATCGCAAGCTTCTCTTTAAATGTAAAGCCGAGTTCCCCGTCGACCTATCAAATCAAGGACAGCTGGTCACACCCTCTCTCGACACGTGTGTGTACCGCCATTTCCGAAAATCGTGTCAAATGATTTATTCCAATTAATTTTGTGATAAATCTCGTGTAAACCGTATCATTTTAAATCCTAAACAGCTTATGGTAATCATTCTTAACCAAGCTCAAATTCGGCGCTTTAAATGGAGCGCGCGCCGCACGTATTTCAATGAAAATGAACAGGCTTTTCGTCTTTTGAAAACCCTTTTCAAATAAACCGTTCCCTCCAAACTCCATAACATATTTAAGCAAAGCTTACTCTTTCAAAAACCTTTTCACATTCTCATCAAAATTCTATCTTGCTATCTCAAGTCTCCATATCTCAAACTTCTTCTTTGAATCTGTAAGTCCATTTTAATATCTCAAATATCTCGATTCTAACATTGGTTTATCGTGTTTGAGTTTGTTTGATTGTTGAGTTTTTGCAGTAAATCATGAGTAATGAAAAGGATATCTATGGAGGTTACATAGACTCAAGCTTCTTCGATGATGCCGTTGACGGACAATTTCTCGTAGATCTCTTATCGACTCTTCTGTTCTTCCCTTTCGACTCCTTTCCGATAATTTTGGAGTTTATATTGATTCCGTCGAGAGTTCTTCGCAAATTCCGTCGTTGAATATTCCGATGAAGATGATCCCGAATCCTTCTCTCGCCATTTCTTCTAATGTTTCGGTGTTCCAATCTCTCGTCACCCCGAAAGTATATCCTCCATCTTTCCAACCCTAGGAAATTCTCGGCCCTAATTCTATGGATGCTTCAGATCTGGATGATGCCTGGAATCTTATTAGAGGTGCTGATGCCGGTCCAAGACTCAGTGGAGACAAGCATTTTAAGGTTGATTATGTTAGGAGATTCTTCGCTTTGATAGAAATTATTGACAGATGTCTAATTTGCCGATCTGGCTCACATAGCCATATTACTGATCTTCGCTTGAGGCATTCGCCGCAATAGTGCTAAGGATAAATTTCAACCGGTGTGGATTCATTTTTAGAGTGATTGCTCAAGCAGCCAGAAGTATGCCGCCGATAGGCAAAAGGAAAGGATTTTCCGCAAAGGATGTCACTATTGGTTGCCGAGCAGATAATCGAGGTAACCCCGTCTGTAGTTCTTGGCCGACCCCAATGCTACCAAAGCATTTCCAAACTCAAGTTGAAGCACCACAAAGGAAGGTGATTGGAAAAGGATTAGCGCATACCCGGTGGAGCTCCTGCTCTCGTTATTAGAGTTGCCGCTCCCGCCGAGAGTTCAACTACCGCTTCGTCGCCGAGAAAGAGAAGAAGAAGAAATCAAAGAAACCATCCCTAGCCCCCGCTAGTTCAAAGCCTTCGCTATCTCACCCCCGCTCCTCATCCACCGTTGCCGCTGGGCTCCGTTACAAGAGCTAAGAAATCGCCTCCATTCCCGCCGCCCCCATCCTCTCGCCGAACCTAAGAAAAGAACCATGCCTCGCATCTTCCGCCAAATCATCCAAGAAATCAAAGTCTGTATCTGCCAAAGCTCTAGAATCCTTTGTTATCCCTCCTTCTGATCCTAGAGTCAGAAAAACTTTGTTTGCTGAACCAGTTCTTGATGAGGCATCTCTTCTCCCCAAACCAATTTTCAGAAAGGTCACTAAATCACCTGAGGAAATCAATCAAGAAATTTCTGAGAGAAGAAGAATGATTGAGCAAGATTTGAGGAGGAGAATTCCATTGCAACCCCTTTTATTATCTTATCCTAACCTTCTGGACATTCAGCACACTGCCTCATCCGGAGTAGCCATTGAAGCAAGGACCAGAAAATGTGCTCCCATCAAGAACCCCACCTTTCACATCTATTTCAACAATCCTTGGTCCATGATCAACAAGATTGCTCCAAGCAACTGGGTATTTCCGATTGACCATCTCCAGCCATTCATTAGAAGACTTCTTCGCCCATGAAGAACAGTAAAGATACCGTGCTCGCTGGACTATTGACCGACTATGTTGACAGGTCAAGACCGGACTTGAATGAGACTTTTGCCGAGAAGTTTCCTCCGCTCTCCAAATATCAAAATTTCGAAGAATGTGTTGATGCCGAATTTCAACCGATATTTTGATCTTTTGCCTCTCCTCCGGAACCAAGTCTATCTTTTCAGATCGAATAAGGCAAGATCTCGATGGTCATCTGTTTGGATTGCATATGCCTCTCGTCTACAAAACTCGCCTTGATTTTGAAGAAAATGATCCCTATCGCCTAGGAAGAGCCGAAAATGATGAAGATTGGGGATTCAAGTACTGATGCCGAGACTCGACTGCAGGTGCTCTTGCCACCCGCTTTATTGAAAATGTTTTGAAGATAACTCAGAGCTCATTACTTATTCTCAAGAAGCATTGAAAAGGAAAGAAGGAAATGCTTCGATGTGAATGCCGATTCAAGCAAGGCCGATAAAGTTCCTCCCGCCGATTCCTCAAGTGACACTATTGAATCCAAGCAGAACTATCTCTCGATGATGATCAACGCTTTATTAGCACCGTGCTTCGAAGAATACTCCTTCATCTCGATGCTCATTCCAGCCCATCCGCTAACCCCGCTCCATCTACACCTATAGTGGTCACAGGAGGAGTCTTTCTTAATTCGATCAAGCTCCCATCTTCATTGATGTTCCCGCCGAACCATTTCAAGAGGTTGTTGACTTGGGAGGAGGAGCTATCTCGCACTCGATATTGCCGCCGATCTTCGACTGTGAAGTTGATAATGCCTTCTCTCGCAATTGTTGTCTATGACCCTATTCAAGCACTTATTCATCAAGTCGCTGGCGATCTCTTGGTCCATGATGAATCTCTTCCCGTTGCCGTTGCCGATGAAGATAGCCCAAATGAAATTGACCCGAAGACTATGATGAGATCCCCGATGATGCCGAAGAAGATACCTCACCTCCATCCCGGTACAACTCCCTTTCCGATGACCGTAGGTTGATGATGTGCTCAAATTGGTATACCACCTTCAAGTCCATTCCAAAGGACTCTTGGTAATCCCCTATTCCCTCCTCATCGAAACTTAAATGGAGATCTCGGTACAAAGATTGTGAAGAATTCCTTCAAAATTCTCGTTCCTACCGAGGGTTCTACCAAAGATGCCCCCTATTCTACCGAAATGGAACAAGGATATCAAGCATGGCAAGAAGAAAACTCCCGCTGCTTTCTCATGCCAAAGTCAAATCTCTCCTCCAGCCTACCAACCAACCCGGCTCCTTAAAAATTCGAGGTGAAATCTCGTCCTTCCTCGGTGAATCTCCAATTGAAGTTTGCATTTATTCTCGTGGAATGATGAGTGTGCGCTTAGTGATTAGTGATCTCGTGGTGGAAACTCTTAGCTATTCTCCTTATTCTCGCCGTTGGTGTTTGGAAGATGGTGTATCAGCATGCCCTAGCCATAACCCTACCTCTCTATGCTTCCAGACCATTTCAGCAAGATCACTCTGTGGACACCGGCAGAATTCTAAGTCTTGGCATCATGCGAGATATGCCGAATGGAAGAGCTTTTCTGAACTTCATGCTTGCCTGCAAGATGTCCTTGGAAAATAATGGTCAAATGTTTGCTGATCTCCCCGTTATAATCCATCCAGATTTCCCTCTCCTTCTTGAACCCCCTGTTCCAAGAACTACTGATGTCCCTTTGATTGTCAGCACAGTCATTCCTCCTTCCTTCCTGGTACCCTCTGATCCTCCACCCGTTTATACTCTGTTTGGCTACTTTGCCAATGAGCATGGTCATCTTTCTGAAGCCTACCAACCCACTCTTAGAGGTGACATTGGAGATTTGGGGATGTTTTTCCGGAGTGAAATTGAAGAAGTTAAGGATTTGTTGCTTAAGTCCATTCAGGAGGAGTTAGCAAACAGAATCGCATCCAAAGTCTCACCCAAAGTTTACTGCATCTATCTCCCAAGCCCTCGGCGGACCTCGGACCTCTTCTCTCGCAATCTTAGTGCTGCGCGATTTTGATCGGCTCGGTGATCTCTTAGACAGCCTCCACCTGTGTTCGAAAGTGGTGCTTGATGTTAACTTGAATCAGGATCGCACCATCAAGGAGTTGGAGTTAAAGCTTGAAGCTGCTGGAAGTAGGATTGCTGCTGTTGAAGCTGAGCTTGCTGAAGCTAACCTGAAGATTGCAAAGCTTGAAGGGAAAAATGAAGTGCTAGTGGAGCGTTACAAGGCTAGCAAGAAGAGGAAAGCTGAAAAGGCTGAAGCCAAGAAGCAGAAAAGATCCAAGCCTGATTCCTCTACTGCTGATCCTGCTGATCCTGCTGATTCTTGACTGTCTCGTAACCAATGATATAGATATCCTCGTGAAGCCCCAAAAACAAACTTTCTTTTTCTGACAATTTGGTTTTTGACTTTATGGTTTTTGCTTAATATCTATCTAACTCTTCTGAAGGAACTTTATTAGTCATCTTTTCAGTTATCACTTATCTTTTATCTATTCATATCCTCTTAAGTGATTCTGTTTATAGGTGATTGGTGTAAGTGCTCCAATTTGAGCTTGTTAGAATTTTCGTTAGAAAATTAACGAAAGTTATAACATTTCTAACAATTCCTAACTATCCTAACATTTCTAACAAAGTGAGGGTAAAATGGGCATTGTTATTTAAGGTTAAACCTTAAAAAGAATCTTAAAAAGAAAAACAATAGAAGAAAACCAAATATAGCAATGCTGGAAACATAAACTGGCTGTCTAATTTGAATTTCAAAAAGAAATATTCTTCTTGTCCAAAGCTGGAGCTGCATTTAATGAACAGTGCACGCCTACTGACCCTATCCGCGCGGACAAGTATGCAATTTCCAGAGGGCTATAAATTGAGCCCTCCAAATACAAAAAAATAAAAAGGAAGAACACATTTTGCACCGAACCTCTGGCGAAATATAGAGAGAAAACAGTGAGAATTCTTCAAGAATTGTCACCATTTTCTCTCCAATCTTTCCCAACTCACACTCATCCACTCACTCTCATATTCAAGCCCTAAACACTCATATACTCAAGCCAAACACTCAAGAACACAAGGAAGATTGGTAAACCCTCCTCTTCCTAACCCTAAATCTCATCCATGCATGCATCTTCAAACTACAAAATGTAGTTCTTTCATCTTCTTTCTTTAGATCTAAGAAGATCACCATGGAAGACCATCTCCATGGATGATCTTCTACAAAGATCAACATTATTTTCAAAGCTTTTCTTGCTTACTTGCAAAAATGCACTTTCAAAACCCTAAAAAACCATTTTCAAGCACTAAATCTTGATTTCAAAGGATAAAATTCCCCTTCCCAAGCAAATGAAATGCTTAGTCCTAATGTACCCCAAGGATGGTTTGGTATAGTTGATTCACCACTAAAATGTCTAGTGATCACTAACCAAAACCTAGGGAAATGGGGACAAGCATGGATGCAAAACCCCCCTTAAAATCATATTTTCTTTCTTGAGAAGTTGCTGTCCAGTAGCAATTTTCTCAGACCTCAGTCCATGGTCTTAATCTTTGGACACAGATAAACTTGGAATTTGGTGTTGACTACAAAATACTTTTTGTAGCCAACATCCAGAGCTTTCCAGACATATTTTTACCTTATTTTTTGGGTGAGTAAAACTCCTCTTTTCAAATTTTCTTTCAGAGGCTAGTTCATCAGCTTCTGGGAATCCAGATCTCATATCTGAGGTTTCCAGAAGTTTTTGACCCCTCAAATCTTCTCAAAAATGGAAAATTCCTTCGCACAAACTTTATTTAAGGTGTCTAGAACAACTTTTATTCTCTGAGTTTATCCAGATTATGAAGTTTTAAGACCCTTGAATCCCTTTCAAAATCAAAGGTCCACTGCCTTTTTCATTCTGGCAGAAATGGCTCTCAACTTCAAAAGGTCTTTTGAGTACCAAATCTCAATCCAAAAATCTTCCAAAAAATCATGGGATCAGTTTAAAGTCTTAAAAAGATATCCCAATTTTTACTTTTCTGAGTTTCAACTTATTTTGGCCAAAACACACACACACACACACACAAATGATTTTCAGCTTGGAAGACTCGTTTTACGAGGCGCGTCGGGTGCACACTAACGTCCTTCCCGACGCGTAACATGACCTCCGAACCTAAATCTCTGATCTCGGGCTTTTTTCAAAGTTTTGGCCCTCAAAATTAAAATGGCGTGGCGACTCCGTTTTTTTCCGGTTTTATTTGGTTTTTCAAAGAAACGCAAAAACCGAATTTTTCCCGCGAAATGGCAACATCATCACAGTGGCGACTCCGCTGGGGAACTAAGCTTTTTAATAAAAAATGGTATTCGGTATATTGGTGGAAACCACTAAATTTCCCGTTATCGCCTCCTAACACGAGTCGGGGATAAATTGTGGTCTAACAATCCCACGTACCGGTATCACCGTTTTAAAAAAAAAAAAAAAAGCTTTTGAGGGTCAAGCTTCCGTCCCGGCTTTGAAAATCATTTTTGTGTGTGTGTTGATTTTTTTTGCACAGTTTTCATGTTGTTTTGGCCGCCTCGGAGAAAGTCAAAATTTTGACTGTCGGAATAATGTCCCTAACTGTCGGAATTTCCGTGCTTACGTGCTTATGTGCTCATCAAAAATCAAAAAAAAAAGGATTTTCAAAAGAAAAAGAAAATTTCCAAAAAATCATGCATCATATTTTTTAAGACACATAAAAATCTCTATTTTACTCGTAAAAGAATATAGATCTTTGCACACTACGCGCACGTGACCGTACACCGCACACTACGTCCTTAACCCGGGAAATCCTTGTCGCGGTCCGTTTGGTCTTATTACGCCTCTCGGATGAGCACAGACTACCCAAACATCCTACGGAGCCTCGTGTCGACCATGCACTTGTCCGTGACACACTTTGTCCGAGACCCGGTTGGTTTTTAGTCCGGTCCGTGTCATGCCCGGTCCGTGTATAGACCTTTCCTTTCAAGCCTTTGTCGGCATACCGACTCAATATCTTTCGGGTCCCTAATCGCCGGTCGAAGTTCGCCGGTTTTTCGCCGCAGACTTTGACCAAGATATTGACCGGCGCCTTGACTTCGGCTCGACCGGCACAAATTATACACCGACTCCCAAAGCATTGACACCGAGTCATCAAGGATTAATGACTATTCCATGCCTAATTACGGCTTAACCGACGACAAGTCAAGATCAATCGTGGACGCTTATCACCCAAATCATGCCGACTTTGTCGAGCCCTCGGACATGATCTTGACTTTCGACGTCGCCTTTGTCCGTAATTTACATCGAATGCTCGTTAAGACTCGATTACCCGCCGACTTTAGGATCGTTTTTCTTTCGGTCGGTGGGACCCGCTTGCCCTATAGGACCCTCGCCCGGGCCGTCCACCCCGGGAGGTCGAAATACTGTGGAATACGAGGGCTTATAGACGTAGTGACGGGGCCCACCGATCCAGAATCGAGTAGTTTGCGAAAAAGAAGAGCAATCTTTTCCAACCGATTAGGATAATAAAACATGTTTTAAGTAAACGTGAACAAATAACCGCATGTTGCATGAGCCTAAAGCCCAAACACCTACCCTCCTTCCATTCCTGCACATCTCGAACCTTCGTGTCCTTTCCCCGCATGCCTCCGCACAAAGCTTGGTTTCGGGCACCGGGTCACCGTTTGATCCTGGGAAGAGTCAAGCGCGTCATCGCCTTCGCCGTTTGTTCCAACTCCGGGTTTCGTAATGTCCGCATCGCCCGGTAATGATGGGGATAACGTTGCTCCGTCCTCCAAAATCCTCGTATGCACTCAAGATTGGATCCAGTTGGTAGAACAAATGAGACTTCGACATGAGGCTCAAATTGATGACCTACTGGGGTAGTCGCAAGTCATGGTTTGACTATCAGCCTCAATTCCGATGGCACTTTTACCGCAAAGACAAGAGGGTTCTCCTCCTCTTCTTAATAGTCCTGATACATCAAGATGCTACCCCAAGATTCCTATGTTTCCACCGCCGAAACTCCCGCCCGCCGACTTACAGTGGCAACCGGCCCCCAAACAAAGCTAGCCGTGACGAAAGAGTTCGATATACCGTCGCTTGTCCCCTCTCAAAGTGATGATCCCACAAATATCGGCTGAGTGATGAAAATCGTGGAACAAGTAAAGAAATATGGTCGGCCATCAAAGTCCCGGAAGAACGCTGTAACGTGTACAAACAGCCCGGATTGAAGAGGCCACACGCCACCGGGACCTTAACAATATCCCAACCGACCGGGCTACCTTGAAAGACAAACATGTGCCCGTTCCTCGACCTCAATATCTCTCATTATCCGACAGTCCAATCACTCGCTACTGCATGAGTCCAGCAGCCAGATCCCCGGACCAGTTCCACTCAAAGTCATTCCAAAGACCGCTCAACCCGAGGTCCCAAATCCGCCACCACCGTAGAGCACATTTGGTGGGATATTTGTGATCGTCCCGATTGCCTTGAAAGGGACTATCAGGACTGGATACACGAGGACCGTCCTCCTAAGAAAAAGAAAATTTCCTCCCAAAGAAAATTGAAGGAGAGATTCGAGGCCGGTGATAACAGTGTGGGAACGCTCGGAGAGCCATCTGGGGATTTGATTATTATGTACTCTACTCCTAGCCGTCTTCCCCAAAGCAAAAAGGGGTGAAAGAACAGAAAAGCCTTGCTAACGACAATTGAGACCTTCGCATACCGTGAGCATCGTTGTAACGTAAGTCCAACCTCCTCGGGGTCGCCCAAGGTTCCGCCTTGTCCAGCTCTCCCTAATATACACCGGGATGAAGAAAACCGACGCGGCCTCGGCGCTCCCACTCAATCAACATGTTGACTAGAGATGGCAACCGCCACAAAAGGCATCAAGTATAACCCGGGGGGCTTCGGCAAAGACTCGCCTCGCAAGAAAAGGCACGAAGTGATCGGCTTGATGACTCTCCGTCCCGAGACAAGGACCAAATCTATGATCCTCACCTATATGGGAGTATGATCACCTTCTGCGATGAAGATTTGCCAAGAGATGTCTCCCAACACAATGAAGCTTTATACATCACTATTCGGCTCAACACCATGTCCTTCCCCTCAGCATGATGAGGGCCCTCCGCATAAATGAAAGGTGCGTGATCCCATCTACCCGGACTGTCAAAGCCTACGACGGTTCGTCTCGTCCCATTCTGGGGACAGTGACTGGGAACTCGTACGAAACCCAAATGGTGCCCGCAAAGTTCCATGTAATGGATACCCCTCCGAGTTCACACCTACTAGGGCGCCCTTGGTTGCATCACATGAAAGCCATAGCCTCCACTCTCCACCAATGCGTCAAATTCATCAACCTAAGCAGGGAGACCTTGAAGTCATAAGGGGTGACGCTTCTCATAGGGAACGAGAAGAATTTGAAACAATAGCCAAGAACACCCACAAGCCAAACACCGGGCTACATCCTTCAAGAGGCAAGTCTCGCCAAAGCATCCTTTGGAATCTAGCGATGCCAACTATGTCGACACACTCAAGCAAGCGTACTCCGAAGAAGTTCGATTCATCAAATTTAATTGCTATTTCCAACACTTGGAGTCGTATCGGAAGGAAACGCCGAACGCCGCCATGATACAGTGCACACAAGTCCCGGTCCTCAATCACAGATTTGTCGCATTCTCGCAAACCCATTCTTCGCCTCGCCGGCGAGGAGATTCTCATGATAAAAGTCGCAAACACCGACGTACTGGCTCGAATCTATGAACGTCGTGTGGGACGTCCTCCTTGCCGAACTACCCGCCAAGCCTTTCCGCTCGAGTATGGGACATGAGATTTTTCTAGCAGCTCACCGAGACGCAATGCGTCCTTACATCCGGATTGAGCGGTCGATTGTGACGAAACGAAGTCCCTGCACTGAGGAAGATCCCTACATCCACATGCTCGCCTTTCAGATGCCAAACACAGTTGATTCTGGTTCAGACAAAGAGATGATAGCAACGACTGAAGAGGGAGCACAGAGACCATGCAGTTCCCGAGTCATGAGGCCACCAATAGCGATGCCGCTAAAGAATTGGGAAACTCTCTCAGGCCCATCCGCGACCAAGGAGGAAATGATCACCAAGCTTGGATTGGTCCCCCGTCCTTTTGTGTCAATCTAGGACAAGTCCTCCCGGTCTCTCGTTAAGATCGAGTCTCTAGGGTCGTCCGACGGCCTTACGCCCGAAGACTACGAGTCCGTAGCAAGCGCCGTATGCCCTTTCGTTTTCAATGAAATGACGAACCTTTCTGAGTATCTCTTGATTGCCACTTTAACTAATGATGAATTAATTAATAAAATTTTTTTTAATAATAATTCATTAGATAAAGAAGCAGACACATTAAACGAAAAAAAAAAAGAAAAAAATCAAACAACAAAAAAAAAATCTTTAAGCAGGTTGTCCGGAAAGAGGAAAATCGAGCCCAAGCTGCCAAAGAGATTTTGACGAGTGAGAATTTGGGAACTGCGGAAGAGCCTGAAAGACGCAGATTGGTGATTTCTTTGAAGGAATCGGAAAGGATGCTCTGCAAAGTCCTACAAAATCCTCAACTCAAGGAAAGTAGCCCTCTTCATCAAAGAGAACATCATATGCAGATACGGGTTGCCCGCCGAAATCATCTCAGATAATGGATCCCACTTCGAAGGGGAACGTGAAAAACTACTGGCGGAATTCCGAATAACCCGTCACAAGTCATCTCCTTACATGTGCCCCAAACCAACGGAGCCGTCGAAGCGAAACAAGACTCGGAAAATATCATCCGGAAAATGGCCGTCCAAGGCGTAGATTGGCCCGAGAAGTTACACTTGGCACTCGGGGCTACGTAACACAGCCGAACGGCAACCGGGGAAACACCGTTTGCCCTCACATACGGAATGGAAGCCGTACTCCCAATCGAGCTGGAAATCCCCTCGCTCCGTATACCGCCGGAAAGCAGATCAACGAGGTCGAATGGCTCCGCAGTCGCCATGACGAATTGGCCCTACTAGACGAACGCCGATCAAGGCCATGGAACACATCCGAGCCTACCAAGGAAGAATGGCTAGAGCCTTCGACAAGAAAGTAAAGCATCGGGAAATCCGAGAAGGGGATCTCGTTTTAAAAGAAAAGCCCCGGTCCCGTATCAACCCCTCGGCAAATGGGAGCCTCGTATGGGTCGGGCCATATGTCGTCCCGTAAGATCTTCTCGGGAGGAGCCATGCAACTTGCGCAGACCTCGACGGGAATCCCTTTGTACACCCAAGTGAATGGTGACAAGCCGCGCAGATACTACGCATAAAAAAAAAAACAACAAAAAAAAAGAACAAAAAAAAAAAACAAAAAAAAAAAAAAAAAAAAAACAAAAAAAAAACAAAAAAAAACAAAAAAAAAAAAAAAAACTCAAAAAAAAAAAAAAGAGTGCTAAAAGAGTAATACCCAACTAGGTTAGAAACCCGAAAAGGGCGGCCTAGGTAAAAAACAGTGGTTGCACCAAAAAAAAACAAAAAAAAAACAAAAAAGAGTTCACCAGTGTGGAACTACGAAGACCCGAGCTCCTCAAAATGAGGGGAACGTAGGCGGCGGAAACGGTTCGGTCTAAAGCACAAATAAAAGCCATACTTTGGCATCAATACAATTGATCGTACCATGAAAGCGTCTCGAAAAACTCTAAAGCAATTCAAATATTCATTACAAGTTAAAAGCTCTTTGATGAGTCTAAGCCCGATTCATTCCTACAACCGGCAACCCGCTAAAGGAAAACTAAGATACATAATCAAACTAATGTGTCCGTCATGGCAAGAAAGGGATACTTGGAAACCTCGTAGTCACTCCAAGCCACTCGTACCGGCCTCTCCCTTCTTCTTCCCCTCCGAGTCTTTCTCTTCTCGAACCGGAAAAATGTCGGTATTCCTCCTACCAAGCTCGGTATAGGAACAGGTCTATCAAACCGCCTCTCGTCGTGGCCTTAGTAGCCCTAGCGTCATCCCTCATCTCCTCGTAACCTAGCCGGTAACATAGGAGCCCTCCTCTCCTCGTCTCTTGACGTAAGCCTCATAATCGCCGCGCCGTCTCCGCTCTGTCATGAGGATTGGCCCTCGCCTCGGCCCTCCTCCTCTCGTAAAGCCTCGGGACCTCCGCACCCACAATAGCCTCACGCCGCCTCAAAATAGCCACCCGAGTCTCTCCTGCATGCCTCTCATACCAATCCAGTACCAAGTGGTCAAGAACACCGGCCTCTGACGCCGAGAATGACCCGAGGAGGAAAGGCATCATATCTCCATGCTCGGGAAAGAAATGGAAACACCGAGGGATTATCCATGGAAACAGGAGCCACCACCCCGGTGGCTACATCATCAAAGCCCTCCAAAGGAACTCCGCTCCAAGCCAAACCGCCTAAGGACCAGAGCGAATGTAGAAACCGGACTCGAGAAAGCCCCGAAGCATAACCACATGGGACCCGTCCCCGAAGCACTCTGCGAGTCTCCACCCGCCAATGAGGCACCAACCATCTCGATATCTTCGCCCGGCGACCCGCCATCCAACGCTCCCACGAGCCCCGATCATCAAAATCTACATCAACACCTCTCCCGGCAAAAGTCCAAGGCTCCGATCATATCGAGGTTTCCCGAAGAACCCCAAACGCTCCATCGCCCACATGTGGTCAAGAGGAACGGGCTGCCCCGTGCATATACCGCCGTCCGGTAGCTAATTTGTCGAGAGCATGAAAAGTCTCCCCAAGAATCAAAGGAACGACATCTCTGCGCCTGTGCGACAGTGAAACGACAACATCCAGCAGAGACCGATGGCAGCATCCCAAAGGAATAGACCATGAACAGGTGCCAAACATACAAAGTGCAAAGGCATCCCAATAGGCATCATCCACCAAGCCTAGGCCCCTAAATCTGTCTGGGAAGACCGAAATATCGAGATGATCGGGACCGCGGATCATACCTTGCGCTTCCTCCGGGGAAAGATGAAGGAGGACGCACACCGTCGAAAAGAAGCCCCTCCGGCAAAGTGGACCGCTATCTCTTCCGCCTCCCAGGACCTCCAAGCAAGGCCCGAAATTCTTCGACGATCGGAACAATCTCGTTGAAGGAAAGGCAAAAGACATGCCTTCTAGTATCCCAAAACGAAGAAGAAGCTCTTAAGAGGTCATAATCCGGAACCAATTCTTCGAGAGACCACAAGCACCTCACCTTGTACCGTTCTTCAAAGAAAGACCTTCTCTCATGCATAATTTCCCGGACCAATCCTTGAACTTGTTGAAAAATGACATTTGGGATTCTTGGGATAACTTTGAGGGAGCTTTTCTAAGGTTTTCCATGGTTTTTCTCTCTTCCTCCCGAAAATGGTTTTGTTTGAATTTGGAGGTTGAAGAAGATATTTGAATTTGAAATAAAGCAAAGCCGTATTTAAAGCAAAATCAAAGGACAATGTCGACGCAGTCCCCTCCGCGCGGACATGTTTGTTTTCATCGAAAAATCCGCAACAGCTTCCAAGCCGCTACACCAAAAGAGGAATATTCGTCCCGGTTGCTCGAAACCATTGCAAAAAAAAAAAAAAAAAAAAAAAAAAAAAAAAAAAAAACCCTCCCCAAAACAGTCCAAACACTAACACCCTTGCAAAAAAAAAAACAAGGCTCATGCAACATTGCATTCACACTGCATTACATAATAATCCTAAATAATTACATTCAAAAAAAAAAGCATTAATAATCCTAAATTATTACAAAAATGTGCATCCGTCTAAACAAGTACAATCTCAAAAAAAAAAATCCCAAAAGATAATCAATCGAATCCCCAGCCCGACGTCGTCCCCGGTCCCTCTTGCGGCTCGGCCCGCTCGTCAGGAGCCCCGAAAGTCTCGGGCTCGAATCATCCTCATCTCCGTAGAAGAGGCTCGTCGGGACCAACCGGCACACTCGATAGGGTAAACCTGCATCCCCGAAGAAATCGAATCCGAAGGTGAAGGCGTCCGACTCCGAACATACGGAGACGACCCACCATGCCGCTGTACGTGTCTCGCCCGTACGGATCCCCAAGAATGACGTGATCCGAAGGCAAAGTGCCGCGCGGTGATCAATGAGAGGAGAAAGAGGGGTCTCGGAAGAAGTCTCCGAGGGAATAGGAGAAGCCTCCCGTCGGACAAAGCCGGCCGTGGTCTCCTCGCCCTAGCTCGAGGTGCCCCGCAAGCAACCATCCTCCGTATGAATCTCTTAGCCCCGATCACTTGCTTCGTCGCCTTCTCGACGACCACCTCCGAAAACTGCACAAAAGCAAAAGCGTCAAAAAAAAAAAAAAAGAGGTGATGCTAAAGATGATGAAACAAAGGAAAGAAAAGAAGGGGGAAAAGGTGAAACCATACCTTCATACCCGGACGAGGCCGGAAGGCTCGTGGAAGTCGCTCGGCCGAGGGATCTCGCACCCTCAATCGGACCCCGTCCCGGATATAGGAAAAATCCGTCCGAGGGTACCGCGGATCCCAAGCCCCTCCCTATCCAAAACCCGAGGCATCCTCGCCTCCTCAAGACGAACGTCGCATACGGCTCAATCGCCACGAAGTCCGAGAAGTGCCGACCGCTTCGGTAATCATCCTGTGTCACGGACCGATCGCTCGGGTGCATCATATCGGCGGAGGCTCCACCGGTGTCCTCAAAGGCGAGTTCACGCCATGCCGGCGCGTCACCCTCTCCCCGATAATATGCATCGCAGTCAAACCCCTCAAAATCCTCCGCTGCCTTTGTCCGGATCTCGGCGCCCTTCACCGCGCTACCTCAAAGCGATCCTGTGGGAAGAATATCATCCCCTCATCTGTCTCGGCCTCCGTCAAAGGAAGGCGATCCGCGTACACTGAGAGTCGTACGCCCCCTGGAGCTTATCTTTTCCCGGGCATGCTTGGACCAAGACTGCATGGCCGGATACGCCCCGACGTACGCCTCAGGCTGCCTCCACACCGTGACGTGGAAAAACTCCAACGCCCATACCTGCGAAAGGTAAAAATTCAATCAATCCAGTGCAAAAGAAAAGTGCGTGCTCAAAAAAAAAAGAGAGAGGGAAAGCAAAAAGAGAGCTTATACCTCCAGAGCGAACTCAAAGCAGTACAAGGAGCTCACAGCCTTCCGGCTGTACCTATCAAGAGCAAAATAAAGCTCTGCCAGCCCGGCCTCTCCCCACGAGACATCTCCGGCCGTCTCCATGTCCTCCAAGGACCTCAGCAAGGCAAAGACCGCCGTCCCCTCAGCATGACCAAAGAGCGTGCTCGAGAAAGTAAACCACAGGAAGGACCTAGCAATCTGCTCGGCGCTAAACCTATCCTCCCCAGCCTCGTAACTCGCGATGGTCTCCACAATCTTACCGTAGACCACGGCATACTCCATCCCCATCCCCTTTTTGGGAATAGGGGAAAATCCAAGAAGATCCTGCAGGTCCGCGTCACTGTAGCCATCTCTCCACTCGATGCTGCGTCCATTAAAGGACAGACCCGTGATCGCAGCATAGTCAGAAGGCGTAATGCCTCGCCAGAAGAAGTGGAATGTGTGGGTCGCATCCCACCAGTGCTGCGCCAGAGCAAACATCAAGCCCTTGCTCTTAGGGAACTTGACCAGTCCCCTCAAGCACTCGACGAACTCCCAGAGCCCCGTCTCGACAACGATCTGTCTCGGACTCGGCAAAGCTCCTCGGCCCGCATCCGGAAGCCGGTCCCACAAGTCAATCACAGACTCCACCGATCCTCGAGTCTTCATCTTGTTCAGCTGCTCCGTCACAAAACGGTTTCCGCCCTGTAAAAAAAAAAAAAGAGAGAAAATGTCAAAAAGATTGCATTTGCATTTACATTAAAAAAAAAAAAGAAATCGACAAGATAACAAAGATACAATGAGCATAGCCCCATTTTTCTCGCATGAAATAAAACAATTTTCAGCAAGTCCCAATGCATTCATCAAAAAAAAAAAAGGATGCATTCCTACGGAAGTAAAAACTCCGTCCCATTTTCAACAAAAAAAAAAATGCATACATGCATATCATCCATCTTACATGCAACGGGAGGAAAAATCCGTCCCACTTTTCAAAAAAAAAAATCCTAAACATACATACATCTCATATTGGCAAAATGCCCATTCTTTCCAAACAAAATGCATGCATTGCATCATCATTCATCAATATCAAAATTCAATCATCATCATCAACATGCAATATTCAAAAAAAAATCATCACAATTCTTCGAATTTTCACATGTAATTTTCGAATTGAAAAAAAAATGTGGCGAAAATGCCAATTCTTTTCCCAAGCAAAATGCACATTTTTGGGACACTCACAAATTCATTGCAACATTGCATATCAATTTCAAAAAAAAACCAATCATAATTCTCGAATTTTCACATGCAATTTCGGATACAAAAAAAAATGTGGCAAAAATGCCAATTCTTTTTCCCAAGCAAAGTGCACATTTTGGGTTACTCATATACTCATTACAACATGCAAAGCATCAAAATCAAGATTCAAAGCCAAGAACATCAATCATTCGAAAAAAAAAAAAGAATTCAAAAATCACCCAAAAATTTCAAGCAAGAAATCGACAAGAGGATCAAGAGGATTCGAAGTATACCGTTCGGAGATGCGGATCCGAAGCCCAATGTTGCCAAGCATCGGGGTAATGCTCCTCCTCAACCGATTGCGAAAGATTGTAATGCCTCCTCATCCGGACAAGCTCCAATCGCCTCTCCGCTATGGGACCACGTCCTTGGCCTTGAAAAGCGCCTTCCCCGTGTTCCATTGCTTGAAAAATTGAAGAAAACGGACGAATTTTGAAGCCAAAAATCTCCGTTCTCCTCCTCTTCGTCTCCTCTCTGCTCGGCAATTCAAAAATTGACCGAGGAAGAAGAAGCGCGTACCCTAATTAATACCCCTTTCCATTCCTGCCCGCGCGGATGGGATTCTTTTCAAAATGACCCCTTAAAATTTCGGGACTCGCAATTCGGTCCCTAACTTGACAAAGTTAACCAAAGTTAACCAAAGTCGGCCCCTTGTCAAGAAAATCGATCCGGCAGCCAAACGTAAGACCGAGTGCCCCGAGAAAGATAACGAGATCCCGTATCTTTCATCAAAATCATCCCCTAGCCAAACGTAAGACCAAGTGCCCCGAGAAAGATAACGAGATCCCGTATCTTTCATCAAAATTACCCGGCGAAGTAGCCAAACATAAGACCGAGTGCCCCGAGAAAGATAACGAGATCCCGTATCTTTCATCAAAATTATCCCCTCAAAGAAAACGTAAGACCGAGTGCCCCGAGAAAGATAACGAGATCCCGTATCTTTCATCAAAATCTCCCGGCGGTAGCCAAACGTAAGACCGAGTGCCCCGAGAAAGATAACGAGATCCCGCATCTTTCATCAAAATTGCCCCCAGCCAAACGTAAGACCGAGTGCCCCGAGAAAGATAACGAGATCCCGTATCTTTCATCAAAATTACCCCCTGCATAGCCAAACGTAAGACCGAGTGCCCCGAGAAAGATAACGGATCCCGTATCTTTCATCAAAATCATTCCCCTAGCCAAACGTAAGACCGAGTGCCCCGAGAAAGATAACGGATCCCGTATCTTTCATCAAAATCATCCCCTAGCAAGAAACGTAAGACCGAGTCCCCGAGAAAGATAACGAGATCCCGTATCTTTCATCAAAATTACCCCTGAGCAAACGTAAGACCGAGTGCCCCGAGAAAGATAACGGATCCCGTATCTTTCATCAAAATTACCCCTAGCCAAACGTAAGACCGAGTGACCCGAGAAAGATAACGAGATCCCGTATCTTTCATCAAAATCATCCTAGCCAAACGTAAGACCGAGTGCCCCGAGAAAGATAACGGATCCCGTATCTTTCATCAAAATCATCCAACGGCAAGCCAAACGTAAGACCGATTTCCCGAGAAAAATACGTTCGATTTTCCCCAAAGAAAGGCTAACGAAATCCCCAGCAAAGTTAACGGAATCCCAAAAGCCAACGAAATCTCGAGTAGTACTCGAACTACGAAAGGGCTTGATTCCCACTAGGGATACGTAGGTAGCCTATCATTAGGTCCAGCCCCTCGACCAAAACGGTCACCCTCCTTCGGCAAGCAGACGAAGTCCACCGAAAGGCCATTTCAAATTAAGGTCCGAGGCGCCTAAAAGGCCATCATCATCAAGGTCCGAGGCGCCTAAAAAGCCATCTTCAAGGTTCGAGGCACCTAAAACGCCATCTCCAAGGTTCGAGGCACCTAAAACGCCATCATCAAGGTCCGAGGCACCTAAAAAGCCATCTCCAAGGTTCGAGGCGCCTAAAAAGCCATCATCATCAAGGTTCGAGGCACCTAAAACGCCATCTCCAAGGTCCGAGGCGCCTAAAAAGCCATCTCCAAGGTCCGAGGCACCTAAAACGCCATCTCCAAGGTCCGAGGCACCTAAAAAGCCATCTTCAAGGTTCGAGGCACCTAAAACGCCATCTCCAAGGTCCGAGGCACCTAAAAAGCCATCTTCAAGGTTCGAGGCACCTAAAACGCCATCATCAAGGTTCGAGGCACCTAAGACGCTATCACTAGAAAGCGATAAATCGCGGTCATCCCCAGCAGAGACCGAAAATGGTCATTCCTATCCCCAGCAGAGCGGATAGCCATCAGACCAAAAATGGTCATCTCTTATCCCCAGCAGAGTTTCTTTCCAAAGAAACGACTGTAGAACTCGCTCATCAGGTTCGAGGCACCTAAAACGCCATCATCTCCAGGGTCAAAGACCCGAACTACGACTGGCTTGATTCCCACTCGGGATACGTAGGTAGCCTATCGCTAGGTTCAGCCACCCGATCACTCGATCATCCCGCCAAATATGGAGCCTTACTCTTATCGACGACCCCGCTTCCTTCGAAAGCGCCGTCGCCGAGGGGCTACTGTAAGTGCTCCAATTTGAGCTTGTTAGAATTTTCGTTAGAAAATTAACGAAAGTTATAACATTTCTAACAATTCCTAACTATCCTAACATTTCTAACAAAGTGAGGGTAAAATGGGCATTGTTATTTAAGGTTAAACCTTAAAAAGAATCTTAAAAAGAAAAACAAAAGAAGAAAACCAAATATAGCAATGCTGGAAACATAAACTGGCTGCCTAATTTGAATTTCAAAAAGAAATATTCTTCTTGTCCAAAGCTGGAGCTGCATTTAATGAACAGTGCACGCCTACTGACCCTATCCGCGCGGACAAGTATGCAATTTCCAGAGGGCTATAAATTGAGCCCTCCAGTCACAAAAATAAAAAGGAAGAACACATTTTGCACCGAACCTCTGGCGAAATATAGAGAGAAAACAGTGAGAATTCTTCAAGAATTGTCACCATTTTCTCTCCAATCTTTCCCAACTCACACTCATCCACTCACTCTCATATTCAAGCCCTAAACACTCATATACTCAAGCCAAACACTCAAGAACACAAGGAAGATTGGTAAACCCTCCTCTTCCTAACCCTAAATCTCATCCATGCATGCATCTTCAAACTACAAAATGTAGTTCTTTCATCTTCTTTCTTTAGATCTAAGAAGATCACCATGGAAGACCATCTCCATGGATGATCTTCTACAAAGATCAACATTATTTTCAAAGCTTTTCTTGCTTACTTGCAAAAATGCACTTTCAAAACCCTAAAAAACCATTTTCAAGCACTAAATCTTGATTTCAAAGGATAAAATTCCCCTTCCCAAGCAAATGAAATGCTTAGTCCTAATGTACCCCAAGGATGGTTTGGTATAGTTGATTCACCACTAAAATGTCTAGTGATCACTAACCAAAACCTAGGGAAATGGGGACAAGCATGGATGCAAAACCCCCCTTAAAATCATATTTTCTTTCTTGAGAAGTTGCTGTCCAGTAGCAATTTTCTCAGACCTCAGTCCATGGTCTTAATCTTTGGACACAGATAAACTTGGAATTTGGTGTTGACTACAAAATACTTTTTGTAGCCAACATCCAGAGCTTTCCAGACATATTTTTACCTTATTTTTTGGGTGAGTAAAACTCCTCTTTTCAAATTTTCTTTCAGAGGCTAGTTCATCAGCTTCTGGGAATCCAGATCTCATATCTGAGGTTTCCAGAAGGTTTTGACCCCTCAAATCTTCTCCAAAATAGAAAATTCCTTCGCACAAACTTTATTTAAGGTGTCTAGAACAACTTTCATTCTCTGAGTTTATCCAGATTATGAAGTTTTAAGACCCTTGAATCCCTTTCAAAATCAAAGGTCCACTGCCTTTTTCATTCTGGCAGAAATGGCTCTCAACTTCAAAAGGTCTTTTGAGTACCAAATCTCAATCTAAAAATCTTCCAAAAAATCATGGGATCAGTTTAAAGTCTTAAAAAGATATCCCAATTTTTACTTTTCTGAGTTTCAACTTATTTTGGCCAAAACACACACACACACACACACACAAATGATTTTCAGCTTGGAAGACTCGTTTTACGAGGCGCGTCGGGTGCACACTAACGTCATTCCCGACGCGTAACATGACCTCCGAACCTAAATCTCTGATCTCGGGCTTTTTTCAAAGTTTTGGCCCTCAAAATTAAAATGGCGTGGCGACTCCGTTTTTTTTCCGGTTTTATTTGGTTTTTCAAAGAAACGCAAAAACCGAATTTTTCCCGCGAAATGGCAACATCATCACAATTGGCCTTAAGCAATTAGGAGGAGATTGTTGGGTCAAAATATATGTGGACTCAGAATTGCTTAATCCCAATCACTCAGCTAGTTAGAGACCCCAAATTTAATTAGATTTTATTTTTGGATCTCTTACTGATGCTCTCCCAGTTAATTCAGCATGTTCTGCAGGATACTATCCTGCTGGTGAGATCTGCCTGGTAATCAGCAGGAGTTAACTCTTTTCAGCAACATACTTCAGCAGATAGGTGACTTATGTTTGGATGACTCCTTTCATTTGAAATAAAATCTCAGTCACAACGTTCACATCTCTATCTCTTTCATCGTACTTGTTTGCTAAAAGTAGTTATATTTTTCCTGCCAACACCATTCTGCCGGTACTGACACAAGAGCCACTTTTAGCTCTACTTTGTCCTTTGTCCGTCGCCGCAGTAACCGGTTGGGACAAAGGGGTTTTTACCCGCTGTACAATAGCAGAAATGTCTTATTCAAATCTCCCGCATTAATTACAAAGATATGGCATTAAATGATCCTCACCTACCAACCTCTTTCCGATTCTACCCTTCAACGGCATCTTTAGTTCTTCTCTTTCTTTCTCCTCAAGTATATATAGAGAAGACTTTGCTGCATTAAAGAAGGTTGGTGATTGCATTGAAGAAGAGTGTGCTTGAAGCATTGATTGTGTTCAAGTCTTCAAATCCATAAAATCATTAGACTTTATTAGGGATATACACTCGTGCACTTCTCAATCAACCTTGTAAGCATTCTCCAACAAGACAATCATTAGAATGCATTGATTGAGATTCACACACACACCTGAGTGAGATAAGTCTAACTTGCCACTCAAAAACACCTGGTCAGTTCTTCATTTAAAGATCCATCAGCAGATCCTTGTATTCAGTCCTTGTAACCGGCAAGGCGGCACTTGTAATAGACTAGGACATACTGATAGTAAACTTTTCCCAAAATCCAAGATCTGACCAATCTTGGTAGAGGACGTAGCAGCATTCACGCTGTGAACCTCTCCAAATACTGTGTCCTTGTCTTTACTTTATTTTTCATCTTGCCAGTAGTTCACCACAACAAATCAGAACAGTTCATCCTGCTGAATCATAAGTATTTCCCTAAACCAAACAAGTTGCTCTGCATATATGATTTACATAAATACTTTGTGTTTAAAATCAAGCTCTAAACAATTTCTTGCTGATTTTGTGTGAGTTCAAACTTAGTCACTAATATTCCGCTGTGCTTACTGATTATCTTACAACTTTCTGATCAGTGACTTTGACCATTAAGGTATTTTAATTAAAATTGCAAAAAGGCTATTCACCCCCCCCCTCTAGCCTATTTCCTCGCCTATTGGGCCTAACACAATGCCCTAGCTAAAGTCGACGAGACGATGGCGCTGCTACAACCAACCCTAGATCTCTCGTCTTTTACTGAATCCAATTCAAGCAAGGAATACAGAACTTTCATCTTTTACTGAATCCAATTCAAGCAAGGAAGGGTTGTTTGATAACTGACAGATTATGTTACTTATTTCACAGACTACTAAATAACCAAACTAATTAACAAGAAGAATATAAAAAAGAAAAGGAAAATAAAAAAACTGAACAAAACCTTATTTCAATATTTTAAGTTCATAGTATTATAGATTAAGATATAACTGTAGATGATTAAATAATGACATAAAATAATAGTAGGTGGCCCTTTGGCTTATGATTTGAGAATGACCCCCTCTAAGAGCATTAACTCCTCACCCTCATCACATGCGTCTCTCAAGGACAACACCCCTATTTAAGCACCCCCATCCGCTCCTATTTCTTCAAACAAACTTCAGAGTCTTATCTGACAAATAATCTCTCATTCTCTTCAGGAAAGAAAAACCGGTTATATCAACCCTCTTGCAGGTATTCTTCAATTCTTATAAAATGTAAACAATGTTGAGTTTTTTGGATCAAAGCGACCTCTTTTCCCGTCGGTGCGTCTGGGTAAATGGTCCAGTCATAGTAGGAGCTTGGCCCAACAAAGCCCAACAAAAGTAATTGATGCCCGAACAAGGCCCATTAAAGCCCAACAATCCATTAAGACACCGAACCAAACCGATATCACATCGAAACCGGTAACACCGAACCATTAAGAAACCGAAGTTAATGGTTTCGATTTACATAAAACCGATAGTTATTGGTTTGGTGTCGGTTTTATCCTAAACCCGATCCAAACCGATCCGTGCTCACCCCTACCAAATTCGTCCCGACCTGCTTCCTCTTGCCCGTGGGCCAAGCTTGGCCTGACCAGTCGGGCTTGACGGATTTTTAAAAAAAAAAATTCCTAAATTTCCGAAAATTTAAAAGGTGATGAGAGGGGAGAAGAACCTGGGTTGAAGCATATACTCCCACCGTCCCGTCCGACTTATGACATTCACTCCCGACACGGAGATTAAGGAATATTATTATAATATTAGGAGAGAGAATGAGTGGAGGATGTGTTGTGAGTGTGAAAAATTAAATAGGAGAGAGAATGAGTGGGATAAATAGTGATGGGATTATTGTTGTGAGTATGACAAGTGGGTCCCATTTAATATAAAAGTAATATAAACTTTCCATTTTGGGCCGTCCTAAGTCGGGTGGGACGTCCAAAATGGCAAAACGTCCTAAGTCGGACGGGACGGAGGGAGTACGATGCAAGCAATTATTCACTAAGCCAATGATTACTTTGTTCTAAAATACTCCTTCCGTCACGGTCGAAGTGTCCGAAAAGGATAATTGCACGAAAATTAAGAAAAGTGATGTAAGAAAGAGAAAAAGGTTAAATGTTGTGAGTATGAAAAATTAAATAGGAGAGAGAATGAGTGGGAGGAATAGTTAGGAGAGAGAATGTTGTGAGTGTAAAAGTAAAGTAGGAGAGAGAATGAGTGGGTGGAATAGTGAAAAAACTTTCCTTTTTTGGGTATGAGACATTTTAAATGGGACGGTCAAAATAGAAAGTTGGGACACTTCGACCGGGATGTGGAGGGAGTATAAACTTTTTAATATTTATTCAAAAAATAAAATCTAACAGGCTTTGTATTAATGGGCTAGACAGGCCCAAAAATCGACACATGGCCTAAATTTAAGATTCAGTCGGCCTTTTCTACCCGAGTAAGCTAGCGAGTTTGTAACAGGCTAGGCGGGCAAACGAAAATCGCACAACAGAACAGATCGACAGACTGGCCATGGATTTAGGCCCAAAGTGTTTATCATCATCACCCACATTCGTCCATCCATTGGCTGAATGTTAAACACGGGCGAGTAAATCCAATAAAAACACTACATGCTCATGTGGGCCATATCTAACATCAATATTCTTACACCAACATTATCATTTTTATTATCATCATCATCATCATATACAATCATACACCGTCACCACCAGATCCCATCCCATCCCATCCCCCACTCTCTCTCACACACAGTCTTTCTCACTCCTCCTTACCCTCACAATTCAACTCCTTCACTCTCCATGTTCTTCTCACTCTGCAATCCAAGAATGGCCATTTTCCCCATTCCCCATTTTACCCCCACCGTACTCCTTTATTTACTACTCCTCACTTCCTCCTCTACCCTTATTCTCTCCATTAACATCACCCATCTCTTATCCCCTTTCCCTGATCTCTCCGACTTCTCTAACCTTCTAACTACCACCTCCGTCGCCGATGACCTTTCTCGGCGAACCTCTCTCACCCTCCTCGCCGTCCCCAACTCGTTCCTCCGCTCCTCCGACGTCTACCATCAATCATCCTCCCCCGCCGATCTCGGCGATGTCCTCCGCTACCACGTCCTATTACAATACCTCTCCGTACCCGATCTCCACCGATTTCCCCCTTCCGGTAAACTTATAACGACCCTCTTCCAAACCACCGGCCGCGCAACTAGCTATTTCGGCTCCGTTAATGTTACCTTTAATCCCACCACCAACACCATCTCAATCCACTCACCCGCCGCCTACTCTCCCTCCAACGCCACCGTTCTTTCCCTCGTCAAGACCTTACCCTACAATGTCTCTATCTATTCCATCGATTCACTCCTCGTTCCATACGGATTCGATCTAATGGCGTCGGAAACTCGACCCCCTTTAGGCCTCAACATTACCAAAGCCCTAACCGACGGCCACAATTTCAATGTCGCCGCTTCAATGTTGGCCGCATCGGGAGTCGTGCAGGAATTTGAAGCCGACGAAGGCGGCGCCGGAATTACCCTATTCGTTCCCACCGACGAAGCCTTCGCCGATCTACCTGCGACGGCGAGATTCCAGTCGTTGCCGGCGGATAAGAAAGCCGTCGTACTCAAATTTCACGTGCTACACTCCTACTACCCGCTCGGCTCTCTCGAATCAATTGTGAACCCGGTTCAACCGACGCTAGCCACCGAAGACATGGGAGCCGGGAGCTTTACATTGAACATTTCTAAAGTGAACGGTTCAGTCGTGATCAATACCGGAATCGTCGAGGGTATCGTTATACAAACGGTATTCGATCAAAACCCGGTTTCAATTTTCGGGATATCAAGGGTACTTTTGCCAAAAGAAATATTTGGGAAGAACCCAATTGCAATCTCCACCGGTGGCAGTCCAATGACCGGTAGTGTTTCTCAGCCGCCGGATTCAGCTCCATCACCGGATAATTCGATCGGAATGCTTGGTCCGGCAAGCCATTTGTCATCACCGCCGGGATTTCGAGAAGATTCCATATCAATGGGTGCAATGAAGGGAGCACGGAATATCAATTTTGCTCTCTTGTGTATAGGGTTGTATCTATTGGTATGAATTCATTACAATTTATTTTTAATGTTATAATTATAAGCAAAGATTGAACACTTTTCTGGGTTTTTTTTTCTTCTTGAAATTGGTTGTAAAAGAGCAGCCATTTTGCAGATTCGTGAGGGAGATTTTAGATTTTTCATTTCTGTTTAGGTCTCTATTCTTTGCTTTTTGATTGGCTTTATTTATGTTGTTGTAAAGATTCATGATTTTTTTTCTCTTGTATTAATATCATTTCTGCTGTACAATTTATTGTCTTCTTTCTGTTGAGTTTATGTAAATCCTCTTTAGCAGCAATTTTATGTATTTTTCCTTCCCTCCATTTGCTTTCTGATGCTGACCAAATATAGAGATTGGGCTTGGCCCAAGTTTATTAACAAGAAAGCGGCAAAGTGGGCCCAAATTAGAGTGCGACCCAAGAAGAAGAAAAGGATATAGGCGGCCCAAGGAAGGAAGACGAGACAGGAGTATCCCGCTAATATCATTCAGAAAGGGAGAAGACCAAGACGTCAAATAGCGACATATTATGAGGAGAGCAGGCGATAAATAATAACGGCGAGACATGATGTTAAAGGCGATATAGTCGGATAAGGCGAGACATAATGATGAGGCGAGATAGGACAAGAAGTGACTCTATCCGGCGAGAGAAGGATCCTTGTTAATGTTATTCACCAGAGGCGGCATATAAATATCTACCAAGTGGGACCCATTAGACGGTTATGCATTGGGATTGGTGATCACGTGATTAGGGTTTACTTTATGAAAGGACCAATGATATGGCGACACGTGGCAGTAGGCATGAAACGTGAGGATGTCATGTGCAAGGCACGAGGATGAAGGGTATAAATAAGATATGCAGCTTCATTGTCAAGGTACGTTGATTCATACACACACAACCACAAACACTCTCAAATTCTGTGATTTTCCCCTTTCACCAGCCAATTCTTATCCTCACGCCGGAGGGGCTTTCGCCGGAGCCGCCCCCGGCTTAGTTGACGTTTGATTGTGTGCAGACCAGTCGGAGAAGAAGGAGCCGGAGATATCGAAGTCGGACTACAACGGTGAGATTCTTTGTTGAGGAAGGTCCTAGCAACATCAAACTGGTTCCGTTGCCGGGACTGTTTTCTCTTCAAGGATTGAAGTGTTATCGGCGGTGGCTCGAGATTGGGGAAGCTCTGTTTTGAGATCGTGAAGGTGGGTTTGTGGACGATTCAAGGGGTGTGGAGTTTATTGGTTGAGTTGGCGTTATTGGCAATTTGTAAGCTGAAGTTTGTTGTTCTTGTTATTGTTGGAGTCGATTAATGTTTTGTAAATTTGTGGGTTGGAATAGTTGAATATTGTGATATTGTTAATTGGGTTGGAGTAGATTCCTGTTTTCTCAAGTATTTGTGTGAGTTGTGATTCGAAGTTGTTCGTTAAGAATTGTTCTAAATCTGGGTTTGGCTGTAGAGTTTTGAAGTCGGATTTTGTGGGTTTGTTTTGTTTCGAATAGCTGTGATTTGGGTGTTTTTGGTGGTAAGGTGTAATTGAAATCCTGTTTGAAGATTTTTGGAGAGTTTTGGTGTTGAAGAAGGGTTGTTATTCTTTGGGTTTTTTATTGATTGTTTCTGGGTTTTTGAGCCAGATCTTCAAATCTTCATAAGATTTGCAGATTTTCGTGGGTGAAGTTTATAAGTTTGATTGCGTAAGAGGAAAGAATGTCAACACCAGAGAAGAATATGGTGGTGGGCCAAAAGACTGTAGCGGGAAGGAGCATTGTCACTCCAATTTCGGGGTTTGGGAATATCGGTATGTGTGGAGCGAGAGATACTTCTTCCTCGCAGCAAGTAATCCCGGAGGAAGCGGAGCGAGATACTGGCGAAGAGAGAGAGAGGAATGTGATGCCGCCACCACCAGAGGAGGAAATAGAGAATGAGGAAGAAAGTTTGAGGATTCATAACGCTACGATCATGCAATTGATTGAGAACAACAAGCGACTGAGGGCGATGAAGAAGAAACCTACTCCAATCCCGCAGGGATTTTTAACGGCGACAATAGAGGGAGACAAGGGAGCAAATAAGGAGGTAATTGTAGTAAATGAGGAGCGAGAAAAGGAAGTAGAGCCTGAGAAGCAAAAAGAAGTAGAAGCGAGAGTAGATGGGTCGCAAAAGCGAATTGAAGGAACACAAAAAAGAAAAGCGGGAGAGTACATGGAAAATGGAAGAAAGATCAAAGTTTATCATTGGCCACACACTTCCCAAGTGTCGTCCCTCTATTGTGAAGAAGAAGAAGGCGATACTGCGTCTAATGAGGCGGAGGATGGCGAGAAAGAGTTGAGAAGTTTCAATGATATGGAGAAGCCCAAGGTGATAGAAAAGGGGAAGGGTATTGGAGTTAGTCGTTTTGGTGAAGAGGACGTTTTCAAGAAGCAGATGGCCGAGATGGCAAGGAGGTTAGCGGAATTGGAAAAGGGTGGTGCAGTTGATAATGAAAAGGACTCTTTTGTAGCCCCTTTTGCTAGATATATTCAAGAGGCTGAGAACGGCTCAGTTTTCGCTTGCTGCTCTATCTAAATATGCGGGAGTAACGCTGCCCGGGACTCACGTAGCGGGATTTGAGGTGACAATGGCGATTCGACCAAGGATGATGCGTTGTTATGCAAGACTTTTGCTAGTACCTTGGAGCTTCGGGCTTTGGATTGGTTTATGCTGACACCTGCTAACTCTATATTGGGGTACCAAGACTTTAAGAGGAAATTTTGGCGAGATTTGGATCAATGGGAGCTCAACCGGTAGTCTTTGCGGGAGTTGATTGGCATTAAGCAAAAGACGGGAGAAGGTCTTGTTACTTACACCAATAGATTTCTGTTAATTGCCAATCAAATTGCCGAGATTGATCCCAAGTACGTCATCATGATGTATATGTCGGGTACGTTATCTGAATCATTCGGGAGGGAGTTAAGAATGAGATTACACCGCAACTTTGAGTGAGTTGCATGAGAGGGTCAGCGTCTTGTGGTGGCGAAGATGTTGATGAAGGAGCTTCAAACAATGGAAAGAAAAGTGTTAAGGATCGGATTGAGTATGTGAAGGAAGGGAATGCCGCTCAGCAGAGAGGTCGAGGAATCCCGGCGGCGGCAGAGGTGGAGGTCGCGATGGAGGTCGCAATGGAGGCCCAAATGGAGGCCGTGGAGTTAGAAGAATGATAAGGTTTACAAGGTTATTGCTACACCAAGTGAAATTCTGAGTACATTGATTTACGACACCTTTTGAAATGAATGATCTGGGAGAGTTAACATGAATCAATTCTGTAATTATCATCGGGAGCGGGGTCGTGAGGCTGACAATTGTTATAATTTGAAAAGAGTAATTCAAAACCAAATTGAAAGGGGTGCGTTGCAAGAGTATGTATGGCGGGAGCCAAATGGGGCGGATCAAGGAGGAAATGGAAATAGAAATGAAATTTTGGTGATTCACGAGCCTACAAGCATTACTTGCCTAAATAATCGAGATTATGTCGCTATCCCACACTTGTCACATTCCCGCCTATCCGCCCAGTGAAGAAAAGGATGATTAGTTTTTCAAGACGAGAGTTGGCTTTAACGCCAAGCCATGGATGCCAACCAATTGTAATCACAATCGCCAGAAACAGTATTTTGCATCGGGTTTTAGTAGATTACGGAGCAAGCGAAACATTCTCTATTATGATGCTTTTAAAAAGATGCGATATACAGAGGCTAATTTGGTGCCGTATAAAGGATTCTTGGAAGGGTTTACTAACCACTGTGCGGGTTAAAGGAACGATTTCGTTGGCGGTAGAGATAGGAGAGGATGAGAAGGTGAGAACTCGTCTTGTTGAGTTTATGGTTATTGATTTGGTGTCGCCTTATAATGCTATTGTGGGCATTCCCTTTATGCAAAGCTTTGAAATGGTGGTATCTATCCCGCATCGGCGAGTCAAGTTTCCTACGGCAAGGGGATAGCATGTTTGAAAAGTGAGGTGAAGGAAGTTATTCAAAAGAAGATTGAAATGCAAACAGCGGCGGCAGAGCAAGCACAAGTTCACTTTCTCTTGCTTTGGCGTGCGGGATGCGAGAATAAATATGATTACCGACTTAGGGGGATGTGAGAGTTGGGAGGAGACAGAAAGTATGAAGAATAAGTCGGCAATCATAATTATTGAGGAAAGAGTTTGAGGATGAAGTTATGAAGGAAAGAAGTGAGGAGCGAGATGTGGAGATAGAAATGATGCAAGAAAAGTCAGATAAGAATTTGATGGCTTTGATGGTGATGCAAGCGGAGATGGCTTGGTCTAGATCCACCGAATTTGTCAAGATGAAAGAGCCCTACATTGAAGAGATAGTGGATTCGGAGAGTGAGGAATGCGAGGAAGAAATCGTGATGGACACACGGGAAGTATGTCGCGTGGCGAGAGAGAAAAAGGGGAGAGTAGCGGTATTGGGATGAAGAGAAATGTCGATCGAAAAAAGGCGGCTGAAATTGAAGTAGACACACTGCAAATGCGGGATGAGCCTGATATTCAGGCGGCAGAAGAACTGGAAGAAGTGATTGTGAATGATAGATATCCCGAGCAGAAAATCAAGATTGGGCAACAGTTGAAGAAGGAAGAGCGGGATATGCTAATTAATTTTTTGCGAGATAACATTGATGTATTTGCACGGAGACCAGAGGATATGTGCGGAGTTGATGAAAATGTCGCCTTACACTGTCTAAATCTTGATCGAAATGTAGAGCCTTTTAAGCGAAGGTGAGATACTTATCGCGGAAAAGGAAAAGCGGTGATCGGGGAAGTAGAGAAGTTGTTAAAGGCGGGAATCATTGAAGAGATCACTTACCCAGTCTGGCTAGCTTGCCCAGTGATGGTATTGAAGGCAAACAAGAAGTGGAGAATGTGCATAGATTTTACAGATTTGAATATGGCCTGTCCCAAGGATTGTTATCCTTTGCCAAAGATTGATAGACTGGTGGATTCTATTGCGGGACACAAGGTGTTTAGCTTTATTGATGCTTACTCGGGGTATCACCGGATCAAGATGCTTGAGGAGGATAAAGCCAAAACGGCTTTCAGGACTCCCCTTGGAAATTTTGCTATAAAATGATGCCTTTTGGTTTGAAGAACGCTGGGGCGACATACGAAGGATGGTTAACAAGATATTTAAATCGCAGATTGGGAGGAATGTTGAAGCTTATATTGACGATATGGTGATCAAGACCAAGGGGGAGGATCATTTGGCGGATCTGGCTGAAACTTTTGAGAACTTGAGAAAGAATTCCATGAAGCTTAATCCAAGTAAGTGCACCTTTGGAGTAACGGCGGGAAAGTTTTTGGGATTTCTTGTAAATCGCCGCGGGATAGAGGCAAATCCTGAGAAGATCCGGCGTTAATTGATATGAAGTCGCCCAAGACCATTCAAGAGATTCAAAGGTTAAATGGTAGGGTGATAGCTTTGGGACGATTTGTGTCGCGGTCAGGCGAGAAATGTTTGCCGTTCTTCAAATGCGAAAGGAGATCAGAAGTTTGCTTGGGATGACAAGTGTGAAGAAGCTTTTCAGAAGATAAAGGAGTATTTGGGAAAGCCGCCCATCTTGTGTAGCCCAGAGGAAGGAGACCATTTATATGTCTACTTAGCGGCATCAGATTTGGCAGTGGCAGCGGTATTAATAAAGGAGGAGGGTGGCATGCAAAAACCCGTGTATTATGTTTCGAAGGCATTGAGTGAGGTAGAGGCGAGATATTTTAATGCAGAAAAATTGGCTTATGCTTTGGTAATAGCGACAAGGAAGTTGAGGGCCTATTTCCTATCTCACTCTGTTACTGTGTTGACCAATGCACCCCTAAGAAAGATTTTACAACAGCCTGATTCAGCTGGAAGGCTTCTTAAATGGTCGATTGAATTAACAGAATTTGATATTCAATATGAGGCGAGAAAGGCGATTAAGGCTCAGGCTCTGGCGGACTTTATTCTCGAAACTTCGTTCACATATGAAAGAGAGGAGATTGAGACTCAAGAGGCAAGGAAGAGGAAAGCCAAGTCGCAAGACCCTGAAGCGGAAGAAGAGAAAGAAAGACCTGCGGAATGTTGGGAATTGTTTGTTGATGGGTCCTCAGCCAAGGACAAAGGCGGAGCAGGGATTTCATTAAGCTCGCCAGGAAAAGATTGCACATATGAGAAGGCCTTGAGGTTTAAGTTTAACATGACAAACAACCAGGCAGAATACGAGGCGTTGGTAGCGGGTTTGGAGTTATGCCGAGATATCGGAGTAAAGCAGATAGTCGCCCACTCTGACTCTCAGTTAATTGTTAATCAAGTAAAAGGAAGATATGGAGTAGTGAGTGCAATTTTGACAAAGTATTGTGAAATGGTAAGGCGATTTTGCAAAGCTTTGATTATTGGGAGAGCTAGTGCGATTGATAGAGAGAAAAATGAGCGAGCCGACATGTTGAGCAAAGCCGCTTGCGATAAAATAGAGGAGTTGCCTAAGAAAGTGGTAGTTGAATTTGTGGAAGAGCCGGCTTTTGACAGGCCCACGATAATGGAAATTGAAGTTGGTGAAAAAGATTGGGTAAATGAAATGAAAGACTATTTGGAGAAAGAAGAGCTGCCCCAAGATGAAGATAAGGCGAAGATCGTTAGGAAGATGTCACCAAGGTTTCTTGTACGGGATGGGATCTTATACCGGAAGTCTTTCTCGCGGCCTTTGATGAGATGCGTGGAGCAGGGAAGGTTGATAACGTTTTGTTTGAGGTGCATGAGGGCGTTTGTGGAGGTCATCCAGGAGCAAGAACGTTGGCTAATAAAATCATGTTTCATAGGTATTATTGGCCGTCATTGAAGAAGGATGCGGAGGAGTATGTAAGAAGATGTGACCGGTGCAGGCGACATGCTAACATTCCTAGGCGACGGCGGCGAAGCAGACCCCAATTGTAGCAGCTTGGCCTTTTGATATGTGGGGAATAGACCTTATAGGACCTTTCCCCAAGGCCAAAGGAGGAGCGCGAGATGGTGGTGGTAGGCTGTTGATTATTTTACCAAGTGGATGAGGCGAGAGCTTTAACTTCTACACTGCGAAGACCGGATCATCGGGTTTGTAACGGAGGAAATCCTATGTCGCCATGGAATGCGCGGGCAATTATCTACGATCATGGGCCGCAGTTTAGAAAGAAGTTTCACGGATTTTGCGAGAATTTGAGTATCAAACATTGGCAGTCTGCAGTGTATAGGCCGCAATGCAATGGACAAGTGGAAGCCGCTAACAAGCAAGTTCTCGAGATTTTGCGTAAAAACTTAGAGAAGAGAGGCGGGGCTTGGTTGGAGGAGCTGTCTACAGCTTTATGGTATGTTAGAACGACAGTAAAGGGGTCAACTGGCGAGACAGCCTTCGCATTAACTTACGGTTCGAAGCGAATGGCTCCTGTGAGATGGGTTTGCCTACCCATAGAGTAACTTATTATGACGAGATAATGAATAGCGACAGAAGGTGCTTTGAGCTAGATCTGAGTGATGAAAAGAGGCTTAGAGCGAGAATGAGGATGATTAATTACAAGCAGCGGATGAAGGCACAACATGATAAGCGAGTAAAGAAGAGGTCATTTAATGTTGGCGATTGGGTGTTGAGGAGCCGTGACGTTAAAGAAGCGCAGCAGCGGGATTTGCCAAGCTAGATCCCAAATGGGAAGGTCCCTTCCAAATTGCTAGAATTGTGCGAGAGGGGACTTATCACTTGAAAGAAGAAGACGGCAAAGAGGTCCCGAATGCATGGAGTGTTGATCACTTAAAGAAATACTACCATTGAAGTGATAAGGGTAATTTGCCTATCTTGTTCCTATTAAAAGTCTTTTTAATAATCATTTTTATGAATTTATGAACTTTTCAATGATGAATGAAAGTCATATGCTTCATGATTTTAATAGAAAATGTATACATGGAACTTATGTTGAATACGTTTATGATACAATGAAAATATGAAATTTTATTCCTCATATGTGCTTTACATGGAATGAATTTTATAGTTATGTATGATTAGTAGCCAATGACATGGTAAATAAATTGCTCAAGAGTAAAGTTGCCTAAAGACAACTTCACTTTTTCGATGGGAGTATATGTGTATGGTGATATCTCGCTAAAGGTAAGAAGGTTAAGAGTTTTTGATGAATTATCAAAACAATTTTTGATGAATTATTGAAAGGAATGAATAAATGTTGAAAGTCGACGGACTATAAATGTTGAAAGTCGACGGACTATAAATGTTGAAAGTCGTCGGACTATAAAACGATGCGAGTCAAAGAAAGTCGTCGGACTATAAAACGATGCGAGTCAAAGTAAGTCGTCGGACTATAAAACGATGCGAGTCAAAGTAAGTCGTCGGACTATAAAACGATGCGAGTCAAAGTAAGTCGTCGGACTATAAAACGATGCGAGTCAAAGAAAGTCGTCGGACTATAAAACGATGCGAGTCAAAGTAAGTCGTCGGACTATAAAACGATGCGAGTCAAAGTAAGTCGTCGGACTATAAAACGATGCGAGTCAAAGTAAGTCGTCGGACTATAAAACGATGCGAGTCAAAGTAAGTCGTCGGACTATAAAACGATGCGAGTCAAAGAAAGTCGTCGGACTATAAAACGATGCGAGTCAAAGAAAGTCGTCGGACTATAAATCGATGTGAGTCAATGAAAGTTGTAAACTATGATATAAATCAAGTTATCGATGGTGAAAGATGTTTTTGTCTATGGACTATAAAAATGAAAGCTTCGGAGCTATGAATGAAGAAAAGATTTATCTCGCAGTAAGGGCAAGAGCATAAGTCGCTATGAAAGATACCACTCTCTCGCTGAAAGAAAAAAGGAAAGATGAGGCAGAAAGAAGGAAATTATTCTAAGTATAAAGCAAAAGAAGATCAAGAAAAGATTAGAGTTAGCGACAATATGAGTCGCAAAATATGTTATGAGTAAAGTCGCCTAAAGACGACTTCACTTTTTCGATGGGAGTATATGTGTATGATACCTGTCATGCAAAAGAGATTTTGATGAACTATCAAAACAATGAATGGAGAAATAAGTAAAGCAAAAAGTAAAGGGGCAAGCACAAAGGCCGCAAATGTACAATGTTCAAAAGGCGCGCAGGCCCCAAAAAGAAAAGAGAGTAAATTGTTTAGCCATCAAGGCAAGTTACAAAAATTGTTCAAAGTAAAAGTTAAGAAGGAGATAGATCAGACATCGGGTTCAGTAGGCGGGATGATTTGGCTGGAGCTTGAAGCCGCTAAAGCGAGAGCTTTGGCATCATCCAGCTGCTTATGCTTGTGCTCAAGAAGAGTATCCCACAAAGCTATAGCATTCGGAACTTGAACAGGAGGAGCTCTCCATGGCGATTTTCCCAAGAAAGCATCTTCATCGGCCAAGATCTTTGAGTTCTTGAGTATAAGGAACTACGGAATGACCGCGGCGACAAACCTCGCTAAAAATTGGCTCAGAACCCCAGTGGGCGAGTTTTTCAAGCGTGATAGCAGGAATGTCGTTGATTTCTGCCGCTGCGGCTCGCATAACTTGAAGGGAAGTTTGGTTCCCAATGTCAGCGATGTCGTCGGTTAATTGAGCCACATCGGCATCCAGAGTAGCAACTTCCGCGGTCTTCTCAGCTAGTTCCTCTTTAAGTCTAGCAATCTCGTCTTGAAAAGTTTGAGTTTCAGCGGCATGAGTTTCCTTTAAAGCTTCATTCTCACTCCTCAGTTTAGCGACATTTTCTTTGGCAGAATCAAGTTCAGTAGTGGCAGTGGCGAGATTGGAATTGGCGGCATTGAGATCAGTTAGGGTCTGGTCAAGTTGATTGTGAGAAGTGGTTAGGTCAGTCTTCAGTTTGTCCCGCTCCTTTTCCAAGTTTTTGATGGAAGAATCCCGTCTCGTAAGTCTACCCTTAAGGGTATCTTTGTCGCGTTTCAATCTAGCAGATTCATTTTCCGGTCAGTGTTTGCCTCGCTGATGCCGGTGATAGAAGATCCAAGCTGGGAAAAGATAACAATTATAAGTTAAGAGAAGGTTGAGAATAAGATTAAGGTAAAGTAAAATAAGGAAGGAAAGAAGAACTAACCAATGAAAAATAATAACCCGCCTGGCATGCGGCATGAGCAGAGTCCATTTGGGAGACATTATGAACCTGTACTTGATCACTAGCTCTGATTAAGGCCGAGCTGCCCAATAGATATTCTTCCGCGCTTTTAGTTTCCTCAATCAACCCCTTTATCCGGGGGACTCTGGCAATTTCCTTGCTAAGCTCATAAAGCCCAACAAAATCAAGGGGCTTGGAAAAGTTTTCCTGTAGCCAACTGGGAGTAGGAAGAGAGGAAGAAGTGCTAGGGCCAGGAGGAGTTGAAGGGGAGCTGGAAATGAGTGTTAAGTCGCAGACCTCCGTCTCGCGGGAAGGAAGATTTTCAATTTGTGGGGGCTCAGAAATGTTCACTTCTAAAGAAGAAGTATTTGGTGGAACAAGATTGGAGGAAAGGGTTTCAATATTTTCAGTCGCCGGTGCGACATCAATTGGCGGGATGACAGCTTGGGAAATGGTGGTCTCAACATTTGGCGAAATAGAAGTGGGCGGAAGATTAGTTTCAGTAGAAGGAGGAGTGGAATCAGTAACAGGATTTGGCGGGATATTTACCTGAGAAGCGGGAGTGACACTGGTTGTTACAGAAGCGACCCTTTTCAGTCGTTTAGCTCGCGCCGCTTGATTGGTTGGTGCGGCTCTTTTCCTAGTGGTGTTCTGAGTTTTCTCCAAAACAATCTCTTCAGTATCTTTACCATCGCGAGAAATTGGTAAAGTAAGATTTCCAGGGAGGGAAGCAAGAGCAAGGCCGCGTGCATTTGCCAATTGTTTCCTTCTCTTATCAGTTTCTGAGTTGGCAGCTTGACGACTTTCCATGGATTTAGCCCGGTGATCTGAAAATAAATAGAAGGAAGTTAAAGGTTATGGTATTCCAAGTTATAATTGAAGAAAAGAAAAGATAAGATTAAAGGGGAGACATACAAAGAGCGGTATTCATGGCAGTACAGTGACGAGAACCTTTGCAAAACTGACATTCATGAGCATATTTGTTGTCGGAATGTCGCTCCCATCCGTCGAAATAAACGTGGCTTATGGGAACTCGGGTCTGGACTCGGGGTAAGTTGTAAGCCAAACCGACTTGATCTAGCAATTCCCTATTCCGCAGAATACCTCTCCAAGAAATGAGAGGCTGGGGAGTGTCAGGAGCAGAATTTGCAGGTAAGGCGATCAAAGAGCGAATGTCGTCAACAAGGGCAGTGTCGCCAATGGAAGAAGCATCTTTGGATTCAATTTGAGTATTAATAGGATGAAGGTCGGCAGGATGAGACCATCCAGCGCGAGAAACAACAAAGAGCGGGTCGTCCATCCAATCGTGAATTTTGGTGGGCAGTGGAGTAAGGACTTTGGGACCCCTATGGTATTGGAGAGAAAGGCGAGTTTCCAATATGTCATCAGCAAGTTGGTTGGTTTGCTTGTATCCAGTAAACAAAGAAAGCATAGCAGTAATGGTGGGTTCTTTTCGCAGAGAGCGACAAATGGCGATGAAGGTAGTTATTATTCTAATAGCATTTGGGTGAATTTCGGTGATCATGGCTTGGGCTTTATACAAGAATTCGCAAAGGAAAGGATCAAAGGGGATCCTAAGGCCGGCCTTGAGTTGAGAAGGGAAAATGACAATGCCATCCCGCATTTCTCGCAAGTGGGCAAGGGAAAGGTCTCCTTGATATTCAGAAATGCAATAGATGGAGCTATCTATGTGATACTCCCTATGCCAATCAGTTATAGGGTTGGGAATTAGGGAGGCTTTATCTGTTGCATGGGAAGATCCCGCCTCAGCATGAGCGGGATTGGTAAAAAGTGTACCTTCTTGAAGGGCGATATTTTGAACCCCAGTAGGAGGGGGATTGTTGGTAGCAGCAGCGGCAGAAGATGTTGCTTGACCAGCCATGTCGCAGGAATCACTGGAAGAAGAAGAAGAAAGGATTGATTTATAATGTGTTCTACGTTTGGAAAAGGGATCAGCGACACATTGGGATTCAGAGGAGTCGCTTAAAGACAGTTTATACTTATCTTTGATAAATCGAACTAATTGATTACTAGAAGGGAAAATATGCGACATAGGGGCTGAAAGTGGAAGGAAAAAATGGCCTTGGATTTCAAGGGAGTCAATCAGAGAAGGATCCACCCAGTGTTCAACTAAAAACCTAATTAGGTCGGCCTTGGGCAATCTCGCCCAAGTAGTTCGCAGGCGTCTATAAAAGCCGCTGAAACACAGCGACGACCGTATCTAACTACCTTGGCACAGTATTTAGATCTCGCCATGAAGGGCAGTTTGGGAAAAATTATTTTTATGGAATGAAAGGAAATGCAACTTTAAATAATTGTGTAAAAGGGGGAGACCAAAATGTAAAGGATAAAGAATGCGAAGGGTTTAAGGAAAAGTTACCTGAGGAAAAGGATGATCTTGGTCGGAAAAGATGAAGGGTCACCGGGAAAGATGAACAGACGCCGGAGATGATGATCAGATTCTGGGAATTGAGAAATATTACACCAAATCACTTTGAAAAGGCGTAAATAAGAATGAAATCAAGGTCAAGAAGCAAATGTGGGCAAGAAATCAGGGATTTAGGCAGTAAAAATGAGGAAGAATGGTCGGAATTAGTGTTGATGTTCGCCGGAAAAGGAAAGGGCTCAAGCAAGGTTTAAGTATCGTGAAAAGAGGAATGGGGGTTATGATTTGGTATTTATATGAGAGAGGGGTTAAGGAAATGATGGATGTGACGTTTGGGGAAGGTTTTTGAATTTTCCCTCACAACCGGGCCCGATTCCCAAATGACGGCTCATTAAAATGTTAAAGGTAACCAAGAGAAGGACACGTGTATGGACAGGGATCTCCAGTGGTAGCTTCTTGAAGAAAATTGCATATGTCGCTAATTGAATAATCTTTGAACATAAAGTTTTTGGCGAGACCATAAATGAATCTCGCCATAAACTTAGGGGCTTCTGATGCTGACCAAATATAGAGATTGGGCTTGGCCCAAGTTTATTAACAAGAAAGCGGCAAAGTGGGCCCAAATTAGAGTGCGACCCAAGAAGAAGAAAAGGATATAGGCGGCCCAAGGTAGGAAGACGAGACAGGAGTATCCCGCTAATATCATTCAGAAAGGGAGAAGACCAAGACGTCAAATAGCGACATATTATGAGGAGAGCAGGCGATAAATAATAACGGCGAGACATGATGTTAAAGGCGATATAGTCGGATAAGGCGAGACATAATGATGAGGCGAGATAGGACAAGAAGTGACTCTATCCGGCGAGAGAAGGATCCTTGTTAATGTTATTCACCGCGGCGGCATATAAATATCTACCAAGTGGGACCCATTAGACGGTTATGCATTGGGATTGGTGATCACGTGATTAGGGTTTACTTTATGAAAGGACCAATGATATGGCGACACGTGGCAGTAGGCATGAAACGTGAGGATGTCATGTGCAAGGCACGAGGATGAAGGGTATAAATAAGATATGCAGCTTCATTGTCAAGGTACGTTGATTCATACACACACAACCACAAACACTCTCAAATTCTGTGATTTTCCCCTTTCACCAGCCAATTCTTATCCTCACGCCGGAGGGGCTTTCGCCGGAGCCGCCCCCGGCTTAGTTGACGTTTGATTGTGTGCAGACCAGTCGGAGAAGAAGGAGCCGGAGATATCGAAGTCGGACTACAACGGTGAAGTTGCTGTTGAGGAAGGTCCTAGCAACATCACTTTCCTTCTTTTGTTTTGTGGCCACACTTTTTTTTTTTTGGGGTAACCTAATAAGACGGAGGCCTAAAGTGGAATAGTTAGTATTTCGCTTGGTGTTTTGGAATTTGGCTGGTTGCATAAATGATCCAAATTAAATCTCTAATAAATACTCCATCCTCCCAATAATAAGTTCACCATTTTGGCTCCGATACGCAAATTAAGGCTCCGTTTGTTTTGGGAAAAATGAGGAAAAGGCTCCGTTTGTTTTGGGAAAAATGTTTTCCGGAAAAACATTTTCCTCATTTTTCGGTGTTTGTTTCGCACCAAAAAATGGGAAAAACTTCATTTTTATCTTATTTTCCGGAAAACATTTTCATTTTCCGGAAAACATTTTGCCGTAAATCATTTTCTGGAAAATGTTTTACGCTAAACAAACGGAGCCTAAGGGTGGAAAAAATATTGTGAGTGTAATAATAAAATAAGAGAGAGAATAAGTGGAGGAAATAGTAAATTTGAAAAGTGTTGTTAGTGTAATAGTGAAATAGGAGAGAAAATGAGTAGATGAAATAGTAAAGATTCTTTGTCAAAAAAGGAAAATTGAAGCTTCTACGAAATGCCATTTTGGGTAAAAAATGAAGTTATTAATGGGACGGAGGAAATATGTGATTCTTGTTAATTAAAGGATATCGATAAAATGAAAATCATATTCTTAACAAATGATGATTGAATGGATTTGGACCAATTGATCCGTCATTCGACTATATGGCTCCAAGCCCCGGACACAATTGTTGGAGCCGTCTCTTCTCTTTCTCTTAGTAGGATAAACGAAAAATACAGGAAACGAAAAATTTCATTCCTGCCCTTCTTGTAATTCAATTTGAAAATTTCTTCTTATTCTTATACAATGAAGTAATATCAAAATTTCCTTAAATTAAAAAAAAAAAAAGAAAAGAAGAAGAAGTAACATCGAATAGGAGATCGAAGATTAAAATGAACAGTCGGATCTATCAAAAACTAAGGAGATCGAAGATTAAAAGGAAATGAAGCATCTTTATTGTTTCTTAAATAAATTAAAAAAAAAATATTTACAACCTCTCCAACAGTATGGTGAATGAAGCATGAATAAAAGGAAATGAAGAAGATTGCTATCATCTACCCTCTCCATCAGTATCATGAAGCATTGGTGTGGATGCATCATTTCTATTGATTCCAGAGACTCTGCTGCTGGCACTTGAGGTGTAAACACCACCAATATTAGTATTTCCTCCGGAACTTGAAGAAGTAGTTGTGGTCATTCCGTCGTCGTTAAATTCCACTTCCATCATTTCCTTCCAAAAGAAAATAAATCTTGATAACGGTATATCCGGCAATTAAAGAGTAATGATAAACAAAGGTGCAAAAATCGATCATTTTGATTTAGAGATCGGCTAATTTCAATAAATTAGGTTTTGATTTTTGAGGTCGTGCTAGTACTGGTGCTGGGATTGTTGTTGGAGGTGGTTGGGGGGAGTTTGAAGAGTGATTTAATGGCAGCGGCGGCGGAAGCGGAGGAGGTAGAAGGACGGCGAGAGGGAGAGCGAGGGAGAGGAAGATATGAAATGAAAAAAAAAAAATTATATAAATGGGTATTTTGGTAATTTTTTTGATTCCCTGTATTTTTCGTTCCTGTATTTAACCATATCCCTTCGTAGCGACAATGTTTGGTTGTGACGCCATCACTTTCTCTTTTTTTTTTTTTTTATTACCCAGGTTCCCCAGCTTTGCCGGATCAATCCTGGACCACCAGGTACCGGCTCCTCAGTATGCTGGCGGAGGTAAATCGCGGGATGTGCCCTATGCAGCCAGGGTGGCAGTACCCCTTATACTCCTGGCCCCAAGGGAGCCCTCCTACAAGGCATTTACACTCTTACAACACCAAATGGCTGCTCCAGCTGCTCCTGCCGAGGCAATTACATCACTTTCACAACACCCGAATGGTGCTCCGGTGCTCACTTGCCAAGATTTGAACTCCCCACTGAGGTTGCAAGCCCGGTGATCTTTGCTTTCCTTAACTGCACGGATGTGCCCCGGGGGACTCCTAAGGACCCTGAAACCCAAGGTAGGAATTAAACCATAAAGATTTCCCTTGGGGGGAATCGAACCGGTGACCTCCCCTTCGGAAGGCCACCATTATACCACTGGGCCAAGGCCCATTAAGTGTGACGCCATCACTTTCTCATTTCTATATGAAGCTGTCAAAATTAGAATTTAATTTAAGACCAATTTAATTATGGACAATGATACATAAAGTAAAATTACATAAGTGTTATGGGAATTTTCAGCATGATGACATCCTCAGCTGCAGCCCAGGGACTGGTCAGAGGATGATATAGCGAGATATCAGGCTGGCGTGGCGGCCGATGAGTATTTTGACTTGGCTACCCCGTATGCCACCTTTGTGGAGCAGCGGTTGAGGACGCCACAGAAGCTAGTGAAGCTGGCTGTCACTCAGGGGTACGGGAAAGCTGAGCCTACTGACCCGCCGATGCCTCCTGCTCATCTCTCATATGTGGTCAACGGGGTACCGAGGAGATTCATGATTCCCGTTCCTGACACGAGGGAGCCCCGGTATACTCTGCCGCCTGACAGCACTGTAAGTACCTTTTTGGTCGCTTGGATTTTGGATCTTCTTTGCTTTTTGCAATTTTGAGATTTTTCTGAGATGTTCTGAGTTTTTCTTCTCTTTTCTCTCAGGTTCCTGCTCACTCATACGATGGCTTGGTACGGCAGAACAGGGGCTGGAAGGATGTGTGCCGGTCCCTTCTGAGGAAGTTGGCATGTGCTTCCAGGGCTGGGGTTAATGTGTAAGAGCCCGTGCGCAAAAGAAGGCACGTCGAGAGCACAGTATCCACTTCCTCGGCCTCAGAGTATGCTACATCCTCTACTAGTGCCATGCCTCGGGGACAGGGACGTAATACCGGCATCCTGGAGCAGCTAGCTGAGTATGAACATGTGAACGTCAACCTGTCGGATGTGAGTGACGCCGAGGACTTGATGAAGGATCCTAGCTTCTATGAGCTGAGCAGCGACGAAGAGTTGGAGGCTTAGGATTCTTAGGGATTTGTTCTAGGAGGAAGGAAACAAACAATGAACAATTTTATGCACATTTTATTTGTTTTTCATTTTATTTGGGCACCTATGGGGCAAAAACAATGTATTACTCTTTTATTTGCTTTTCTACTTTATGCTTTATGAATTTGCATATTACTTGAGTCTCGGGGCTGCTTTTTTGCTTGAAAATGGGGGTGAAACTGGGCCAAAATGATTTGTGATGACATATAACTGTATGGTTGGTATTTGGATATGTTTTTGTACAGGTTTTGTTGAGAAAGTGGGGTGAGAACTCCACTTGGGCAGCAACTTTGATTGCTGCAGATTTTTTTCTGCAGATGGCAAATGAGGCCGTCCGGCCTAGACTTGGGGAAAATGAAGTCGTACGGCTGAGAGTTCTGTCTGAACTGGTTTTTTTCAAAATAAAACCAAGGCTTAGCCATTTCATTTCATTTTCACCTTAGACTTGTCCCAACTGATCCCAGAGCATATTTTTGACCAAAAGACATCAACTTTGATCGTTTGCAATGGAGAAAACCGTCAGATTGCAAAAGGGGAAAAAAGATCATTTTCTGTCCGATCTTCAATCTTGGATGAGGCACAACTTACAATCCCACAAGAGGTTGTTTGATACCACCTTCAAAATCAAATCTTTATGGCATTTGAAGGATCTCCCGCCCGATTGGGACCTTTTGAGAGCCGCTGCGAGGTTTTGGGACGTCCGGAGACATGTCTACTGCTTTTCTTACAATGAGCTCGTCCCAACTTATGAAGACTTCCGAGCATTGATTGGGGGTCCAGAAATTGAGGCCATATCGATTCCTCTGACCGGAGACGTGCCGGTGACGGTAAAGCTGGCATCTTTTCTGCAAATTTCTTTGGAAGAGGCCATGGGGATGATGGTAGCCCCTGACAGGATTGACCTTTCTGATATCCCGGGCAGGTTTGGATTTTCGGATATGGCTATGACTCCGGTGGCTATGGATGCCTTTATCCTTAGTGTGCTTTCATTTCTGTTCACCGTTGAGTCCGTAGGGGTCTGTCACGGTGGCCTTTTGGATATGGTTAGAGACTGCAGGGCGGGGAAGGACATCGTCCCGCTGGTTTTGGGTGAGACCCTGCATGGCATTGACAGGATGGCTAGGGGAGACCATTTCATGAGGTCTGGGAGCCCGGAGGTGCTGACTTTGTGGCTACAGGAGAGACTTGGGGCTTTGCCAGGGGCTTCACCTACTCAGTGCCCTTGGGTAATTTCCCAGAGGGGTACACCTAGACAGCAGGACTAGGGTGACTGGGAGCTGACGATGGCTAGGTTATCTACATCGGATATCCACTGGTGGGTGCCTCATTGGAGGTTGCAGACCCGGAGGACATTTCAGGAGTCCTACATAGTGAAGGTGCCAGGCTTCTCTTGGTCATCATTCTACATACCCTGCTTAGCATTCAGACAGTTCGGGACATTACAGGAGCCATTGGGTGATTGGGAGGACATCCGTACCATGGAGGTGGTGCCTTTGGACATGAGGGATCCAGCCATCTTCTCATTCTTCTCAAGGGCTTGGACATATACTTCTTTCCCACCTAGGGCCATTCTCAAGAGCTGGAAGAGTACCATACTGACCATGGCCTATTTGGATTGGTACGAGAGGGAGATGGGAGCGACTCAGGTCATTCTGGGAGAGAGACGTCAGGCTTTATTGGGGGCTGACTGTGACTCGAGCAGGATTTTGAGGGAGACTGAAGCCAAGGCGAGTCGCCATAATCAGTTGGGTGACCTTATTAGGGATATGGAGGCTCGATATGAGAGGCTTTCGGAAGTCGCCCCCTTGACTGAGGCTCAGAGGGAGGAAGTACGTGCTCGTGCCCGGGTTGAGAAGGCACTTATTGACACGGGTTTGATGGAGGCTCCAGTGAGAATACCTGAGGTCGGGATAAGGGAGACCGACATCTTAGAAAAGAAGAGGAAGAACACTCGACGGGGTCGAGGTAAAGAGAAGAAGACCAAAAAAGACTCAATGAATGACAACTGATAGGTCTTTTCTTAGGATTCCCTTATTGCCATTTGCAAACACAATTAGCTTATTAGACCTTTTATTGTATTTTAGATCTTTGTAGCAGGTTAGCAGAGTCAAGAGTAGACCGTGCTTGAACTCATCAAGGAATTTTTGACTTGTAATTAACAAGAGATATTATCTTAGAAATTTATAAGACACATTTCATGGAAACTTTTATTGTCTTATTTATTATTTAGACCGAACTATTGATGGCTGCCTACGTTCCCCTTTTACAAGAAAGACTAAGGGGCTCAGGTCTTCGTAGTTCATTCTGGTGAACTATCAGGATTTTGCCTTTTTGGTCTTCTTTTTTTTTCTTTTTTGTTATATTTTTTTTATGTGCAGCCCTGTTTTTTGCCTAGACCGCCCTTTTTGGGTTTTCGGCCTAGCTGGGCATTACTCTTTTTGCACTAAGATTTTTTCTTTCTCTTTTTCTTTTTTTTTATGTGCAACCCTGTCTTTTGCCTAGACCGCCCCTTTTGGGTTTTTCAGCCTAGCTGGGCATTACTCTTTTTTGCACTAAGATTTCTTCTTTCTTTTTTTTCTTCTTTTTTTTTCTTTTCCTTTTTCTTTTTCTTCTTTTTTTTTGTATTTTTTTTTCAAACATAGTACATGCGGAGCTTATCACCGTTGACTGGGTGGACAAAAGGATTGCCGTCCAGGTCCGCAAGCTTCATTGCTCCTCCCGATAGTATCTTCTGCACCACATACGGGCCGATCCAAACGGGTTCCCACTTTCCCAGGGGGTTGTCTCTGGTGGGAGGCTTCACTTTCAGTACTAGATCACCCTCTTTGATGTCCCTGGCCTTGACCTTTTTGTCGAATGCCCTGGCCATTCGCCTCTGGTAGGCTCGGGTGTGCTCCATGGCTTTTAGCCTTCTTTCATCGAGCAGGGCCAATTCATTGTGCCGGCTGCGCAGCCATTCTACCTCGTTGACACTGTTTTTCAGGAGGACCCTTAGTGACGGGATTTCCAACTCCACGGGCAACACTGCTTCCATCCCATAGGTTAGGGCAAAGGGAGTTTCTCCCGTAGCTGTTCTGACAGACGTTTTGTAGCCCCAGAGTGCTAGGTGTAGCTTCTCAAGCCAGTCACGACCACGGGTGGCCATTTTCCGGATAATCCGCTCGAGCGTCTTATTGGCAGCTTCCACGGCTCCATTAGTCTGAGGTCTGTATGGGGATGATTTGTGGCGAGTGACTCTGAATTCTGACAGCAGTCTATCGCAGTCCCCTTCAAAGTGCGACCCGTTATCTGAAATGACCTCATTGGGCACCCCATATCTGCACATAATGTTTTCCTTGATGAACTGGGCCACTTTTCTGGAAGTGAGGACTTTGTAGGACTTGGCCTCTACCCATTTTGTGAAGTAGTCGACTGCCACTAACACGAATTCATGCCCATTGCTTTCTGTTGGGGCTATCTTCCCTATCACGTCAATACCCCAAGTTGCAAACGGCCAAGGAGTCGTCATGCAGTACAGGTCATGCGGCGAGAGATGGTTAAGGTTGGCAAACCTTTGGCACTTGTCGCACTGTCGGACGTGTTGGACACAGTCTGTTTCCATGGAAATCCAGTAGTAACCCATTCTGAGGATCACTTGCATCAATGCTCTGGCATTCATATGATGACCGCAGGGACCATTGTGGACTTCGGTCATTAACTCTCTTGCCCTTTCTTGGGTGACACATAGGAGGAGTGGCCCCTGATACCGTTTCTTGTACAGGTCGCCCCCTAGCATGATGCAATGGGAGGCCAATCGTTTCAGGGCTTGCAAGCGCTTGGCCTTGATGCCTACCCTTGGTCTACCTTCTTCGTCTCTAAAAGAGGACTCTCCATCTTTGAGGAAATGGTAAATCTGACTGTACCAGGGTTCCTTGACAGGCTCGGGTCCCAAGTCTATTTCACAACAGAAATCCGGGGCTTCTCTTCTACCCACTCTGAAGGGTTTTATTGCCTTTCCCTCGGAGATCTCTACCAATAAGGCTAGAGTAGCTAAGGCATCTGCAAATCTGTTCTTATCCCTTGGCATGTAATGGAAGGTCACGTCTCTGAACTGCTCAGTCAACTCTTCCATGTAGGCATGATACCTCTGAAGATTAGGGTCCACAGTCTTCCATTTATTGGAGTCCTGGTTGATGATCAGGGCTGAGTCTCCATAAACTTCGAGCTCCTTGACATTTCTTTCTAAGGCAGCCTCTAAACCAGCAATGTAAGCTTCATACTCGGTGACATTGTTCGTGGCAGGGAAGTCCAACTTGATGGCTATTGGCGTGTGCTCATCTTTCAGATCGACTAGTAGCATTCCTACTCCGTTTCCTCTTTTGTTAGCAGCTCCATCAAAGAATAGCTTCCATCGGTTCTCAGGCTCAACTACAAAGATCCCTTCATCTGGGAATTGGGGTTCAGGCCCGCGGTCCTCATTGCTAGGGAAGTTGGCCAGATGGTCTGACAACGCTTGACCCTTGATGGCCTTTCTCGTCACATAGTTGATGTCATACTCAGCTAAGAAGAACGACCACTTGGCTAGGCGCATCGAGAGGGAAGGCTTGTCAAAGATGTACTTGATGGGGTCCATTTTTGAGACCAAGTTCACAGAGTGGGCTTGCATGTAATGCTTCAGCTTACTGACTACCCAGACCAGTCCTGCACAAGTCTTTTCACACGCTGAGTAATTGAGCTCACTTCCCTGCAGCTTCCGGCTGACAAAGTAAATGGCATTTTCTACCCGAGAGTCCTTTTTCTTCTGAGCAAGCATAGCCCCAACTGTCGTATAGGTGACAGTGAGATAGAGCAGAAGAGATTTCTGTCTATGTGGGGGACATAGCACCGGAGGATGTACTAAGTATGCCTTGATTTGGTCAAAGGCATCCTGGCATTCCTCGGTCCATTCTGTGTCTACATTCTTCTTCATGAGCTTGAAGATGGGCTTGCACATAGTAGTCAACTGGTTGACAAAGCGGCTGATGTACTGTAGTTTGCCCATAAAGCTCTTGACTTCTGTCTGGGTTCGAGGTGGCCTCATGTCCATAATGGCCTTGATCTTTCAGGGATCGACTTCGATACCTCGCTCCGTGACCATATACCCAAGCACTTTTCCCCTTGTCACTCCAAAGGTGCATTTGGCAGGGTTCAGTCTCATGGAATGCTGTCTCAACCTCTCAAAAAACTTTCGCAGGTCAACAAAGTGCTGTCCATCCTCGCCTTTGGAGTGGATTATCATGTCATCGACATAGACCTCAATCTCTTTATGGATCATGTCATGAAAGAGTGCGGTCACTGCCCTCTGATACGTAGCCCCGGCGTTCTTAAGCCCAAATGGCATCACCGTATAGCAGTATGTTCCCCACGGTGTGGTGAAGGCTGTCTTTTCTTGGTCCTCCTCGGCCATCTTGATCTGGTTGTAACCAGAAAAGCCATCAACGAAGGATTTGACTTCGTAGTTGGCAGTGCCGTCCACCAGAATGTCTATATTTGGCAAGGGATAGTCGTCTTCGGGGCTGGCTTTGTTCAGATCCCGGAAATCTATACAGCAGCGCACCTTCCCATTGGCCTTAGTCATAGTCACAATGTTGGATAGCCATGTTGGATATTCGATGACTCAGATGAATCCTACCCGCAGTAGCTTCTCAATCTCTTCTTTGACCTGCAGAGACCATTCTGGCTCTATCTTCCTCAGTTTCTGCTTTATTGGCTTAGCATCTGGTGCTAGAGGGATTCTGTGCTCCACAATTGAACTGTCTAGCCTCGGCATATCCTTGTATGACCATGCAAACACGTCTATGTATTCTCTGAGCAGATTGATCAGTCTGTCCCGTTCAACCCCCTGAAAGAAGTTTTCAATCTGTGTCTCTTTAGGTTCCTCGACAGTACCCAAGTTAACACTTGTTAAAACCTCCTCGGCAGCTTGGGCCCGGTTTTCCTCTTTGTCTGTAACCTGCTTAAAGATTTCTTTAATGTATTGTTCGTTTAGTGTGTTTGCATCTTGTTCAAATGATTCATTATTAACTGTTGTTAAGTTTTGAGTTAATTTATCATTTGTTAAGTTGGCAATAAGGGGATACTCAGAAAGATCTGTCATTTCATTCAAAGCGAAAGGAAAGATGACATTGGCTACATATTCATAATCCTCAGGCGTGAGGCCTTCGGATGACTCAGAGGACTGGAATTCAAAGATTCCTGACTCAATTGTATGGATGACAGGGTGTTTGACACAACTGGGCTGAGAAGGACGGGGTACCAATCCAAGCTCCGTGATCATTTGCTATCGGCCCTGAGAATGTTTTCCAGTTCTCTAACGACATCTCTGTTTTAGTCACCAAAGTACGAGGATCAAAAGGCTCTTCACCACCGTCTCCAATTACGGCAACTACCTCGTCATCTGAGTTGAAGTCGATTAAATCAAGAATCTGCGCTCCTTCATCAAACAGCTTTTGCAAACCCAACTCACTGTCTTCACTACCGGCAGCTTCTATCTGGCTGATCTTCGGAAGAGCTAACTCAAAGGCGGAGAAATTCATTACCCCAGATGAGAAGAGTGCTGACTCTTTGAAACTGTCTGGGTTTCCTTTGAAGGCATACTTGTTCTGAACAGTAGTGGTAGCCCCAGGAATGTCCGGCAAGTCAAGGAACATTCTCCGAACAGGATTTGCTGGTTTTCCCCGAACTTTGTCAAGGTTTTCCAGAAGAGTTTTTCTCAAGGAGGTCTGACTATCATATTGGGTCCCACCTTTTGTGAAGTACTGGGCGAGGGACAAGCTGTAAGGATGGAGACGAACCCCCTCACTTCATTTTCTGAAACTGTTCCCTTAGCCTTTCTGTCATCCCGAGAACTCGGTTTGTATCCCAAGCCGTATCGGGTAGTCTGTTCCTTCACATCAATGATAGCATTGCGACCCTGAAGTCGTTTACCCAATCCAAGCCCCGGGAGATAACCCATTTTTCTCATCATTCGCATGGCAGGGGGTATTTTGTCATAGGTAGCAGTGAGGTCGGTGCAACATACTTGTGCTTTGGAGGAGGCTACAGAGAATCCGTTCAGGGCAAATCCTTCATCATCATGTTTGATTTCCAGTATCGGGATACCTCCAGTGCTGGTTCCTTCCACGGTGACACTGTCTCCGTAGATAGTAGTAATAGTCTCGTCGCCTGACTGGAATTTGACGCACTGGTGCAAAGTAGAGGCTACCCCATTTATCTGGTGGATCCAAGGTCATCCCAGCAAAGCGGTAAATGAAATGGGAATGTCAATCACTTGGAAGTCAACATCCATGGCCTTCTTCCCAAACCACAACTTGAGAGTAGCAATCCCCAGAACTGATCCTGCAGTGGAATCATAAGCCTTAATAGTCTGACTGGAAGGCTTCAAATCTGTGGGCTTCAAATCCAACAGGTCCATCATCTTTCCTGGTAAGACGTTCATTGCAGACCCTCCGTTAACTAGTACCCTTGGCAATCGGCTCTCTTCCAACTGGACTGTGATGTAAAGGGGTTCGTTATGACTAGCCCCATATTTTGGCAGGTCCAAGTCAGTGAAGGTAATGATATTTCCATAATGGATACTTCCAATCATCTGGACGACCTCATCTGGGGTGACATCTATAGGCACCATGGTCTTGGCCAAACTTTCTTCTAGCTTCAGTTTGTGAGGGTATGAGGAGGTTAATAGGGACCACAGGGAGATATTGGCTTGAGTACACTTCAACTGAGTCAATACCGGATCCTCTTTTTCAGAGTCTGGCTTTTCTGCTTCTGGCTTGTAAGGTCTTTTGTCTGTCTTCGGCTTGGAGACGGAATTTCTTTTGTCACCCTTAGACTGCTCAACACTCATCTGTCCGGACCGAGTCATCACATAGACGTTGGACTTTTCTGAGTCATCATTCCTACTAGAGGATTCCTTCAGCTCTTTCAAAGTCAGAGGTGGGCTCTTGCTGGCATATGGCCAATTCTGCTGATTAATCTGATTAACAACACTATCGGAGGCATAGACAGCTTCCCGGATCCGATTCCAGGTCACTGGCTTTCTGGCCTTTTCTGAATCTTGACACCCCAATTGGCTTAGAAACTGGCTGATTTCAGTTTCGTCTTCCTCACTCAAAGCCTTGACAATTTCATTCAGGCTTTTCAGGGTCAACATACAACAGGAATTATCGCTCCCAGGATTTGGAGGTTTTCTAATGGCTTCCTCACCTGGGCCTAGCAACTTTTTCAACAGAGCGGGGTCACATTCCTCATCACTGTCAAGCATATCCCTTCTTTCTCTCGGGGTCAATCTTCTGACGGCATCTTTGACATTGGCCAAGCACTTTCTGAAGTGGGAGATTCCATCATCGAGAAGGATTTCTGCAGGGTCAAACCTCATGGAAGGTTCCTGTTCTTTACTGTCGGGAGGGTTTTCTGGGCTTTTTGGCTTTCGGGCTAACCACTCCTCTCTTGTTCCTTAGGCATTCATTTGTGTCTTCTTCAGTATTACTACAGTAACTCTCGTGGGAATTCTTATTTTGACTCTGATGACCAATGAGGGCAAAAGTGGGTCGGGATACTTGGCGCCATATAAGGGGTATTCTGGACTCTTCCCCTGACTTGGGGATTACCAAGAAAACATCATTGTCTTCGTAAGATAGGAAGGGGATCGGGGTCGCTTCAAACTTTAGGACTCTTTCTAGAGCCTCCATACATTCTTCTTCGGACAAGGTCTCAGGGGTAACTCATAGCACTGCAATTGAGTCTACTCTTCCCGATGGGGGTTTAGCATCAATGACGCTTACATGTTCTAGATCGGCGGGTGGAGCCCACTTCCCTCTTTCAGCTAAAGCTTCGATCAAGTTTCTCCATTCACCGACCAAGTCTTTGTAAGGAGTGTTGAATTCTAGAATGTGAAAATCATACTCTGCCTCATCTGAGCTTGTACCCATTTTCTCTTCCGAGCCCTTGCAAAGGAGACAGACACACTTTGAAGTGATACAGTCCCCCATTCCAGGTTTGTGGTTTTCTACTTCATCTTGCCCCCCGGGTTTCAATTCCGTTGGCTCCATGTTCATTCCTTCTACTGAACTGTCATCATCACTATAAATCCATCCATTCTTATTCTCATTTCCGACTGACTCTTCACTGTCACTGTCTGGGAGATAGGCAAATTCACAGGCATTGACGAAGTTGGAAAGGTCAAGCTGATACTGGAATTTAGGGATAAGGAAACTTGGCTCAGGCTGGGTGGAGGGAGTGAGCCCCATAGGATAGTGAAAAGGCTGAGTAACTGGGATAGCCGTGGCATTTGCTCTGGAACCCTGGTGGTCTGGGATATTGGAAAGGACTGAAAAGGGGTAGTCCTTGGTAAGGGATCATATGTGGATGGAGGGGGGCATTGGTTATAGGCTGGGGGAGCTGAGATGGCTGCTTCTGGAGTCTCATCTTCTACCATAACCAGGGAACCGTTGAACTCAACCACTATCTGAACCCCATGACGAAGGAGAGCATCAATGAGCATGGCTTGCTGCTCCTCATGGACCTTACGATTGTTTTCCATGGCTAAGGCTAGCTCTTCTTCCCTAGTCATCTGGTTACCCAAACCACTGATGTTTTCTGTTAAATCGGCCATTCTGACTCTTTGGACTGACAAAACTGAGGACTCTGGCGAGCTATCTGAGAATTCTGCGCTAACAAGCCGCTGACCCGATATTCTCACCCACTTCTTTCTCACTGCGGGAAAGGGATAGGAGGGGTTTAGACTCGGGGTAGGTGTTTAGGCTGAAGGCTCAAGCAATATGCAAATTAAGAATCTTCCAGTTTACTTAAAACATTGTCTTTTATTAATTTCTATTTGGTTGGAAAAGGGGTTCTGCCCTTCTTTTTCGCAACTACTCTAGATCCTGGATCAGTGGGTTCCGTCACTACGTCTATAAGCCCCTCGTATTCCACCTGTATTTCGACCTCCCAGGGTGGACAGCCCCGGGCGAGGGTCCTATAGGGCACGCGGATCCCACCGACCGAGAGAGAAGAACGCTCCTAACGGGTCTGGTGGGTCATAGGAACTTTCAACGCATGCGCGATGCGGATTATAGTTAATGCAATGCCGGGAAAGTCTCGTCTTTCAGCCTTAACGAATTTTCGGCAGAGTTTCGCTTGTACGATTGACGTTTTGACTTTTGGCAATGTCCAAGAAGATAATAGGCATGGGTCGGGCGGTAAAAGCCGAATGACTCAGTGTCACATTGAACTTCGTTGCATACGCTGTGCGTGGGTCAAAGTCGAAGTCAGTGCCGGGTCAAGATCTTGCCAATTTTTCCTTGTCGGAATTTCGGCAGAGCTCCGCTTGCGCGAAAGATCTTTGGATTTTTGGCACGGACTCGGACTCGACTCTTACGCATCCCGTGCGGGTCAAAGTCAAAGTCAATGCCGGGGTCAAGATCTTGCCAATTTTTCCTTGGCGGAATTTCGGCAGAGTTTCGCTTGCGCGAAGTATCTCGACTTCCGATATGGGCTAAGGTTTGACCTTTACGTATCCCGTGCGGGTCAAAGTCAAAGTCAATGTCGGGGTCAAGATCTTGCCAATTTTTCCTTATCGGAATTTCGGCAGAGCTTCGCTTGCGCGAAAGATCTTGACTCTCGACAGGGGTTACGATTTGACCTTTACGGGGGTATGCAACTGGGCTATATGAAACGGACTAGACCAAAAACCAACCAAAAGTCACGGTTTTAAAATGTGTGACACGGACTGTGCATTGATTGACACTGGCTTCCATGGGGAGTTTGGGATGATTCCGTGCGGGCCCGGGAGCATCGTAATACTGTCCGTGACTGCAGCTGAACAACCACCCCGGGTTAAAGGGACGTGCGTGCAAAGTGTATAGGATATATAAGGTGCGCGTAGTGTGCGGCCTCCTAAAAATATTCTTTTTTGAGTTAAAACATAAATTTTCAGAAATGTGTTTTAAAAGAATGAATTTTCGGGATGGGGGAAATACAGCAAATAAGCACGTAAATTTTATGGGAGCCCCGGTCAGTCTTGGAACTGAATAGCCCCAAGCTGCCAAGGCTGCCAGATTAACCTCAATTTTTGTCCTGGTGGAATTGCCAATGAAGCTGCCCGGTCAGAATCTAGGGAGGATTAAGCCGTATGGCTGCATCAAGCAACTTTCCAGGTTCCATTTTCTTTGATCTGCAGGCTGTTTTCCCGACCTTTTTGGCACCTTTTCAGCTTCCAGCAAGCTTCCTGTTCAGTTTCACAATATGCACAATTCCCAAAAACCAAATGATGCATGCAATGCAAAAAAGTAAGGCAATCGTGAAGGTCGGATCCGCGGCGGAAGGCTAACCCACTCGAAAAAATCTTTTCTTCTTTTTTTCGAAAAGAGATACCGGTACGTGGGATTGTTAGACCACAATTTATCCCAAGCCTCGGGTGAGGAAGCGATACAGGAAGGTTAATGGTTTCCACCTATATACCGGGTATCATTTTTTTATTTTGAAAATGAAAGCTTTCTCATTTGGTTTAGTCCCCAGCAGAGTCGCCAAACTATGAATGTGGTGCCCAAGATCGCGCCTTTTTGTTTTTAGATGTTGAACCGCTTTCTCGTGTAAGGGGATCACCGCCTCACATCGGTTTGGAAACGTCCGGTTTAATTTGAAAAACGGAGTCGCCACGCCATTTTGATTTCCTCAAAACTTTGAAAAAAAGGATTTGGGTCCGGAGGTTAAGTTACCCTTTAGGAAGAACGGATCGTCATTCACCCAAAGAGCCTTGCCGAAGCAAGTCTTCCAAGATCCGATTTTCATGATTGCCTTAATGTTTTCGTGTGTGGGATATGTGCTTTGAAAAGGGAGGGAATGTTCCAAGTGATCTTCCGGACGTATAAACCATGAGTTGGTTATCACTCGGGGTTCCTTGGATTTTTGATGTGTTAGGGACTTTGGTCCCGTTCTCATCTTGGACTTATGATCATCATGATGAGACCTTGGGTCGCATGAGATCGGAAAAGGGATGCCGTTTTTTATAGTCCAAGGATGAGACTCTTTAGAAAGGAATGACCTTTGCCCATCAATCCTACATCTTGAGACGATTAGATCTTTATCGGGGCCTTTATGTTCGTCTCAAGTGATGATCGGAGATGTGGGGCTCAAGTTCATCCTTTTCTAAAGGATAATCCGTCTATGGCATCTTTAAGTGAAGGAAATGATGTAAAGATAGGACCTTTACACCATTAGCTCCAAGAGATGCTCCAAGTACCAAGGGGGACTAAGGGAGGGGTATAAAGATTGGATCTTTATACTCATCCTATGCCTTTTTGTGCCTTATGAAGGTCACTAGGCAATCCTAGGAGAGAGATCCAACCATGAGGGACATGGGGAATGCATGTTTAAACTAAAGATGACATTTTTATGAAAAAAGATGACATTTTGAGTGCAAAGGATGCTACTTTATGTGCAAAGATGACATTTTGAGTGCAAAGGATGCTACTTTAGGTGCAAAGATGACATTTTTAATGCAAAGGATGCTATTTTGATGCAAAGGATGCTACTTTGATGCAAAGGATGCTACTTTATATATAAAGATGTCATTTTAAGAGCAAAGGATGCTTCTTTTCACATCACCACGTGAGAGATCCACCCTAGAACAAGCCTTTTGAGGTCTTATTGTTCATCCTTGGGTTGGATCTTCCATGGATCCTATGTGATAGGGAAAAAGGGGGTAATATGATTTACATGCCTAAAGATGGGATCTTTAATGACAATATATCAAGTACCAAGCAAGTATATATCAATATATAAAGCAAGGAGCAATATATCACATAAATACAAGTATATTTTCAAGGAAAAGGGGAGGAGAGGTTACCAATGGTGGTGTTCCTCTATCTCCTTGAAGTTTGCCTAGGGAAGGACCAACTTTGGAAGGTTTTGAGGAGGAGGGAGGTGGTTTTTGACACTCTCAGCTTTCTGGAACTTCGTGGTGGTATTTTGACAGAGTAACACTACTGAAAATTTGTATCTCAAAATGGGTAGAGGAGGCCTCTATTTATAGGCACTCTGGCAATGGCTAATGAAGCCGTGCGGCTGTAACCCCAGGACTAATGAGGCCGTGCGGTCTTATCCTGAGATGACTCAGCTTATTTCTAGAACCATGCAAGGTGGCCTTCTAGAAGGGCTTTTCCAGCGAAGGACTACGTGGAATTTTAATTCCTAGCAAGTCCTTCACCCCTCGGAAGGTTCTAAAAAGTTCTCAAATTGCCCCTGAACTTTAGGAAAGCCCGGGGAATTGGCGGGAAACTTAACCGGAAGGCATGAGCCAGATTTGGGTACTTACACCTACGTATCCCTAAAAGGGAATCAAGCCAAATCGTAGTTCGAAAATATAGGAACGAGCCTGAGGAGGTATAGGAACAAGCGTAACGAGGTATAGGAACAAGCCAAAAGAGGTATAGGAACAAGCCTAAAGAGACATAGGAACAAGCCTTAAGAGGTATAGGAACAAGCCTAAAGAGACATAGGAACAAGCCTTAAGAGACATAGGAACAAGCCTTAAGAGGTATAGGAACAAGCCTAAAGAGGTATAGGAATAAGCCTAAAAAGGTATAGGAACAAGCCTAAAAAGGTATAGGAACAAGCCTAAAAGGCATAGGAACAAGCCTAAAAGGTATATAGGAACAAGCCTAAAAGGGTATAGGAACAAGCCTAAAGAGGTATAGGAACAAGCCTTAAAAGGTATAGGAACAAGCCTAAAGAGGTATAGGAGCAAGCCTAAAAAGGTATAGGAACAAGCCTTAAGAGGATCGAGATTAACTCAAAAGTATTGCGAGATGAACTCCAAGGAAAAGAAATGACTTTTTTGAGAAAGTAATCATAAGGCAAGATAATTTGCAGTTGAAATGAGATATACTTTCATACCTGTGCTGTGCTTACCTGCAAGGGTTGTACTCACGAAAATCACTTGAAGTGATTGGCTGACTTTGGAATATTTGCCGAGTAGAACACGAACTTTGCTGTTGATATTACCCTTGCAAGATGGAATTTGCTGACAATTTATCGTTGCAAGCCGGACCCTGCTGATGATTTGAGGTTGCGAGACTGACATTGTTGATGATTTTGACGTTGCAAGATGGACTTTGTTGATGATTTGACGTTGCAAGACGAACTTTTGATGATGACTTGAGGTTGTGAGACTGACATCGTTGATGGTTTTCCGTTGCAAGACGGACCTTGGATGAACATTTGCCATTGCAAGACGGCCCTTTGATGATGATTTGCCAACGAGGCTGAAGAGCTTGACGAGCATTGCTTGGAGACTGAGGCAGCTAGGGCTCTTTTAGACGATTTTGATGAATCAGAAGATGACGAGACCGATGAAGATGATAAAGGCAGAATATGCCACCTGCAGGATTTGAAATCTTTATCCAGGTTATGATTTGAGGAGCAATCCCCATGATCAGATTATGATCACTTGATTATTGTACCCTGTGAGGGGAAAAACACAACACTACTAGGCACTTTGCATTTTATTCACTTGACTTGAAATTTTGCTTATGCATTATTAAATTCATTGCACGAGTCCATCTCGGCTGGGGATGAAAATGGAGTGAGGATTTTGTATGGCTTGATAAGCGGATATGTATGTAGCCATTATGCTATGATGGATTTATGATGGAATGACTGTGTATATGATGATGCATAGTTCGAACCCTCTCCCATGAATTTGAGGAGTGTATGAGTGACGAATGATATGGCGCAGCTAGGCAAGTCGGGGCGTACCCTTAGAGTACAGATGGCAGCAGGTTGATTGTTGCTAATAAGGACAAGGTGTATCGCGCGCCTGAGGCAGCAAGCAGCAGAGAATGATCCCGGCTTGGCAAAGCCCCAGTTTATAATGCAAAGCAAACCCGGAGGGAATCTGGTAAGGAGAGCTTAAGAGGACAGCATAGCAAAGCCCCAGCTTGAAGAGATCCAAAGCAGTACCATTATAGGCAGAATCATCATGCGGCCAAGGAGGCCCCCATCTTTTCAGACCTTAGTCAATCAGTCATAGACTCGGAAATATATACGTGCAGGGGCACATCTTTCGAAAAGTGGGAAACGAATCCCGATTTTGTACGACACACTCGCTTATGGGTTTGACTCTTTTGAGAGAGTATAAGCGTCACAAGGTGTGGAAAAAGTGTATGGAAGCCCCTACTGACAGAAGGACAGTGTTTAGCTCTATATTCCTAGAATGTAGAAAAAGAAGACTTGTCGAGACACTTGAAAACCTGTCTTATTTGTGATGATCACAAGGCTGCTAAAAACCCTTTATTGATGTTCAGATTATTCAAATACTAAATCTGATATGAACAAATATTTTGATTAATCACAAGGAGAAAATCAACTGATATCGAGAATCAAGCTCAGAAGGGTGGAAAGTGAATAGGGACGGTCCTTGACGAGACCGGATTTTCTGAGATGCGTTTCTGATTTCGATCGGACCAGTTATGGTTGCCTACGTTCCCCTCCTTAGGAGGAGCTCAGGTCGCCGTAGTTCGGGCTTATCCCGATTGAAGAGAGAAGGAATGTGAAATTTCGATATTTTGAGGACCTTTGAGGATTTTCTAAGAATCAAAGCATTGAGGAACATGTCTCCCTGGAGTGCCAATGAGGGACACGACTGCGAAGCCCCAGTGGGACATCCATGGGCAGTGTTTGCGGAATAGAAATGAAATATGCTCACATGAAGTGCCAAATGAATGGATTGAATTTGCACAATCTTTTATTGATTATTTTGGACCAATATGGATTAGATTCCAATTTAAGCAAGCAATGAAGCATTAATTTGATTTAGATCTCGAAGATATGGGACTGAAATCGCTATCCGGTAGGGACTGTAGCTGGGTTTTCGAGCTTCGATCGGCCATCGGGTAATTTGGAAAATTGATGACCTCTTGAGACGAGAGATTGGCTGGGCTTTTTACTGACTGAACCTCTAAAGATGAGAGGTTGGCTTGCAGGGATGTGTTTGGTAAATCTACGGCGAGGAAGATTGATTGCCTCTAAGAATGAGAAGTCAAATTTTGACTTTGGCCAAAGGCAAGGGTAATGGTAATGGTAATGGGAATATCCTCTAAAATCGAGAGGATGGTTTGGGATTGGTTGGTGGATTGCTGACGAGAGAAGATCCAAGCTATCGAGAACTTTTGCGAACTTTCGAGAATTCGGGCTCCTTTTGAACATTGGAGAGCCTCTTGAGAAGTCGGGGACTTTTGCTGAATGGTGAGGATTTAAAGTGCTTCTTTTGATAATTGGAAAGGCCTCTTGAGGAGCTGAGGATTATATCTAAAATTGTGAGGATTTAAAATCCTTCTTTTGACAACTTGGAAGTCCTCTTTGAGGAGTTGAGAATTATCTTTGTCCTTCCTTCATGGCTTGAGTATTTTGTGCATCGCCGCTTCTCGAAGCTAACTTCTTGGCATTGCTTGGACTTCTCTCAGCAAGGAGCATAGATGATGGCTAAGTGGGGTTTCAAATATGCCGATCTTGAAATGAAAGGGTATTGTTTAGTGAGATGGTTTCTCTATGGGTGAAAGGCTTCAACCGCAATCCCTACCGGATGATCCGAACGAGATTGAGTCTTCATTTGCTTGCTTAAGCTTACTTTGAGGAAGATCCATGCAAATTCATCGAACAACGAGATGGTGAGGATGGAAGATATGTGAGCATATGATGCAAGATGGAGAGTTGGATAAGCCCCAATTTGGGAGGGATATCAGTCAATTTTCTCACTCTGATCAAATTTAAATATCAGTCATTTCAACACATTAGTGACTGAGCTGCACAAGTGATCATCTAGGATAAAACCATTTCAATTGAGTGTAACGTAGGTGTGCAAGTGACGTCTCGAGTCTAGCAAGAATAGAAATAGAGATTTTTATCATTGAAAGAAAAAAACTAGTCCCACTTGGACTCGACAGACTCATGTCCACAAAGGGAACATTCTAGATCCTACGAGGACTGATTGACTTCTTCAACTTCGGGCGGAAGGGTACCCTTGAAACTGGCTTGCCACCGCACTTTCTGCACCAGACCTCCGGGATTCTGAATCAGGTAACGACCTTCCGGACACTTGAACTGCTTCTGCCTCGGGAATATAGACCAATGAGCACCGAGAACGAGAGCACACACCCAACATGCCGTAGCTGGAGAGGAGAGAGCGAGTATAAGGCGGAGGATAGAGAACTTTGAGATGGTATGAGAGAGGGAAGAATACGGAAGGAGATGGACTCGCGCAACATCTTATTAATGTTCAAGTAAAAATCGATGGCTTTTAAGTCCTATGAACAGTTGGGAAAGGATAAGCCTTTATTCATGCAATCTAGACCTCGGGGGAACCTAGGGACACATCATTTGAAAATACACCAAATGTATTGGTCAAAAATTGATAATAGGCAATAATACCAAAATAAAACCAAAGCATTTATGGGACAGATGAGCAATACCAATTTCTGGAGAAATTTGGGCAGCATAATGGGTATTCCTGAAGAAATTCAAGGAAAAATCCGGCATGACCTCTCGTCGGTGCACGTTGACAAAGCGACATGATCTCTCGTCGGAACATGTCGTGAGAGCGACATGTCCCTACGTGAAACCTTGTTGCGTTGGCAACATGCCCACACGTGCTAGGTTTTGGGGTAGGTACGAAAGCCTATTAATTTTTTTTGAAACAATTCATTTTAGTATATTTTGAAAATGGCGTGTCAAAACCAACCGTTTTGGGTAAGGTTAAATGTGTAGTGCCACCTATAACGCGCTAGGGGGATAGGATTGACATGAGGCGCTCAAGCGTAGGCGAATATCATCACCGTCCGCGATGCCGTCAATCGCACCCGAGGGTTCTAAATCTATGTGAAGTAGTGTGCGGATGACTAGATTCCTTTTTTTATGAAAATGATTTTTTATTTTATTTTTGATTTTTTTTTAACTTTTTTATTTGAAAAGGGGGTGATAAAAAATGGAAAAACAACACACACATACCCCACAAAGTACAATAAGCAAAATGATCATAATTTGATCATGGGGGACTGCCCCACAATCACAACCTGTAGAACAGATCAACTCCTGCAGGTTGGCCAATCCTGTCGCACTACACAGGACTGAGAGGCAACTTATGTCGAGTGACAGGAAAGGCCAAAATTCCAAAATCCCAAGCAACATGCACTAGCCCCAGCCTCCAAGCAAGTCACCCAAACCAAGCCTCACAGAGAGCAACATAAGAAACAATGAAGTACTAAGACAACAAAGAACATAAAATGCATTTAAGCACATAAAATATCACACAACAAAGCACACACAAATGAATGAAATGGACGTTGAATGAGAACGAAAGTTTGACCCACTTTTTGAAAAACAAGTTTCAAATGTCCCCAGCGGAGTCGCCACTGAATGAATGCTCGCCGAAAAAATAAAAATAGGGAGTCGCCACGCCATTTTTAAGGAAACATTGAAAACCTTTTGAGAGAGAAAATGGGTTCGGGGGTCAGTTTACGTGTTGGGAAGAACCGAGAGTTCACGCAACACGCCTCGTAAAATGAGTCTTTCTATTGTTCAACATCCAAAACATCCAAATGTGTGTGCAAATGTGTGAGACAAAATATGTATAAAATGCATATTAATGCTTTGCTTTATTGATAAAATGCGAGGTATACAACTTGTGAGCCACTTATTTTGGGGGCCACGTCCCGATTACAACGAGCAAACAAATTACAACTGAAAAGGGACCTGCTGCAGTTGGCTAAGTATGTCGCCCGACACAGGACCATGAATGACCAGTTGTGTCGCGGGACATACTATGCCATATGCAGAGGCCTTACAACTGGACTAAAGAGACAAGCCAATAATCAACAACAAGGTTAACAAAAAAGAACTAACAGCAATAACGAGATTGCAGAGATGGAAATATCAAATTGCAACGAGACAATATCATCACCTAGATATGGATAAACACATATGAGAGAATGAATATGATTGATTCAATCTCTATTTGGTGCTTAGACAAAATAAAATCAATCAAATGCTCAAGCACAGATCATAGCATACTGGGAAACAAATTGAAATTATAACAATGCCATTCAAATCAGGTTCTAGCCTGAGAACATATCAACCGCAGCAAAACCCATGAATCAACGAGGATAGAGAGAGAAATGGAATGGAACGTTACCCTTGAAGTATCCACACTCTTTATACCATGTCGGTATAGGGAGTCTTCAAATCAGCTCCGGGACGATGAGAGTTCGAGCTCAGCTTCAAGGCTTGGAACGAACTTGGCAGCTTAACGGTCTGAACAGGGGAGACGGCAATGGTAATTTTGAAGAGGTTTGAGGTAGGGGAAATAGAACGGTGAGACAGCGGTTGTTGTTGGAGGTGGTGAACGGTGATGAAACCGGTGGGCATTGATTGGAATTGGAATTGGAACGGTGATGGGCGATTGGTTTTGGGGGAGTGAGTGAGACGGTGTTTTGATTGGGGCGATTGGGTCGCCGGTTGATTTGGGTGTGAGGGAGAGGATCTGGTGGGCTTGGCCGGAGAGGGAGATTGAGGTTGGAGGTGAGGAAGAGGATCGTAATTGGAGGGATAGGGATTGGAAATTTGGGTAGAGAGGGAGAGCTCGGAGTTGAAGGTTGTTTTGGGTGTTGAGAAATAGAGGACGGTGAGGGGTTTGGCCGGTGAATGGGTTTAGAGGGGGAGGATTGGTGAGGAAGGTCGCCGGCAAGGGAGAGACCAGGTGACCGGAGAGAGCAACAAGGTTCTCTGGTTTGCGTTTTGAGAGAGAGCGAATCTGAGAGTGAGAGAGTCCCCCCTTTACAAATGAAAGAAATTGTTTATTTAATATTGTTTGGAAATGAATTAATATGTCGCACGACGGAACAAGGATAACCGCCTTCCTTCTAGAAACACTGCCAGGTGGCGAAATCTGGACCCTTCCTGAGTAATTCCTTAAAGGTCCAATCCGTATAATTCTTTCCAGGTCCTTCCTTAGCGAAAAACTTATAAAAGTTCCCGGAAATCTCGGAATGAACCGAAAATTTACCAAAACGCTCCCTAGTGCACTTTTATTGAGTAAAAGGCACATTTGTTGGGTCGCGAGTTGGATTGGGGTACTCACACTATCCTCTACCTTGGATCGACAAGCTTGTAGATTCTATAGCTGGGCACACCACATTGAACTTCCTCGACGCCTATTCAGGCTACCATCTGATCAAGATGCACAAGGATGATATAGTGAAGATGGCCTTCCAAGCTGCTGGGGTATCTACTGCTACAATATGATGTCATTCGGCTTGAAGAATGCAGGAGCGACCTACCAGAGGATGGTCACCAAAGTCTTTGCCTCTCAAATTGGCCAAAATATGGAGGCCTACGTCGACAATATGGTCATCAAAATAAAGGCCAGACGTCACGTGGTCGACCTAAGGGAAACGTTCGCCAATTTGCGAGCAAACGACATGAAGCTCAATCCTAGCAAGTGTGTGTTTGGAGTAGCAGCTGGAAAATTTCTTGGCTTTATGGTTTCACAGCGAGGCATTGAAGCAAATCCTGAAAAGATCAAGGCTCTGGTCGACATGAAGGAGCTTATGAATATCAAGGAGATGCAGCGAGTCAATGGTAGGGTGGCAGCCCTAGGTCGTTTTATTGCTAAGTCGGCAGAAAGGTCTCTCCCTTTCTTTAAATCTTTGAGGGGGACGAAAATTTTTGAGTGGATGGTCGAATGTCATTCGTCATTCCAGCAGCTTAAGGCGTATCTCGCCTCCCCACCGTTATTGAGCAGCCCGGTCATGGGGGAAACTTTGTTCATTATTTTTGTCTGTTGGCAATCAAGCCGTGGCCACCGTTCTAGTTCGAGAAGAAGGAAGGCTTCAGAAGCCCATGTATTATGTAAGCAAGACTTTATCCAACGTGGAAAGCAGATACTATAATGCAGAGAAGGTGGCCTACGCCTTGGTCGTAGCATCCAAGAAATTGTGAGCCTATTTTTTGGCTCATCCTATTGTCATGCTAACTAATGCACCCCTGAGGAAAATCCTGCATAAGCCAGAAATTTCAGGCCGATTGCTCAACTGGTCAATTGCTCTCACAGAATTCGACATTGAGTATCGGCCTCGAAAGGCATTAAAAGCTCAAGCTTTGGCAGACTTCTTGGTCGAGCTTACATTCACCAAGGAAGATAGCAAAATACGAGCTCAGAAGGAGAAAGCAAATGGAAAGGAACCGGCAACTCAGCCCACCATAAGTTTTCCCGATGATTACTGGAAAGTATACTTTGATAGGTCGGCAAAAAAGAACGTTAGTGGAGCTGGGATCGTATTGGTCGAGCCAGAATCAAGGACAGTCTACGAGGAAACATTGAGATTCAAATTTGAAGCATCTAACAACCAGGCTGAGTATGAAGATTTGGTCGCAGCCATCGAATATGCAAAGTTTTTCGGGGCAACCAGGATCGTGGCTTACTATGACTCGCAGTTGATAGTGAATCAAGTTAGAGGATAGTATGAAGTCCTGAATCCCACCTTGGTCAAGTATTGCGACCTGGTGAAGGAGCTGATCAAAGACTTGGAATTTTGGGAGATATTGAGGGTTGGTCGAGATGATAATGAGTTGGCCGACCTACTCTCAAAATTGGCTACAGCAGACGAACAACATGGGGAGCCTATCTCTTACCTTGAACATCCAGCTTATGAGAGGGTTCAGATTCAATGCCTGGAGGATACTACTAGAGATTGGGTCTACACCACTTGTTGGATCGAGGAAACGCGAGCCTATTTAGAGACCGGCGAGCTACCTAATGACAAGAAAATAGCTCGAGCTATCAAGAAAAAGGCTCCAAGGTACGTTATTCAAGGAAGCACATTATACAGGAGGTCCTTCACTAAGCCATTATTAAGATGTGTTCACCCTCAAGAAGTTACTCAGCTCATGTACGAGGTGCATAGCGGGGTTTGTGGTGGACACCCGGGGGCTAGACCTTTGGCCGACAAATTGATTAGGTTGGGACTATTATTGGCCGCACAAGAGGGCTGACGCTCATGACTTTGTTCAAGTGATCAGTGTCAAATATTTTTTGATCTACCTCACTTGCCTACAACCAAGCACACTTCAGTGGTCGCAACTTGGCCCTTCGATATGTGGGGAGTAGATTTGATTGGTCCCTTCCCACCCGCCCGAGGAAATTGTAAGTACGTGATCGTCGCTATTGATTACTTTACAAACTGGGTCAAGGTCAAGCCATTAGCCAGGATTACAGAGGAGAATGCCATCAACTTCATTCATGACTTCATTTGGTGTCACTTGGGATTCCACGAGCTATAGTGTCGGATAACGGGCTACAGTTCTCAATAGCCTTCAGAGAAGATATGAATAGTGCTGGAGTCAAGCATTGGAAGTCGTCTGTCGCCTACCCCCAAGGTAACGGGCAAGCAGAAGCAGCAAAGAAGTTGGTCCTCTCTGCACTCAAATTGGGTTTAGTGGGTCGATGTAGCAACTGGTTGGATGAACTTCCCATCGCTCTCTGGGCTGTCCGCACAACCACTTGGGGGTCCACGGGTGAAACCCCTTTCGCTCTTTTATATGGATCAGAGGCCATGGCATCGGCTGAGCTACAATTCCCTACAACAAGGGTAGTTTTCTTTGATTAGGAGAAGAACGACACCAACAGATTGATCGACTTGGATTTGCTCAAGGAGAAGCGAGATACAACTCAGTTACAGATGATCAACTATAAACAGAAAACTAAGAGCTACCACGATAAGAAAGTAAAGATATGATCATTCCAAGTAGGCGACCGTGTATTAAAGAGGATCGAGTCAACTGGAAGGGGAACTCAGATGAACAAGTTATCTCCCAACTGGGAAGGTCCTTACATTGTTACTCGAGTTATTAAGGAAGGAACTTACATGATCACTCATCTAGATGGTGAAGAGTTGAAGCACCCGTGGCATGCTACCCACCTTATCAGATACTACTTCTAGTTCAGTTTTCAAGTTCAGTTTACTAGTTTAAGTTCAGTTTTAGTTTCTGTTTTCCAGATTGAGTTTAGTTTCAGTTCTAGCTCCCCGTTTTCTATGTAATCGTGCTACTACTTCAATAAAGTTGCAGTTCTATTCAACTAAAAATTGTGTTATGTTTGTGCATCGATTCTAACATGCTCGATTCTTAATCAGTCTCATTCCTTTAACAAGTCCAACTCTTAGTCGACTTCGTTCTAACAGGCTCGACTCTTAGTCAGCCTCGTTCCTTTAAACAGGCTCGATTCTTAATCAGTCTCATTCACTTAACAATTCCGACTCTTAGTCGACTTCGTTCTAACAGGCTCGACTCTTAGTCAGCCTCGTTCCCTTAAACAGGCTCGATTCTTAATCAGTCTCATTCATTTAACAAGTCCGACTCTTAGTCAACTTCGTTCTAACAGGCTCGACTCTTAGTCAGCCTCATTCCTTTAAACAGGCTCGATTCTTAATCAGTCTCGTTCATTTAACAAGTCTGACTTATAGTCGACTTCATTCTAATAGGCTCAACTCTTAGTCAGCCTCATTCCTTTAAATAGGCTCGATTCTTAATCAGTCTCGTTCATTTAACAAGTTCGACTTATAAGTGATTTCCTTCTAACAGGCTCGACTCTTAGTCAGCCTCGTTCCTTTAAACAGGCTCGATTCTTAATCAGTCTCGTTCATTTAACAAGTCCGACTTATAGTCGACTTCGTTCTAACAGGCTCGACTCTTAGTCAGCCTCGTTCCTTTAAACAAGCTCAATTCTTAATCAGTCTCGTTCATTTAACAAGTCCAACTTATAGTCGACTTCGTTCTAACAGGCTCGACTCTTAGTCAGCCTCGTTCCTTTAAACAGGCTCGATTTTTAATCAGTCTCGTTCATTTAACAAGTCTGACTTATAGTCGACTTCTTTATAACAGGCTCGACTCTTAGTCAGCCCCGTTCCTTTAAACAGTTCCGGCTCTCAGTAGACCTCGATTTAAATAGGATTCGACTCTTAGTCAATCCCATTGTCAAATGAGTCAAGTATTAGGTCGACCTTATTTCTAAAAGTAGTCTGACCAAAGGCTCGTAGCGATCTCATTTATCCTATCAAATCTAGTTCGACATACATTCATACAAGGATCAAAAGCAAAAAGATTTGAATGAAAAGTCAACTATGGTTAAATAAAGCAAGTTCCCCAAAGCGGCATAAAACTTGTGCGATAAAAAAACATGTCAAGTTAAGATGCCTCCCAAAAATTGGGCTAAGGCATCAATACCTGAAAGAAAAAAGAAATCTATTTTGGAACATTGTTTCATTACATCAAACAATAATTAAGCGGCTGGCTCATCATCGGCTGGTTTTTCTTGGTCATCAGTGACCTCCTCTTCTACGTCTTCCTCCATGTCTTCAGCGTCCTCAATTTCCTGGAGAAGCACATTGAAATTCCTTTCAGCAAGGGGAGGGGCAATCCAAGGTTCACAACCATCTTCTTGGTCCTGTTGGGCTATGAAGGCTAAGTCACTGTCAGTATATGGGACCACAACATGGCCACCTCGAGCTACAAAATCATATTGCTCTTCAAATGCCCATCGGGCTAACTGTTCAAGAGATACGTTGGCAGTTAGATCTACCATAGCTCGGCAGGCCTGGCATCGGCCTACATCCAGAAAGTCCTTAGCTTTGTCGAATATGGTGTTATAATACTCATAACCCTCCTTGAATGCTTCCACAGCGGCCTTCGAAACAGTCTGGATCTCCTCTCTCTACTTGGCCCGTCCAGCATTATGCTCCTCATTCAATCTGGTCAAAAACGCATCTCTATCCTGGAGGATCTTGGAGATCATCGCTAGATCTTTCTTCGTTTTCTCATGGCCCAGGTGAAATTACCCGGATCCGAGCAGGCCTCGCGGCCCCGGCATCTGGCATCTTTCGCGTTGGAGCGGTTGTGTCTCGCCGTTTTTGTTTTTGTAGAGTCGCCACGCCGTTTTTATTAAGCCCAAAACATTGAAAAAGGGCATCAGTTTAAAGATAATTTTAAACTGTTTTTGTGTGATGAGATTTTGAGTTCGGAGGTCAGATGACTCCCCGGGAAGAGAATATTAGAATATTAGAGCTCACCCGAGTAGCCTCGTAAAACGAGTCTTTCGGATACCCCTAATATCCTTTAAATGTTGTGTGTGTGTGTGTGTGCTTTTAAAAATGCATGCTGTATCGGATGTCTACATTGTATGCTATGTATGGAAATGTATTGAAATAGTATAGGAAGGAAGCCTTACCAATGTTGGTTCGTGTCTGTCTTCCGCTGGGGAGTAGTGTTTGAGGTCGGAGTAGCGTTCCGGTACGGATTGGGATTGCTTCGGGAGATGCCGGTTGTCCGCGGACAAAGTTTCGGCGTGAGTTGAGGTTGTAGGCTGCGTTCGGGCAGAGGTTCGGCGTGCGTGGGGATCGTCGGGATCACTCGGGCGAGGTTCGGCGTGCGTTGTGGTGGCGGAGTCACTCGGGCGTAGTTTCGGCGTGGTTTGGGATCGTCGGTTTGACTCGGAAAGAGCCGGGACACCGTGGAAAGACCAGGCAAGGCCTCGGAGTACCACGAGGGGCCTCAGAGTACCTCGAGAGTGCCTCGGGGCAGCGCGGGAGCGTCTCGGGAGCGCTCGGGGAGGCTTCGGAGCACCACAAGGGAGCTCGGAAGGCCTCGGAAGGATCCGAAAGGGGCCGGGAGTGCCTCAAGAGGACTTAGAGGGGAGCCAGAAGGCTAAGGGAGGAAGAGAGAAGAGGGAGGTGTGTGCTATTTATAGTAAAAATTTCGGAGCAAAGAGGTCCGTACGGACCTTCTTGGTTATCGAGAATTTTGGATTTCCTCGATTTGAGGAATCTGCAATGATGGTGAATATTACGGGAATGATGGTGTCCACGAGCAATAAGGTCCGTACGGACCATCTTGCATGCAAAGAGGTCCGTACGGACCAACTCTGCAGGGGAAGTAATCATTTCTTCCGGATTTGAGGGAATATTGTGAACTTTAAGGGGATTTAGTAATCATTGACACAACGAGGTCCGTACGGACCTTAATTGCTTTCGATTTCTGAAAATTCCCAAAAGGTCCTTTTGTCCCTTTTTATCGGAAGGCTCCTCCCTTGGTTTGGTTGGGGGTTTGAGAGGGTTTTGAGAGGGTTTTGAGAGGGTTTTGAGTGAGAGAGGTCTACGAGACTACGTGGATGAGTCGCGGTGTTTCCCGTGTGCTTGAAAGGGGGTGATCCAGATTGGGGTACTTACAGAAGCCCCTCGACGACGTCACTTATGAAAGAAGTGGGGTCGCCGATAAGATAAGGGTCCTAATCTGGATTGCGTGCTGGGAAAGGAAGTGACCGTGAGGGTCAATGTGAGGACGTGGTGGTGTCCTTTTGTGTGACCGTTTAGGTCAATAGGCTGGACCCTGTGATAGGATTCCTACGTATCCCTGGCGGGAATCAAGCCTAGTCGTAGTTCGGGTGTGGGGTGAGTGTTTTGTGAATGCGGGCGTGGTGGTGCCCTGAAGTGTCGTGTGACCGCCGAGGTCAGTGGTAAGGACGTGGTGGTGTCCTGAAATGTGGTGACCGCATAGGTCGATGTGGAGGACGTGGTGGTGTCCTAGGTGACCGTATAGGTCGATGGCTGGACCCTGTGATAGGATTCCTACGTATCCCTGGCGGGAATCAAGCCTGGTCGTAGTTCAGAGGTCGTGAATTTGTGAGTGCGGGCGTGGTGGTGCCACTGAAGTGTTGTGTGACCGCCGAGGTCGGTGGTAAGGACGTGGTGGTGTCTGAAATGTGGTGACCGCCGAGGTCAATTGTGAGGACGTGGTGGCGTCTGGGATGGAAATTTTACGATTTTCCTAATCGGGTGGTTTAAGGCCTTAGGGCCGGAGATAGAGTGAGGACTTGAATCGTCTTCGATTGCGGTTGGTGCCACGCTGAGGACTTTGAATCGTCATCCGGCGGCGGTTGGTGCCACGCGGGAGGACTTTGAATCGTCATCGGCGGCGGTTGGTGCCACGGCTGGAGGACTTTGAATCGTCATCAGCGGCGGTTGGTGCCACGGCGGAGGACTTTGAATCGTCTTACGCGGCGGCGGTTGGTGCCACGCTGGAGGACTTTGAATCGTCATCTGGGCGGTTGATGTGATGCGCGAGGACTTTGAATCGTCTTCTAGCCGCAGTTTGATGTAATGCGCGAGACTTTGAATCGTCTTCTAGCCGCGATTGATGTAATGCGCGAGACTTTGAATCGTCTTCTAGCCGCGATTGTGGAGGCATGGCGGCCTTGTGCTTCGAGAGGCGTAGATGCCTTTGTGTTTTGCATGTGAGTAGATTGGACTTACGATGACTGCCGGTGCTTGCGTTGCCGTTGAAGTGGGCGAGGATGACGGCCGGTGATAGCTTCCCCATTTGGCATTTTGGAGGCGCTTCGTGCCTTGGGACTTGTACTCGGAGGTGTTGGCTCCTTCTTGTGCTTGTTTTGCCGTTGAGTGGGCAAGGATGATGGCCGGTCTTTGAGGATATGCGATCTGTATGACTTCCCTTTCGACTTGTTGGGGAGGAGCTCGGGCTTACTTTGATGGCCGGTGCTTGCACGCTGCCGTTGAAGTGGGCTAGCTTCGGGCTTACATCTGACTGCCGGTGCTTGAATTGCTGGGGATGCGTGACCTTGTAGGGGCCCTTTTCTGTTGGGAAGATGACTTCGGACCTCCAGTGGTTGAGTTGTCGTTGAGCGTTTGGAGGCGTCTTGTGCCTTGATATTCGTGCTGGGAGGTGTTGGCTCCTTCTTGAATTGCCGTAGGGCATTTTGGAGCGTCTCGTGCCTTGGGATTCGTCTTTGGGAGGTGTTGGCTCCTTACGGGTGCCGTTGAGCGGGCGGTGGTTGGATTGCCGTTGGAGTGGCGAGGACCGGTCTTACGTTGATGGCCGGGATTGAGTTGCCGTTGAAGTGGGCGAGACCGGTCTTACGGACGGCCGGGATTGAATTGCCGTTGAAGTGGCGAGGCCGGTCTTACGCCGACGGCCGGTGGTTTAATTGCCGTTAAGTGGCGAGACCGGTCTTACTGGCCGACAGCCGGAGATTGAGTTGCCGTTGAAGTGGGCGAGACCGGTCTTACGGCAGCGGCCGAGATTGAATTGCCGTTGAAGTGGGCGAGACCGGTCTTACTGGCCCAGCGGCCAGTGGTTGAATTGCCGTTAGAGTGGCGAGACCGGTCTTACGTTGACGGCCGGGATTGAATTACCGTTGAAGTGGCGAGACCGGTCTTACGGCCGACGGCCGGTGGTTGAATTGCCGTTGAAGTGGCGAGGACCGGTCTTACGGCCCGGCAGGGGATTGAATTGCCGTTGAAGTGGCGAGACCGGTCTTACGGCCGACGGCCGGGGATTGAGTTGTCGTTGAAGTGGCGAGAGACCGGTCTTACGCCGACAGCCGGGATTGAGTTGCCGTTGAAGTGGCGAGGACCGGTCTTACGCCGACGGCCGGATTGAATGCCGTTGAAGTGGGCGAGACCGGTCTTACGGCCGACGGCCGGGGTTGGAGTGAAGGGTTAGGGACCATTACGCACTTGGATTTGGCCGGAAAAGGCCTTAGGACGGCGGGGCAAAGATTATAAGGGCGGTGAAAGTAATTTGGCCACCCCTTGCAAAGAGGTCCGTACGGACCAACACAGTTGCAAAGAGGTCCGTACGGACCACTTTGGTTTCTGATTCAGGTTTTGGCCGGGCTTAAATTCGAGGCTCCTCTTCATTTCCCATTTCAGTCGTGAACCGGCGAGAGAGAAAGAGAGAAAACTCCATTTTTGTCCAAAATCTTCCATTTTTCTTAGCTTGAATTGCTTACGATGGTGAAGGATCTCGAAGGAGTCGTCGTCAGCCTTGATCGAGGTGGTCGAGCAACGGATGGAGCTTCAAAGGAATTGGATTTCGTTCGTTCCATCTTCGAAGAACCCGGATGTTTTGTATCCGAATCCGGAGGTGCACAATCGTCGCTCCATGAACGTCGGGGAGGTAAGAAATCTGTTCCGTTTTGATTCCCTGCTCGAATTTTTTGAATGCTAGAACTAGGTTTTAGTTTTTCGCATTTTTTTGAATTTTTTTTTGTTATTATTTTATGCCTTTTTGTGAAATTCTTGATGAATTGTTGAAAATGGACATGTAAAAATTGTGGGTATGTGTATTTTGTGCAGAAATGTGTTGATTAGCTTTTATTTGTGAAAATAAAGTGCCTATCTAGTGAATTGCATGCTTTGGTGTTTTGTACCTAATGCTATTTATGTATGTACATTGTGAGAAAAATTATCGTGTAGTGATAATTTTTGTGAAAAAATGTGACATGTGCCGTGTTTTGTGACGGGTTATATGTGAAAGTGCGTGCCGTGTAGGGACGGATTTTTTTTTTTTTTTGAAAAATGTGTTATGCATATGTGTCGTGCCGTGTTTTTGGGTGACGGACTCTGTGGGGAAAATATGTGCAATATGTGCCATGTTTTTGTGACGGGTTATATGTGCCTTTGCCGTGTCGGGACGGATCTCTTTTTGAAAATGTGTCGTGCAGGGTTTAACCCCCCCCCCTTTTTTTTCTTTTGAGAAAATGTGTACAGTGTGTGCCGTGTTTTTGTGACGGACTGCATGGGAAAAATTATATGCATGATATATGTGAAAATTATGTGCATTATAGGTGCCGTGTTTTGTGACGGGTTACATGGAAAAATTATATGTATGTGAAAATTATGTGCAATATGTGCCGTGTTTTGTGACGGGTTATATGTGCCTTTATATTAAGAAATCTTGTGATTGACGTACCTTTGCTTGTGTTTACTGCGCAGGATGCGGGCTTATGGCCAGGAAGGCCAAGAGGATGAAGACCTTCGGGATCGCTCGAGGCATGTTGTGGAGCTATGGCAGCGGATGCCCGATATTTTACGTGGACGGTAGGCCGAGTCCTCGGAGGCCGGTCTACGCTTCGGCCCGGGTGTGTTCGTTGAGAACCCGGTGGGTTTTCGACACGAGGAAGAACAAGAGCGTCTTCCTTGGCCTATCCGAGTATTGGTGGGATACCACCCACACCTTCCATCCGAGCCGGGGAGAGGTGACGGTGACGCCTACCGACTTTGCTGCTATGTGCAGGCTCTCCTTCAAAGGAGGGCTGTGAGGTGGAGAGACATGATCTACGATGATGTCTTGACCGAGCCGCTGGGCTTTGAGCCTCGTCCTCGCAGGGGCACAGGCATGTTGTATAGCGACGTGGAGCTGAAGATTACGGCCGGTATTGGGGCCTACATCAGGGGTACCGGTCAGTGGCAATGGAGCTTGGTAGCACGCTCCTTCTTGTGGTATGCCTTTGTCAGAGACTTTGTTCTCGAACCACGCGACCGCAGCTCCCTTTGCTCTGCCGGAGAGCTTGGCCCGATCTGGATAGAGTCGTGATATTGCTTGGGGCGAGCGAGGCTTGGGCCGAGCTCTATTTCTCCTTGGACCGGTTTAGCGGGGTGTGGCTTGATTCGTTGGCTGTTTTGACTTCGCTTTGGAGGTATGAGTTTATTCTTTGTTTTTGATTTAGCAACTTGTCTTTTCTCCGTTGTCTTTTGCACCGAGCCTTCTGTTTTTGTCACAGTGTGGTTTTATGAGGTTTTCCAGTGCTTCCCGTGGGATAGAGATCCGGGTCATGCCGCGTACCGCTATGCCGGGCCGGGCTCGTACGGCGAGGAAGAGGAGGACCGCAGGGGGAAGCTCACCATCGCCACGAGGGATGTGCGGGAGCGTTTGGGAGGCTGGGGTAGCCGGAGGGGTTCGTCTTGTTCCCGTGGGCTCGGTATGAGGGGGATGAGTTTGAGGGCTCCCGAGGTGACGGCACGGCGGAAGATCTTTGCGGGGCTTGACTTGTGATGTCATGTATCCGGGAGAGCGGGTCTTCGGCGGCATGGCCGGTGTGCTTCCCGTGGCTCAGGGACCCTCCCTTTGGGATGCTTGATTCCGGGACATGGACGTGCTTGATTTCGAGAGGTACCTTGGCGGTGTCGGCGCCGAGGAGTTTATTTTGTATGGAGAGGAGTACGGGGCCTTCGTGAGGAGGAAGCCGAGGACGCCGCAGTGCGCGCGGAGAGAGAGGCGCCGCAGGCTCCCAGAGGTTCCGATGCGGGACCGGATTTCACGTACGTCCGCGGGGACGGATCGAGGAGGAGGTGTGCATGCCGTTCCGGGCTTGAGCTCTGCATACAGAGTGGACCCCGATAGATCGGTGAGTGTCTTGACTCTTTTCCATCTTGGCATCTTTTACGTATTTTTCTCTTTTTGTTGTCGAGTATAACCGTATTGCTGAGCGTTTCCTTGGGCGCTTGTTGGTGCGGAGTCCCGGGGAGAGCCTATGATATCCGACTCGCCGTTATGTGGCGATGAGGTCGTTTGCAAAGAAGATGGCCTCGAAGATATCTTGCCGATCTTCGCGACGCGTGCCGGCGTACGAGCCTATGCCTTCGAGGCACTCTCAGGACGTTCCTCCGCCTAGAGCCGAGCCGGAGCCGCAGCAGAGGGACCTTTGAGGGGCGGCATAGCATGGATGCCGGGACATCTTCGGGAGGCTGCAGGCCTTCGAGGGAGCAGCCCTTTTATCGGTTCATGCCTCCGCACGGCGCACGAGTGAGGGTTCCTCGAGCCTTCCTTCTTTGATCCTTTCGCGGATTTGATCCTTCCGAGTACTTTTCGTGGGAGCCTCAGGCGGTGCTCGGTATTCCGACGACGAGGATGTGACGGGCGAGTTATTTGGGATGCCCGACTTCTCTCTGGAGGATCTTGGCGAGGATGATGATGCTGAGGAGTCTGATTAGTATTCATTTGCTTTCCCTCTTTTCATATCCCCCTTTTTTTTTGTTTAGCAACAGACATTTATGGGTACCTGTAATAAAACACATGTATTTGCACGGCAAACAACATTTTATTTTAAGATGTAATGTCATTTTTGTGATTCCCGGGATTTGTCCTAGAAATTGTTGCTATTATTATTTTTTTATTTTGTGCATGCCACGCGAGCTGAGAGTGTGTTTGTGGGTAGTGTTTGTTTGCCGGGAATGGCTTTGGCCAGTGTTTGGGCAGTTTGGAGCAAGGTTTGCCGAGGACAAAGTGGTTTTATCTTGTTTCTTTGGGAAATGGGTTACATTTTGCAAGGTTTTGCTGAGGACAGTGGCTTTTGGGAAGGACATAAATGCTTTCCAGTGTCTGGTTCCTCCTCATTTCCCCATTTGCAGCCATTTTCGAGCTTTCTTCCCCATTTTCTCTAGGAACCTCCATTTTTGCCATGGATTCTTCGTACGTCCCTAGAATTTTGCCGAGGCTTTCGCAGGAGAGGCAAGCACACTTCCTTGAGCAGTTGAAAACGTGGATACGGCGCCGTATGAGGCATCAGAGACGGGCTTTCGAGGTAAGGTTTCGTCTTTGCTCGATTTGGTCTTTTAAGGAGTTGGTTCCTGATTGGGATTTGTTGCGGGCGGCCGCGGTTCGGGATGTTAGGAGGCACGTGTCTTGTTTCTCCTACAATGAAATGGTGCCCACTTTTGAGGATTTTCGGGCTTTGATTGGAGGACCAGAAGGTGGAGGCCATTTCGCTTCCTTTGATTGGTGGTCTTCTTTGTGAGCGTGAAGCTTGCAGACTTTCTTCGTTCTTCGTTGGAAGAAGTGCGGGTATGATCCTTGATTCGGGTCATATCGACATTTCGAGCCGCCGGAGGAGCGGTTCATGGTTGATGATGAGTGACGTCTCTTGGGATGTATTTGCCTTGTGCGTGATGGCGACGCTTTTCTGGTCGGCTCCCTTGGCATTTGCGATGGCGCTTTGCTAGATGTGGTAGGGCACCGCCGAGTGGAGAGGATATTGTCCCGTTGGTGTTGGGGAGACTCTTCATGGTATCGATCGTCGCGGCGGGGATCGTTTTATGAGAGGGGGAAGCCCCGCTTTGCTCACCTTGTGGGCTGCGAGAGAGACTTGAGGCCATGTCCGAGGCTCCGACGTCGTTTAGCCCGTGGTCATTTGCTCAGCGACCTCTTGTGTTGGATATGGATCGATCCGCCCGGGAGAGATGGATGGCACGGCTTGGTACGCATCGATCCGGCGGTGGGTTCCGACCTTTGGAGGATTGAGACCAGGAGGATCTTGCAGGAGGGTCCTACGTTGTCGAGTTCCAGGTTTGTCTTGGTCCTCCTTCTATATTCCGTCGCTTGTTGCCCGGCGGTTTGGGATGAAGCGAGGAGCCTTTGTTGGGGTGGGATGACCTTGCTACTGCGGAGATAGCTCCTCTTTGTATGGCGGCTTCAGGTGCCTTCTTGTATTTTCGAGGGTATGGAAGTATTCCGCTTTCCCTCTGTGGTACTCCTTAGACGTCGGGGGAGCGTTGTATTGACGACTCGATACGGCTTTGGTATGAGCGGCGTGTTGGGCGGTTCCAAGTGGTCTTGGAGAGCGGCGTGTAGCGATTACGGGACCGGTTTGCCGTAGCAGCTATTGCCTTAGGAGTTCCGAAGCTTGGTCGACCCTTCGATGTGACGGGAGACACTTTGTTTGACTACGAGACTAGAGTTGACCGACTGACGGGGAGAGGTCCTCTTTTACAAACTCGCAGGGAGGAGATCCGAGCCGAAGGACGGGCGAATGAACCCCTGAGAGCTACCGGATTATTTGACTCTACGGGAGGACCCCGGATCTCGGGCGAGAGACGCAGAGTTGGTTCACGTGAAGCGAAAGAAGACTCGCCGGGACGAGGAAGAAAGGAAAGAATGGCGAGGGGACAAGCGCGAGATGGCGCGGAATGACCTCCTAGGTATCCATTCATGGCATTGCAAACACATTATTAGTTAAATGTATTAAAGTTTGTCTTTTAGCATGTTGTGAACTTGAGAGTAGACCGTGCTTGAACTCATCAAGAAATGTTGTAACCGTTAGTGATTTGTGATTTACTTTTAAAGCTTTGTCGAGACGCAAGATCCTTTGTTTGCCTTTGCTTCTGTTGTGCACTTTGTCGTCGCCCGTCCTTGAACTTTTACATTTGCATTTGCGGGCCGAAACGATGGGGCCATGACGACAATCCCTTTTGCTTAGGCTTTGTGCTTGGCTGAGAGGTTGAATGCTCCCTTGATAAGTCGTTTTGACGGTCTTTTTCGTAGCTTCCTTGCCTCTTGTTGGCGTCGGGCTCTTGACCTCAATTTCGCAGCTTCTGCTTGAGCTTCTTTTGTTTTTCGTTTTTTTATTTTGTGAGCCCTTGCTCGAGCTCTCTTTTTTTTTTTTTTTTTTTTGAAGCGCGTGAGGGCGAAGACAAGCCCCCGGCTTGGAAACGATCCACGAGTCGGTCGTTTGATGCCGAGTGACCCTCGGATGTCCTTTGATGTTGCCGCCGTCGTTTGACTTGGTCAAGGTGGCTGGCAGGCGTGTTCTTGAAAAGTGCGGAGCTTGATGGAGGTCTCTGGTTGACATTCAAACTTTTGACTTTTGTGTATTTTTAGACCAGGACCAATTAAGGTTGCCTACGTCTCCAGGACTAGAGGGCTCAGTCTGCGTAGTTCGACACTACATGGAGTGCCAAGAGATGCACAAATGTTCTTCTTTAGGCGAAGTATCTGCGAAGTTTGCTTCCGTTGACCGGATTCATGAAGGGATTGCCGTCTAGGTGTCGCCGGCTTCATGGCGCCTCCGGAGAAGATCTTTTGAACCACGAAAGGGCCGATCCATGTGGGTTCCCATTTTCCCAGTGGGTTGGTTCGAGTGGGCGGCTTTTCTTTGAGTACAAGGTCACCTTCCCTGATGTCTCGGGACTTGACTTTCTTGTCGAAAGCTCTAGCCATCCTGCTTTGATAGGCTCGGACGTGTTCCATGGCCTTTAGTCGTCGCTCATCTAGCAAGTAGCCAATTCGTCATGCTCGGCTTCGAGCCATTCGACTTCGTTGATGTCATTTTCCAAAGAAGACTGGAGTGAGGGAATTTCCAGCTCGATGGGAAGGACTTGCTTCCATCCCGTAGGTCGGGGCAAATGGGGTTTCTCCCGTGGCATTACGGCCGATGTACGGTAGCCCCAAAGTGCAAGGTGCAGCTTTTCGGGCCAATCTCGTCCTCGGGTGGTCATTTTTCGGATGATCCGTTCGAGGGTTTTGTTTCTTTGCTTCCACGGCGCCGTTTGTTTGTGGCCGGTAGGAGAAGATTTGTGACGTGTGATCTTGAATTCAGCCGGCCAGATGCAGCCGAATTCCCCTTCGAAGTGTGAGCCGTTATCTGATATAACCTCATTTGGGATGCCGTATCGGCATATGATGTTTTCCTTGAGGAAATGCGCGACCTTCTTGGAGGTTAGTACCTTGTAGCACTTGGCTTCGACCCATTTGGTGAAGTAGTCGATGGCTACTAAGATGAACTCGTGACCGTTCTTGCTGGCGGAGCGATTTTCCCGATGACGTCAATTCCCAAGTGGCAAAGGGCCAAGGTGTAGTCATGCAAGGTAGAGATCGTGGGGAGGTAGATGATCGAGGTTGGAGAACCGTTGACACTTGTCGCAGCTTCGGACAAAGTGGATGCTGTCTGCCTCCATGGAAATCCAAGAGTAGCCCATCCCGAGAATGATTTGCATCGGGGCTCGGCGTTCATGTGGGGACCGCAAGCCCCATTGTGGACTTCGTGCTCATGAACTTGTCTCGCTTCTTCTTGACCGACGCAGCGTAGGAGTGGCCCGTGGTATCGTTTCTTGTATAGCATATCCACGAGGACGACGAAGTGAGAGGCAAGGCGTTTTAGGGCCATGATGCTCTTGGTTTTGACCCCTTCGTGTGTGGGTCTTCCTTGTTCATGAAGGTGGTTTCCCGTTCTTGAGGTATTGGAAGATCCGGTTTGTGCCGGAAATGGCGTCGGACTTGCGTCTCTTTGGCTCTTCAGCAATCTTGCAAATCGTTGTGATTAAAACCTTCTCGGCAGCTTGGGCCCGGTTTTTCTCTCGTTTGACAACATGCTTAAAGATGTGCTTAATGTATTGTTCATTTAATGTGTCTGCTTCTTTATCAAGTGAATTGTTATTAACTGTTTGTGTGTTAGTTAATTTATCAGTTGTTAAAGATGCAATGAGAGGATACTCGGAAAGATCGAAGCATTCATTAAGAGCATACGGGAATACATTATTGGCAATGAGTTCGTAATCTTCTGGCGTGAGGCCATCAGATGACTCGAGAGATTCAAATTTAAAGCTAATGGACTCAGGATGAGTTTTGACACTAGACTCTAGGACTCGAGGGGTCGACCAAGTTGTTCGATCATGTCCTTTTTCTTTGGCAGTGGGTCCGGAGAAGGTGGCCCAGTTATTGAGTGGCAATGAGCTTGATAGGAGATGGGGCTTGAAGGGCTTTATGTCACCGTTCCCGATCATTGCTATCACAGAGTTATCAGAAACAAAATCGATTAGATCCGGCATCTCGATTTCTTCTTTGAAGAGCAGGTGTAGCAGTGGTTCGTCCCAAGCATCGTCTGCGGAGTCTCTTGCTTGGGTCTTGGGCATTACTAGCTCGAATGCAGACTCGTCCCGCTTGTTGAAGGCAGGATTGTTGACAGAGAGTTTTTCGAATTCTTCCGCCAAAGAGGGGGTTTTCCCGAACCAAAATTCGCTGTGAATAGTGGTGGTTGTGGATCCCGGCAGGGGCGGTGTGTCGAGGAATGCTCTTCGGACAGGATTTGGCTTGAGGCCTCTGAATCTTGTCAGGTTCTCGCCGGAGCTTGTCCATGGTTGTCTGGCCGCCTTTGTTTGGCGCCGATCGCCTGTTCCCTTTTCTGGATCTCCTTCCAAGTTGCCGGCCTTCCTTGTGAAGTACTTGGTCATGTCGAAGCTGTAAATACGAAGATCGGAGATTGCGTGCAAGCCTCTTTTGTTATCTGTGGAGCGTTTTCGTGCAGCTCGCTTGTCCTCCGCAATGTGTTCGGGAGTAGGAGAGTATCCTGTGCCATGCAAGGTATTCTCGTTCTTTGATATTGATGATCCGTTGAGTGCCACGATGGCGTTTCCCAAACCGAGCCCCGGGATGTAGTTCATGTGCTTCATCATTTTCATCGGGGGAGGAATCTTGTCCCAAATCAAAGGAAAATCTATGTGGCACACCTGGGCCTTTGGGCTCTCGATGGTGAACCCTGTTAGCATCATGCCATCATCGTCGGGTTTGATTTCTAAAACCGGGACACCGTTTGTTTCGGTCCTTTCAGTGACTATGCTGTCGCCGTAGATGATGGTCAGATCTGTTCCTTGGATGAACTTTACGCATTGATGGAGAGTAGATGCCACCCCATTGATCTGATGTAGCCAAGGGCGTCCCAAAATGGCAGTGAAGGTGATCGGGATGTCGATGACTTGGAAATCTGTCGGGACCATTTGTTTTCCGAACCACAAGTTCAAGGTGGCTATTCCCAAGACTGGGCGGGATGTTGAGTCGTATGCCTTGATTGCCTGAGTCGAGGGTTTTAGATCGCTTGCTTTGATCCCTAGCAAATCCATCATTTTGGCCGGAAGGACGTTCATGGATGATCCCCCATCTACCAACACCCGAGGGAGACGGCGCTCGTCCGATTGAAGCTGTTATGTAGAGAGGCTCGTTATGGTCGCCCCAAATTTTGGAAGGTCGAGCTCGTGAAGGTGATGATATTGCTTTGTAATTGACGTTGCCAATCATCTCGGACCGCTTCATCGGGTGTCACCGTGATGGGAACCATGGTCCTGGGCCGTGCTTTCCTCCAACTTGAGCTTGTGCGGGTAAGATGAAGTGAGTAAGGACCAGAGTGAGATGTTAGCCTCGAGTGCGCTTGAGCCGTGTCAAGACAGGGATCTTCACCTTTGGGTCCAAGGTTTCGGCTTCTTTGGCGTAGGGTCCCTTTTCGGTTCGTGGCCTGTGTATGGTCGGCCTTTTGTCCGTCCGTGGAGGATTCACTGGGATTTGACCGGAACGTGTCGAACATTCACCTACTGGACTTATGGTTTTGCTTGTCTCTCCTATTTACGTAGTGGGAGGAGCACGATTGGCGTAAGGCCGACCGCGCATTTCAATTCGTTCACCGTCATGGCTTTTACCGAAGCATCAATAGTGGCTTTGAGATCTTCCCAAGACAAAGGGTTGGATTATCCGGACCTTCGGGCCCTCGGTGGCGGTGCGAAGCTCGTCCCGGCCGATCATGGAGCAAACATTGCCGTGGCCCCGTGCGTAACTAGGGCCGGGAGATTTCTTCGGAGTAGATGACATAGTAGTCAAACTTTCCGAGGGTTCTCCAAGGGTTCCGACCGTGGGATCACCAGATTCATACCTCTTTTTCAGCTTTTTGTTGAGAAGATAGCTTCTTCTTTCTTCGAGGACGGCCCTCATTCATTGCATCCCGGAATTCCATTTCCAGACAAGCACCGCAATCGCAGACGTCCCACCGATGTGTTCGTTGTTCGGCGGTGGTACCGGACCTCGTGAGGCCGGATGGGCAAGCTTTCCTCTCGGAAGTTCTTGTGGCCTCACGTCATAACCGCATGGCTCGTATGAGGGTAACAGTGTTGACTTCTCGGGAGACAATGAGAGATGTTAGAGGTCAGTAGGAGCCATGGGCTTGGGAAGCCCCTGGTGGTTGGGTGGCTAAGGTTCCGAAGTGGTGCATGGCACCTTCGATCCAGCTTGTTGCTCACCTTGACGTTTCTCAATAGCCATGAGGACCCGCCAAACTTCTTCCAGCGTTGGGAAATTTCTTTGGGGTAAGGTCCCGTTCTCATCGTTGTTATCCACTCGACTTGGCCATGGGGAATTGACGGACCGTCCCCGGTGACAGAGGTGGGTAGGACCTTGCTTTTTGACACCGGGAGACGGGTTCCCTGGGTACTCTCGACCACTCGTTAGCCGGAGGCGACGGGCAAGGTTTAGACACGGGAATGGCCTAATCGGGATAAAAGGGGAAAGCTCACGTGGCATGCGGTTTCCGTTTCTTTTATTTTTCTCGATTTTTTTGTTGTTTTAATTTACTTAAAACATGTTTTCTCGTAATCCTAGGTAGGTTGGAAAAGATTGCTCTTCTTTTCGCAACTATGCTAGATCCCGGGTCCGCTGGAGACCATCTCGTGCGGCTATAAGCCCTCGTTTTGCACCCGTATTTTGACATCCCAGGGTGGACAGCCTGTGCGAGGGTCCTATAGTGCAAGCGGTTTCCACCGGCCTAAAAGAAAAATCGAACCTAAGGACCGAGCCTGTCATGTTCGTTTTGATGCGTTAGCCACGTGAATAGTGAACCGAGCCGGCCACCGAGTCAAGATCGTGTCAAGAGTTCGGCATGACCTTCTCTTGCCTTGCTTGCGCAAGGGATCTGTGACGTTAGGCGTTGGCTGGGTCATATCGTCATGGCCGACGTATCAAAGGCGTGATGACATGGTGTCATGCGAGCATGGATGTATATCCGGACTAACATCGTTCAGGGTGTAGCTTCGGAAATCAAGATCGTGTAAAGATTTTAGCATGACCTTTTCATCGCTTTGCTTGCGCAAGGGATCTTGAGTTCCGAGCATTGACTCGTAAAATGGCCGGCATGGTATATGTATCCAGCCGTATGACACGGACCGGGTAAAAACCAACCGAGTCCGGACAGAGTGTGACTCAAGACTCAAACGTGTGGTTGACGCTTGGATAGGATGGGATGTTTGGAATGATCCCGTGCGCGTCCAAGAGGCCTAGGAAGACCTAACGGATCGCAACCGAGACCACTCCGGGTTGAGGGTTGTAGTGTGCATGTATCCGAGGCAAGAGTGCGCGTAGTGTGCGCGTGTAACCGAGGCAAGCAGGTGAGTAGAGTGCGGTGTAACCGAGGCGAAGGCGCGTAGTGTGCGGTCTCTAAAATTCTTTTTCCGAGTAAAACAGAGTTTTTGAAGAATTTTAAATGTATGCACAGATGTATATTGATGCATTTTTTTTGTATTTTTATTTTTTTTGTAAAATAAAAAAATAAAGCACGTGCACACACACACAATGCTTAAAGGAAGGGGTAAAATGAAAGTTTGACCCTCATCATCGTTTTTAAAAATCTTTTGTTTTGTTTAAAAAGTTTTTAAAACAAAATATCCTCAATGCCGGAGTCGCCAACCGAAATTACCCGGATCCGAGCAGCCTCGCGCCCCAGCATCCGGCATCTTTCAAGGCTGGAGCGGTTGTGTCTCGCCGTTTTTGTTTTTGTAGAGTCGCCACGCCGTTTTTATTAAGCCCAAAACATTGAAAAAGGGCATCAGTTTAAAGATAATTTTAAACTGTTTTTGTGTGATGAGATTTTGAGTTCTGAGGTCGATGACTCCCAGGAAGAGAATATTAGAATATTAGAGCTCACCCGAGTAGCCTCGTAGAAACGAGTCTTTCGGATACCCCTAATATCCTTTAAATGTTGTGTGTGTGTGTGTGTGCTTTTAAAAATGCATGTCAGATCGGATGTCTACATTGTATGCTATGTATGGAAATGTATTGAAATAGTATAGGAAGGAAGCCTTACCAATGTTGGTTCGTGTCTCCGTCTTCCGCCGGGAGTAGTGTTTGAGGTCGGAGTAGCGCTCCTGCACGGATTGGGATTGCCGGGAGATGCCGGTTGTCCGCGGACGCAGTTTCGGCGTGAGTTGAGGTTGTAGGCTGCGTTCGGCAGAGGTTCGGCGTGCGTGGGATCGCTGGGATCACTCGGGCGAGAGGTTCGGCATGCGTTGTGGTGGCGTGGAGTCACTCGGGCAGTTTCGGCGTGATTTGGGATCGTCGGTTTGACTCGGAAAGAGCCGGACACCGTGGAAAGACTGTGCAAGGCCTCTGAGTACCACGAGGGGCCTCAGAGTACCTCGAGAGTGCCTCGGGGCAGCGGGGAGGCGTCTCGGGAGCGCTCGGGGAGGCTTCTGAGCACCACAAGGGAGCTCTAAGGCCTCAAGGATCCGAAAGGGGCCGGGAGTGCCTCAAGAGGACTTAGAGGAGAGCCGAAGGCTAAGGGAGGAAGAGAGAAGAGGGAGGTGTGTGAAAATGAGGAGGGGGAGCCCTCTATTTATAGTAAAAATTTCGGAGCAAAGAGGTCCGTACGGACCTTCTTGGTTATCCGTAATTTTGGATTTCCTCGATTTGAGGGCATCTGCAATGATGGCGAATATTCTGGAATGATGGTGTCCCCTGAGCAATAAGGTCCGTACGACCATCTTGCATGCAAAGAGGTCCGTACGGACCAACTCCCAGGGGAGTAATCATTTCTTCCGGATTTGAGGGAATATTGTGGACTTTAAGGGGATTTAGTAATCATTGACACAAAGAGGTCCGTACGGACCTTAATTGCTTTTCTGATTTCCTGAAAATTCCCAAAAGGTCCTTTTGTCCCTTTTTATCCCAGGAAGGCTCCTCCCTTGGTTTGGTTGGGGGTTTGAGAGGGTTTTGAGAGGGTTTTGAGAGGGTTTTGAGTGAGAGAGGTCTCTGAGACTACGTGGATGAGTCTGCGGTGTTTCCCGTGTGCTTGAAAGGGGGTGATCCAGATTGGGGTACTTACACCAGGCGCTCAGCATCTCTCTCAGTCCTCGCCTCATCGAGCTTGGTCCCAGCAGCTTTGAGGTCGACCAGTGCTTTATCCTTGGTCGCCACAGCATCATTCTTGACAGCCTCAAGAGCATCATAGGCCGTGTCCAAGTCATTATATTTCTCTCTCAGCTCTGTCATCTCATGAGACTTTCAGGTATATTGGGCCATGGCCAATTTCTCCCTCTCAATAGACGCTCTCCAAGATCTCTTTGCTTGTTCAACCATAGTAAGAGCTACACATTAAGAAATGGAAAAGGATTAGCTCGACAAATACTCAAAAATAAAGCGACGACCAAGAAATAAACGACCAAGCATAAAAGAGAAGCAAAAGTTTACCTCGATGTATACCACGCCAGATCGATCAGAGAACTCTTTAGTGGTCATTCTCTTATCAGCGAAATGAGCGAGCAGGTCGGAATCTATTACCCTCTAAAATTACCCGGTGAATGTGCGCTCGCCCGAAAAAAGATATATGAAAAGGAGTCGCCACGCCGTTTTAAGAGGAAACATTGAAAACCTTTGTTTTAGAGAGAGAGCATGAGTTCGGGGGTCAGGTTACGTGTTGGGAAGAACCGAGAGTTCACCCAACACGCCTCGTCCATAGATGAGTCTTTCAATCAAACACATCCAAGTAAATCCAAAGTGTGTGCAAATATCGATAATAAACGAAATGTGATAAAATGCATCTTATTCATTATGAAACGAGAAATTACATATTGTGAGCCCATTATTTAGGGAGGCCACATCCCTGATACAAACAAACTAGAACAGACATTACAAAGGAAAAGAGTCACCGCAGATGGGTCATGTGTGTCGCATGACACATCGTACTGATGACCACATGTGTCGCGTGACACAGATCACTGGGACGAAGGTGTCGCGTGACACATATGAGCCTTCCGCAGTAAACCTTACAATATGAATTCGAAATTAACGTAAGCTATACTGCATCTAATTAACAAGCCGAATTATGAACGAAAAACATAATCAACATCAAATCGACCCAGTGGAGTGTGGATATGGGTAGATCCACACCCCTCGGGGGCTCAAACACCAAATTCAACCAAATCAATCAATATGAGCTCAATTACACAATCTATGCAAGTTAAACAGAGATTATGATTGGGATTCAGTAATTCGTATAGCTAGGATCCGACATCGAATCCAAACAAAATAGAATTATAAAATTGCAAGGAATTAAATGAGAGAGAGAGAGAGAGAGGGTTAGGGAATTGTTACCCTTGTTGATTCCACGAATTCTATATCTAGTCGATATAGAATCCTTCAATTCTTCGTTGTAGATCTCACACTCCGATCCAAGGGTTCCAATTGGTGTAGGTAGAGAATTGGGTTTGGATGAGAGGGATTAGTGGGTTGGAAAGGTAGGAGAGAGAGAGGTTTGGCGCTTTGGGATGTTCGTCACAATGCTATTTTGGCAGAGTAACAAAGTAGGCTAGAATTCGGATCCATTTCAATGAGGGGGAGGGTCTTATTTATAGGCCGCTTGGCCGCCTTAGTATGTCGCACGACCTTACGCGTCCACTTTCCATGCCTCAAGCCGTCGCGTGACACAAGGTGGCTCAACCGCTTTTGGCGCCAAAAACCAGCTGAACATTCCGGGAAAATACCCAAAAGGTCCAACAGTTTTATTCCCAAGGGGTCCTTTGGCATGAATGATGTACCAAAAGGTACTTCCTTCGCGGAAACTCATGGAACGTTTCCTAAGTCTCTGGATAGGCCGGAATTTACCAAAATGCCCCTTAATGCAGCTTTTATTATATTAAAATGCATCGAAAAGGTTGCGAATTGGATTGACGTACTTACAGAGCTCCTAAGCAACGTCACTTTTGGAAAAAGTGAGGTTGTCGATAAAATAAGACCCAATCTCAATGAGCGGCCGGGGTTAAGGTGAAGGGCTAGAAGGGTGAGAAGGGGAAAATTATGGCCGGACCTTTCGAGAAAGGATTCCTACGTATCCCTTTTAAGAAGGGAATCAAGCCAAATCGTAGTTCGGAATTACCAATACCGACTACAAGCAAGAAAGGGGTAGAGATGTGTCTTCATACCTTTGCCGTGCTTAGTGCCGTGACTTCCGTTATGCTCCGCTTGAGAGGCTTTTCTTGGGTTTGGCTCCGCTTGAGAGGCTTTTCTTCTTGGTGGGCTCCGCTAGAGAGGCTTTTTCCCGAGAGGCTTTTCGGTGCTCCGCTAGAGAGGCTTTTCTTCGGTGGCTCCGCTAGAGAGGCTTTTCTTCTTGGCTCCGCTAGAGAGGCTTTTCTTGGGCTCCGCTAGAGAGGCTTTTCTTCTTGGTGCTCCGCTAGAGAGGCTTTTCCTTTGGTTTGGCTCCGCCGAGAGGCTTTTCTTGGGTTTGGCTCGCTTGAGAGGCTTTTCTTGGTTTGGCTCGCTTGAGAGGCTTTTTTCCTTTGGTTTGGCTCGCTTGAGAGGCTTTTCTTCTTTGTTTGGCTCGCTTGAGAGGCTTTTCTGGGCCGCGTATACGCATGTTTTTTGCTTTGTTCTTTCTTCTCCAGTTTGGTCGGAGGTCCAGTCGTCGAGACTCAATTGATTATTGTACCTGCGGGGGGAAAAACAGCAACTCCAACGCGCTACACTTGAATAAGCCTATCTTGTTAGCAAAGATTACTATATGTTAGCTTGGTTTGCGTGAATGTCTGCTCCGGAAAGCGAACGCAATTATTGGGTTAAAGATCGGCTTTGTCGGGTTTATGTATGGTGTTTTGGGATCGTTTTAGGTAAGTGTGTATAGTAGGGGTCCTCTCCCGTATATTTTCAGGGGTATGTGTATGAGGGTAAGGGGTATATCGGCGACGGCGAGTCGGAAAATGCTCTGGGGTAATCACCGCAGTTTTTCCACCCCGTCTCGCTATCAACCAAAGTATGTCGCCCGACATGTCGTGTCTCGTTTGGCTTCTTCGTCGCACGACTTAGGGAGGCTCGTGATGTTCTTTTCAAAGTCGGTCCAGCTCCATTCTCAGCCATCGTCTTCTTAGCAGAGAAAACCCAAGACCCTTATTTGGCGGATAATCGATTTCTTTGGTCAAGACTAACACTTTTTGCCGCAATGGAACATTATAACCAAGAGATTGCTTCCTGGGAGTGCCAATTTCATCGGGACTTCATCGAAATTTGGGGATTTCATCTCGAGGCAACATAGAAGTATCATCGACAAGCGGTACAAGATGCCTTGCATTTGGTCCTTGAAAGATTGGAGGGTTGGATCGGGATTTGCTTCGGCCGCATCCTCGCTTCGGGATTCCGAGTGTCATGCATTCTCTTTGTCATACAATTACCCGACCCCAACTATGGAAGACTTCGTGGCGTTGACAGCTTGGGTAAGGCGGCCACCGTAGCATTCCCACGGGACGATGGTTGGTTGAGGAGCACTGCCTCGACTTTTTATCTCTCGCTCGCGGATCGTATTGCCTATGATTCTCGGGTGACGGGTCCATAGATTTGACTCGGATGGTTAGGTTGCGCCGTCCCGTCCCCGATCCGTTTGACCTTTCTACCACTCGATATGTTCATGCTGCTCACACCGTAGGCTTACTATTTCGCGGTATGTCTGGGGTCTGCCAAGCACTTTGTTGGAGATCGTTAGGCAAATGAGAGGTGACCGAGGTATAGATTCTCGTCAAATTCGTTCTCGCCAAGGAGAGATGGATGTTGTACCACCGTCGCCGGGCCGAGACTTATCACTGTATTGACAAAGCAAAGGTGGGGATCGTACTTTATGGGAGCAAAGTGGCTACTTATTATCTCGTGGTTCTCTCGAGAGGTTACACCCGATCGGGCCATTACTGTAGGGCCTGACGGCAATGCCACGGGTGACTCGGCCACGCAGCCGATGAGGGACGAGGTTGTTGATAGTTGGCATATGAGGTTGTCACTGCACACGACCACCGATCCGAGCTTTTGGATTCCCGCTTGGAATATACTGCACTACGAGAGATATTCAGATGGATCGCAGTAGTCCGGTTGCTCGGTTTGCATGTATCCTCTTTCTCGTGTCCCATCATTGGTGAGCAGACAAGATAGGTATCCTCGCAGATCATACGAGCCTTGAGGGAGAGATCGGTGACCGATACCGTTCCGATGTCCATGACCGAGCCCTGTGCTATACAGCTTTTTCACAGATCTTTTCTCGAGGGCTTTCTTCCCACTCGTGTGCTCCTTCGGCAGCCTAGAGGATTTACATTTCGACCACGTAGTATCCGGATTGGTATGAGGAGCATCGTGGTTCTCGTGCAGCTTAGCTATAGAGACTCGCCGCCGGAATACTGGGAGCGCATCTCCGTCCACCCGAAATCTCGTAGATATAGAGGCACGAGGAAACCTGCATAATGTCACCGGCAATGCCGCCGACGACATGAGAGGCAAGAGATCCTGAGAGCCGCTTTAAGGAATGATCCAGAGATGAGAGCTCGCAGAGAGGCGTTGCGGCAAGCGAGGATTGCTAGGGCCGCCGAGAGAGACTCGGGTTCGATTGAACCGCCGCCGCGAGTTATTCCCGAATTGGGACGGGCTCAAACCGACTTGTTTGACATTCCTAAGCCAAAGACCTCCCTGGGACCGAGAAAGAGGAAGGATAGAGGAGCAAATTCGGGAGCGGGACGAGTATCTAGACACACATTTTCTTTTACTTCGAGAGTTTTGAGACTCTTTTGCTTTATGTCTTGAGAGTAGGAATTATCTCGTATGAAAACCGAGTACCCTTTGATTACTTAATGCATTGTAATAGATGTTATCAATGTTTTCTTTTATTCGCAAATGCTTTTTTGAGTCAAAAAGTAGGCCGTGCTTGAACTCATCAAAAGAATATTAACTCAAAATGATCCTTTGAAAAGCCTTGGGACCGTAATCAAAACGCATTTTGGTAAAAAGAGAGATTTTTGCAAAGAATTTTAGACCGAACCACAAGTGGTTGCCTACGTTCCCTTTTGTAAGAGAACTAAGGGGCTCAGTCTCCGTAGTTCGACTCAATTGACTTTAGTGTTTAAGAAAGGGGAAGATAGAAGGGGGAAATGGTGCAACCTCGTTTTTACCTAGACCGCCCTCTTTGGGTTTTCGGTCTAGTTGGGTATATTCTTTAGCACCGGCGCGTCCCTTATTTTTGCATGGACTCGCCTTTTGAGAGGTTTTCGCCTCATCTCGGGACAATTTTGTTGCGCCTTTATTTATTCATTTTTATATATATATATATATATATATATTATTTTTTTTTAGAGGGGGAAAGACTCGATCATACAAAATACCTCCGCAACTTGTCGCCGTTGACGGGTGCGTAAATGGGTTGCCATCCAAGTCTCGACACCGCATAGCTCCTCCTGAGAATACTTTCTTTACCAGAACGGTCCGACCCAAATGGGTGCCCACTTGCCCAACGCACCGCTTTGATTTGAGGGCTTCATTTTAAGAACCAGATCACCGACTTTGATATCCCCGGGTTTCACTTTCTTATCGAAGGCACGGCCATTCTTCTCTCGGTATGCCCCGTTATGCTCCATGGCTTTTAGTCTCGCGTTCATCTAGCAGAGCCAACTCATTATATCGACTTTGGAGCCATTCGATCTCGTTCACCTCATTTTCGAGTAAGACCCCGAGGGAAGGAATTTCTAACTCAACGGGCATGACGGCCTCCATTCCGTAAGTCGAGCATATGGGGTTGCACCCGTGGCGCTCGGATCGAAGTGCGATAGCCCCACAATGCTAAGTGCAACTTTTCCGGCCAATCTCGTCCTCGCTCGGCCATCTTCTTTATGATCCTTTCCAAGTTCTTATTGGCGCCTTCAACAGCGCCGTTTGTCTCGTGGCCCGTACGGTGAAGATTTGTGGCGCGACTCGTATTCGTGAGCAACCGATCGCTTTCTCCTCGAAATGAGTGCCATTGTCGAAATAATCTCGTTCGGGACCCCATAGCGGCGTAAGATCTGTTCTTTTATGAATCGGGCAACCTTTCTTGGCGGTGAGCACTTTATAAGATGCAGCTTCTACCCATTTCGTGAAGTAATCCACGCCACTAATACAAATGCATGCCCATTGCTCCCAAAGGAGAAATCTTCCCAATGACATCAATACCCCATGTTGCGAAAGGCCACTGAGTTGTCATACAAGATAAGTCGTGAGGCGGGATGTGGTTCGATTGGAAAATCTTTGGCACTTGTCACAGTCCGCACGAAATGGATGCAATCCGTCTCCATAGTGATCCGTAAGTAACCCACTCGATGATGCTATGCATGAGGGATCGAGCGTTCATATGAGGTCCGCAGCACCGTTGTGAACGTCTTCCATTACTCTTTGAGCCTTTTCTTTACCGATGCAGTAGTAGAGCTGACAACCTTCTCTTTTCTTCCATAATTCATCGTCCGAGTATGACATATTGCGCCGATGCCTCTTTAGGGCCTCGCAAGCTTTTGGCATGTACTCTTTTTGAATCTCCTTCTTGATCCACAGAAAGGATGCTTCCCCATACTTGAGGTATTGAAAGATCCGATTGTACCACGGTTCACCGATGCCTCGATCTCAATCTCACAACAATATGGTGATTTTCTCTTCGCCGACCCCGAAAGGCTTCGATTGATTTTCCTTCCGGGATTTCCATCAAAGAGGCTAAGGTAGCCAGAGCATTCGCGAACTGCTCTTGTCCCGCGGTAAGAATTGGAATGATACTTCCTTGAATTGGCCGACGAGTTCTCGCGATGTAAGCATGGTACTTCGGAGACACGGGTCTATAATTTTCCATTTGTTGGCGGCCCGGTTGATTATCAATCGGGAATCACCGAACACTTCCAATTCTTCCACATGTCGCTCAAGGGCAGCTTCTAGACCGGCTATGCAAGCTTCGTATCACCGCATTGTTGGTGACCGAGAAATTCAACTTGATTGCTATGGGAGTATGCCTGCTGCTCGGGTCTATCAAAACCATTCCAATGCCATTTCCTTTCTTGTTAGCCGCTCCATCAAAGAATAATCGCCACTTGTTTCCGCTTTCTATAGCGAGGATCCCTTCATCTCGGAAACCGGAGGTCCGGCCCTTGATCTTCTCAGACTGGGAATTCAGCCAACCGGGTCCGCAAATGCTCGCCTTTCGATCGATTTGCGAATCACATATTTGATGTCGAATTCTCGCCAGAAGAAAGTCCATTTTGCCAACTCCGGTGGAGATGTTTCCTCCGTCACCTTGGAATAGATATCTCGATCGGATCCATCTTGAGACTAAGTGTACTGTGGGACAAAGATATAGTGTTTTAGCTTTCCAACTACCCATACCAAAGCCGCGCAAGTCTTCTCGAGGGCGTAGTAATTCACTTCACTCCCTTGGAATTTACTACTGACGAAATAGATGGCATTCTCAATCTTTGAATCCTTCTTTCTTGTGCTAGCATAGCCCCGCAGCCGTGTCCGTGACTGCCGATATAGAAGTAAAGGCTTGTCTCCATGAGGTGGGCAGAGAATGGGAGGATTGACGAGGTAGGCTTTGATCCTTTCAAAAGCTAGCCGGCATTCCTCGTTCCTGCACCACTTCCCGATTCTTCTTTAGCAGCCTTGAAGATCGGCTCACATATGGTGGTCAATTGGTTGACGAACTCCGCGATGTATTGCAGCGACCCATGAATCCTTTTACTTCAGTAGACGGTTCGGGCGGCTTCATTTCAATAATTGCCTTAACTTTCCCGGGATCTATTTCAATGCCGCGCCTGGTGACCATGTATCCTGTAACTTTACCTCGAATAACCCCAAATGTACACTTGGCCGGGTTCGGCCTCATGGAGTGTTCTCTGAGTCTCGTTAAAGAATTTCCTCAAATCAATGAAATGCCGTCCGTCTCGATCCTTTCGAATGAATAATCATGTCATCCACATACACTTCAATCTCCCGTGGATCATGTCGTGGAAAAGGGTAGTGATCGCTTCCGATAGGTAGCCCCGGCGTTCTTCAAGCCAAATGGCATTACTGTAACAATAAGTACCCCATGGGGTTGTAAATGCCGTCTTGTCTTGATCCTCTTCACCATCTTAATCTAGTTGTAACCCGCAAAACCATCAACGAAAGATTTGACCTCGGTTCGCGGTTGCATCCACTAGCATGTCAATGTTGGGCAAAGGGAAGTCATCTTTAGGACTAGCCTTATTGAGGTCTCGAAATCTACGCAGACTCGAACCTTTCCATTTGCTTTGGTGACTGTTACGATGTTCGCCAACCAGTCGGATATTCAATTACTTTGATGAAGCCTACCCGTAGGAGTTTTTCAATTTCTTCTTTCACTTGTAAGGACCATTCAGGTTTTATCCGCCTCAATTTCGCTTGACCGGCTTGATTTCGGATCCAAAGGTATTCGGTGTTCCACAATAGAAGCATCCAAATTTCCGCATATCTTTGTAGGACCAAGCGAACACATCCACAAATTCCTTGAGCAATTCAATCAAAGCAACCCGCTCATCTCCTGAGAAGAAGCTACCAATCTGCGTTTCTTTGGGTTCTTCTACTGCTCCCAAGTTCACCGTTGTTAATACCTCGTCGGCAGCTTGGGCCCGGCTTTCCTTTTGCTCACAAGTCTCGCTTTTGAATCTTTTTCTAAAAATTGTTCACCGATTAAGTTCGCATTATCTTCAATTGAATTAGGCTTAATTATTTTTAAATCTTGATGATTATTTTTCGTTAAGCATTCAATTGTTAAATTGGCAATCACGGGGTACTCGTAAAGATCAACCACTTTATTTAAAGCAAAGGGAAATACGGTGTTTACAATCCGAAGACGGTCTTCGCCGTGAGGACATCGACCGGCCGAAGACTCAAACTCTATGACAAGAGACTCGGGAGATCGACTCAAGATACAGGGGTGAATTTAGACTTGGAAGGACAAGGACGGGGTTTGAGCCCTAGCTTTTCAATCATAGTCTCTTTGTCGGCGACCGGTCCCCGAACGAAGTCCAGCTTCCGCAACGGTCCTTCGCGGCGCCTCCACTTGACTATCTCCACATTAGATTCCTTCTCGAATTCTAGCATAGCTATCACTTCACCGTCGAGGAAAAGTCAATCGATCAATCGGCTCCTTAGCACCATCTCTCATTTCGCCAAAGACGTACCGCTCATGTGTTCGATGTACTCGTTCTTCAAACAAATCTCGCTAACTCTCCATCAATATCTCGCAGGTCAAGCACCGCGAATTTTACATATTGTGGGTTCATCCAAGGCAAGCTTTTCAAACCGATTCTCACATTCGGGTCCCCGTAAGTGGTAGCCGCTCTCGTAGGTGGCGGTCACACCTTGTCTTTTGGGCAAATTATCAAACATTTCTTTCATCGGATTCTTGCTATTGGCGAACCTCGGATCATCTTCATTCTTTCTCCCGCCGGAGTAAGCTTTGGCTCAGACAAACAAACATATCTCCATCCTCTCTCGACAAAGTGCTTATTCAGTAGACCAACCGTATGGGCGCATTTCGTGCCTCTTGTACTTTCTACCGGCCGCAGAGGTCATCTTCTCTTTGAAAGCCTCGGTTTTGTCATACACCTTATCTTCCTTAGTCACGGCATACCCTGCACCTTGCCTATTTCTCTTGGCCGCCGGCAACACAAGCCTACACGGTCCCTCGTTGGCGTTTTCCCCCCCTGCACTGTGGATATAGCTCATACCTCTTAGCATTTTCAACACAGAGGAATCTTGTCTCGAAGATGTCGTCAAGTCTATAGTACGTACTTGCCCCTTAGGTTTCTCGATTGTGAATCCGCCGAGCATCGGATTTTCTTGGTCAAGCTTGATCTCCATTACCGGTAAGGTATTTGCGCCGGTTTCTCCGATTGTAACACTATCACCATAGATGGTTGTCGCACTTCTTGTACAAACTTTAAGCATTGGTGAAGCGTGGAAGCTACGGCTCCAATCTCGTGGATCCAGTGGTCTACCCAATAATGCCGAGAACGTAACAGAATGTCTATAACCCGAAACTCCACCATCATTTCCTTGCCTCCAAACATCGATTAAGGGAGACTATCCCTAACACTCGCCCGTGATGTTGAATCATAAGCCTTTATGGTCCGGTTAGAGGGTTTGAGGTTCTCGCGCGTTGATGTCCAACATACTCATCATTTTGGCGGGGAGCACATTCATGGCCGATCCATTATCTATCAACACATGGGAATCAACCGTCCCTCCAGAGGCACCGTAATGTGTAAGGATTCGTTATGTTTCGCACCGTAAGGTGCAAGTCAAGATCTCGTGAAAGTAATGATATTCCCATACCGAGCCGTTCCAATCAACCGACATGCTTCATCTGGGGTAGCGTTGACGGATACCTTCGTCTTGGATAAGGCTTCTTCCAGCTTTAATTTGTGAGGGTAGGAGGATGTAAGTAGGGACCACAAAGAAATATCGGCTTGCGTTCTTTTCAACCGCGCGCATCGGGTCTTCCCGAACTTCTTCGTCTAGCCTCGTGAGGATTCTCGAGAGGACCGAGGGTTAGAGCCTCGCAACCGTTTCCTTTTCCGCATGGATCCGGGATTACTTACTCCCAACATTCTTCCCGAGCGCGTCAACAGATTAACTTCTTGCTGGTCGTCAACCACGAACTCTTTGCTAGCTTCCTTGAGTTCTCGATAATGTTAGCGGGACAGAGTGATTGCGGTATGGCCAAGCCGCTTGTCGTATCTCATTAATGGTCAAAGGTGTTTCCCAACTAGCCGCTATTCTCGAGTTCCTCCAAGGAGATTGGGGATTCTCTAGGAGTCATTGAAGATATAGCATTAACAATCAAGCGTTCTTCGTAATCATCAAGTTCAACAATATTATTCACATCATGTAAATCATCGAGATACGTAACATAACGTAAGTTATCTTTCATTTCATCGTAACAGAAATTACATCGCTTCGACCCCATTACATCCATTGCTATCATCCCCAACTACGGGTTCCCCAAATTCTAATACATTAACAAAATAATCATTCTCAAAGTCAATAAGGTTCACATTGTTGTTCTAAGCAGAGGATTGTTGACAATATTCGGCGAGGAGATTTTTCTATCTTCTTGTCGTCCACTAAACCCCGGATTATCTTCTTGAGAGTCAAACAGAGTTCGTAGTGTGCCCCGGAAATTGGTGGAAACGGCAATACTTGCTAGCATCCATGTGAGGATTAGGGCGAGCAGATCGTAGTTCTCCAATGGCTTTATCATGCCGCTCGTAGCAAACCGTTAAAAACTTCCTCCGTTGACATACCCAAATCATTAAACCTCGGTTGTGGCTTAAAGGGAAGCCTCATCACATTCTTCATGTTGTTACCTCCCTTTTGAAGATTATTGATACTATTATCTTTGGCCGGCTCTCTTCCTCTCGGCGCCATTGCCGAGACAGATTGGATGCCCGATATCGGTAACTTCCACCACCGTTGTTGTTAGTGGTGTTTGCACTTGGAGTTTGGTTAAACAACTTATTCTCACTCCTTGCTCCCATCCCCACCATCTCTCGCAGATCCGGGTACCATCCTTTCCCAATGGCTTCTAAGTGCCGGCTTAACACATGATAGAAAGATGTCCTTCTCGGTCTTGGAGGGGATTGGTTCCGATAACTCGTTGAGCTTAGCATTCCAACGCTTGTAGAATTCTCGTGATTGACTCATCCGACTTCCGAATTGTCCCCACTAGATCATCCCGCGTGGTACGCCACTCCAAATTACCCTTGTACTTCAGAAGGCTTCGTTATCCGGCTCCAAGTAGTACGGCATTCTTGCTTCAAAGCTAAAAACCATGTAAGTGCCGATCCTTTCAAAGTTAGGTGGAAGTGGGAAGCCATGAATTCGGGAGTGCAGCCCATCGCCTCTATCATTGTCATCACATAAGTGTCTACATGCATCTTTGGACAAAGGCGGTACCATCAAAATCCAGCTTGGGCATCTTAAACTTGTGCGGCAAAGGTGTCACTTGGGCGGGATCCACGACTTTAAGACCACTAGAACCCACGGTTAATCTGTCAATCTGTTGTTGCATCCGTTTCAAAGAAAGGCCTACTGTGCCAAACTTGAAGTCCGAGGAATTGCAGGAGCCACCGTTGACGACGGTATTGGGAAATCAGAATTAGGTCCCACGGGCAAAGCGGTTGGTGGAAGACCAAAAGTACTAGGAATTCCAATATTGCCGTCCAACAAGCTAATCACGCTCGGAATCTTGTTCCCATACATATCATAACCGTTGAATTGCCTACCGAGATTCTCGGGAGTCAGTATTGCGCCGACCGACTTTTGTACTAACCAAAAGAAGATAATCCCGAGCCGACACACGGAGCCGAGTAAGGGGTGGAACCATAAATATGCCGAGTAAGGGTGGAACATACCGCCGGTTGAGAAAAACTGCCTTGAGTCCGGAACCGCCGGTACCTTGAGACACCGTCCCGAACTATTCGATTTCCCGAGAGCCGCATCGACCATTCTCACAACACCATACCGAACACCCCGATAACCATCCGGATACACACCGTACCGAGGCCGGGAAAAGCCGGTTCGAAACCGAGGTCCATGCCGAAACCGTGGTGCCGGAGCATTAGGAGTTGGAGAAGCAATGAGATCAAAGAAATTTGTGGGCCGACCGTCATTTCGCCGACACCTTGTTGGATAACCCGGCCATACCTCGAGTAGACGGGGGAATTAATCTTCCTTGGTCACTTGCCACCATTCCCGTAGAAGCTACTTGATCGTAATGCCGAACGTAATTCACCGGGGAGGCATCGTATTGTAGCTAGGCTGGTTTGGCTGAGCAGGTGAAGCGGATCCGATTTCGTTGTGGTTATCTTCCGTAATCTCTTCATAGGAACCATCCTCCCGACGAAGTACCGCAATCCCTTTGGCTCTCATAGCTTCTACGAATTGGTTGTGAGCTTCTTCTTCATGAGACATGGCATTTTGAACTAAGAGACAAGCCTCACGCTCCCGAGCTAGAGCGGCTTCCAGCGTCACCCTCAATTCTTCCGTAGTCATCTCATTCAAACTTGTCTGACCCACTGTCACCGAGCCTCCAATGGACCGAGCGTAAAAACATCTCCATTGCCGCCCATTTCGATTCTAAACCAACCGACACTGCTTGTACACGGATTAAGCGACCTCCCGAAACAGATGAGCGGACCCAACTCGCCGTAGCTGCAGGTGTAGAGAGGGGTTTATAAGGTGGTTGAAGGGAAAACTTTTTTTCTCTTTTTTTTTTTTTTTACGGGAGAGGGAAAGAAACGGGACAGACTCACGCAAACACAAATTTATTTATGTTCAAGTATAAATCAGTATTTTAAATCCTAAATACAGTTGGGAAAGGATAAGCCTTTATTCATGCTAACTATGCCTCAGGGGAACCTAGTGACGCGGCGTTCGAATTACATCAAATGTCTTGTTTTGAAACATATAATAGGTAATGATACCTAACCAAACCCTAACATCTTTATGGAACGAAGAGGTTCGTCCAAATTTCTAAGGAAATTTGGGCAAAGATAACGGGTCTTTTCGAAGAATTTCGAAGAAAAATCCGGCATGACCTCTCGTCGGTACATGTTGGCAATGCGGCATGACCTCTCGTTTAGAACACGCCACGAGAGTGACATGTTCCCACGTGAAATCATGTTGCATTTGGCAACATGCCCACAAGGTATGAGGTTTTGGGAGAAGGTATAAGAATCTATGATATTTTTCAAAAACAATTCATTTTTGTTGTAATGAAAACATCGTATCAAAAACCAACCGTGGGTAAGGTTTAGTGTGGTGCCACCTATAACGCACTAGGGGTTTAGGTTTGATTTCAGGAGCTCAAGCGTAGGCGAATTTTATGGCCGTCCGCGATGCCGTCAATCGCACCCGAGGGTTCTAAATCTAAGTGACGTAGTGTGCGGATGACTAATTCGTTTATTTGCAAAAAACAAGATTTTTTTTTATTTTGTATTTTGTTTGTTTTTTTTTTTTAAGAAGAAAACACACACCCTCACACAAGGCAAACAGGGAACAATAACCAAATGAGTCACGCTTTGGTCCAAGGGACTGCCCTCAAACCAGTCTTCTGATGATCTGTTCAGTGGCCACCTTTTGTCGCGTGACACAGGACAACCAGAGACAAAGGTGTCGCACGACTCGGGTGGTCACTGAACCAGCAGCTCCTCAAATCATCAAATCAGCCCCTGCTTTACCATATCGAGAGCAACACAGAGGTACCAATGCACAACAAATGACCACAAGCACAAAGGGCTCACAAGTTCCATAATCAACAAAATGTAGGTATCACAAATGATTATCGAATAATGTACACAACATGGATGCATTGGATGTTTTTTGACTAAACAAAAGCTTGACCCACTTAACACTTGAAAAACAGGTTTTCAAGTGAATTCCCCAGCAGAGTCGCCACTGAATGTGCGCTCGCCCGAAAAAAGATATATGAAAAGGAGTCGCCACGCCGTTTTAAGAGGAAACATTGAAAACCTTTGTTTTAGAGAGAGAGCATGAGTTCGGGGGTCAGGTTACGTGTTGGGAAGAACCGAGAGTTCACCCAACACGCCTCGTCCATAGACGAGTCTTTCAATCAAACACATCCAAGTAAATCCAAAGTGTGTGCAAATATCGATAATAAACGAAATGTGATAAAATGCATCTTATTCATTATGAAACGAGAAATTACATATTGTGAGCCCATTATTTAGGGAGGCCACATCCCTGATACAAACAAACTAGAACAGATTACAAAGGAAAAGAGTCACTGCAGATGGGTCATGTGTGTCGCATGACACATCGTACCAGTGACCACATGTGTCGCGTGACACAGATCACTGGGACGAAGGTGTCGCGTGACACATATGAGCCTTCCGCGTAAACCTTACAATATGAATTCGTAAATTAATGTAAGCTATACGTATCTAATTAACAAGCCGAATTATGAACGAAAAACATAATCAACATCAAATCGACCAGGAGTGTGGATATGGGTAGATCCACACTCCTGGGGGCTCAAACACCAAATTCAACCAAATAAATCAATATGAGCTCAATTACACAATCTATGCAAGTTAAACAGAGAGATTATGATTGGGATTCGCAATTCGTATAGCTAGGATCCGATTACCGAATCCAAACAAAATAGAATTATAAAATTTGCAAGGAATTAAATGAGAGAGAGAGAGAGAGAGAGAGGGTTAGTGGAATTGTTACCCTTTGTTGATTCCACGAATTCTATATCTAGTCGATATAGAATCCTTCAATTCTTCGTTGTAGATCTCATCTCCGATCCAAGGGTTCCAATTGGTGTAGGTAGAGAATTGGGTTTGGATGAGAGGGATTAGTGGGTTGGAAAGGTAGGAGAGAGAGAGGTTTGGTGTTTGGGATGTTCGTCACAATGCTATTTTGGCAGAGTAACAGTAGGCTAGAATTCGGATCCATTTCAATGAGGGGGAGGGTCTTATTTATAGGCTGCAGTTGGCTGCCTTAGTATGTCGCACGACCTTACGCGTCCACTTTCCATGCCTCAAGCTGTCGCGTGACACAAGGTGGCTCAACCGTTTTGGCGCCAAAAACCAGCTCGGAACATTCCGGAAAATACCCAAAAGGTCCAACAGGTTTTATTCCCAAGGGGTCCTTTGGCATGAATGATGTACCAAAAGGTACTTCCTTCGCGGGAAACTCATGGAACGTTTCCGGAAGTCTCGGGATAGGCCGGGAATTTACCAAAACGCCCCTTAATGCAGTTTTATTATATTAAAATGCATCGAAAAGGTTGCGAATTTGATTGGCGTACTTACACCCGGATCTTCAGGCGGAGGTGAAAAGGCGGTTGTTTTTCGTGGAGGGTTGGTGTCTGAGACCTCGCTTTTCGGGAAGGAGAGGAGTCACCACGCGGTTTTTGTATTTTGAGCCCAAACGTTGAGAAATGGCTATTGGTTGAAAAAGGTGTCGTTTTTATTGGTAGCAATAACATAGGAAAAGGCTTTTAAAAATGGGGAGTCATTTTTATTGGTAGAAAAAAATGAGTAAAAAGCTTTTTAGTACCAGAGATTGTTAGGTTCGGAGGTCACGTTACGTTTCGGGAAGAGTATATTGAGATCACCCGAAATGCCTCGTATGACGAGTCTTTCTACCTTTCTCGAAATCATGTGTGTGTGTATGTGTGTTTGCATTTTGAAATGGGGGATTGAATGACAAGCTTAATCTTGGTTTGAATGTCAAATGTTGATTAGGGGATCTTGTTTGAAAAGGCGAGCGTTTGAATGACAAAAGTCGGTTTTGAAGTTTTAGGAAAAGTGGCGCGAATGCTGATTTTAACTGTTTATCTTAAGTGTCAAATGTTGACTTTTAAGAAAAGAGCGTTTGAATGTCAAACGTCGGATTTTGAGTTTGAAGATGATCGTTTGGATACTAAACGACATTTTGCGCATTTTGAAAGAGAGTTCGAATGTCGAAATCCGGTTTTGAATCGGGCATTACATTGTTAGTGATTTTACGGAAAAAAAGCATTAAATGATATGCGATCAACGAATCGGTTTGCGACTCGGACTTTGATAATTAAATACTATCACGATCCAAACGGCTCGGACTTGTAAATGATTGTATTTAAAGTGCGGTATCAACGGAATCAAACGACCCGGAATTGTAAAGTACGATCGACGAGCCAAACAGCTCGGAATTGTAAAGTTGCATAAAGTAAATGACGTTCGACGGATCAAACAATCCGGAATTGGTAAATGACATGAAAGTAAATGACGATCGACGGATCAAATTGGTAAATGACATAAAAAGTAAATGACGATCGACGAATCAAACGATCCAGAATTGTAAATGACATAAAAGGTAACGGAACGGGGTCGGAACGCCGTTTTAACCCGAGATTACTTCTCTTAAGGGAAGAGAAGAGGATCAGGGACTAAAACGTATCGGACCCCATTAGACGGTGACGTCTACATTTTGAGAGTGAGAGTTTACCAGATTTGGTGCTGTCTCTTTGGCTCGGGAGGACGTATACGGGATACGAAAAGGTGTTTGAAAGGTGTTTCGGAAGTGTTTGGTCAGAGTTTCCCCTTTTATTTGGTGCTTAGAAACCTAGGGATTTGGGCAGCGTTCCGACTTGTGTCGGTTTAGCCTACGATCAGAATCTACCGACGAGTAGCACGAGGGCCCCCGAAGAGTAGAGAATTCCGCCGACGAGTAGCACGAGGGCCCCCGAAGAGCGGAAGAAAGACGAGCATTTTTGTGCTAGGGGGAGGAGAGGAGGAAATGGTGTAGGAAATATGAAGGATGGGAGGAGTATTTATAGGATGAAAATCTTGGAGGAGGGGGGAGAAACTTGGGGGGTTGCTTAGTGAGGAAGGAAGATTGCTTAACCTGGTGGTTTTCTGCCTTGCGAAAGAGTCCGGTCGGACTATACCTGAGTTTGGGGACATTTTGGTCATTTGGCCTTGAGTTTGACACGTTTTGGACACGTATTAATTTAACCTGCAAAACAGTCCGTCCGGACAGTTCCAGAAATTGGCTATTTTTCCTGATTGAACAAGTTACCTGCGTAGATCTTGTTCTCGCATTCGATTTGATATGTGGTGGGCCCAAAATGGAGTTCGTATGAGGGAGTTATGACCTCCGGAAGGTCGAGACGCTCGAAAATGGGAAATCGAATCCCGGAAGACCCCGAAAAGTACGTTTTTCGGGGAAAGCTGTACTTTTACGTGTGATAACGTGTGTTGAGTACGCTTTGATGTCAGGATGCACGGGGCAGTCCCGGGATGTCTCGTTGGCTTGAGAATGGGGAACTTAACGGGTTTCGGTTAACTTGGAGCGAGCCAGTTAACGGATTTCGGTTAACTTTTAACGGATTTTGACGATCCGGATTTGGGTACTTACAGTTAGCTCCTCGGTGCGTCACTTTCGAAGGAAGTGGGGTCGTCGAAAAAGATAAGGATCAAAATCAGGGGATGCCTTACTTTGAAAGACCTAAGAGGTCAGCTGGCTGGACCCTTAGCGAAAGGATTCCTACATATCCCGAGCGGGAATCAAGCCGATCGTAGTTCGTAGGTGCAAGGAGCCGCACGTGGGGACTTTGACCTAAGCGAGACTGTTGTGAGGCTTCTGAACCAGAATGGATACTTTTGTGAGGCGTCTGAACCTAAGTGAGACCATTGCGAGGCATCTGAACCTGAATGGAGACTATTGTGAGGCGTCTGATTCTAAGTGAGACCATTGCGAGGCATCTGAACCTGAATGGAGACTATTGTGAGGCGTCTGAACATAAGTGAGACCATTACGAGGCATCTGAACCTAAGTGAGACCATTACGAGGCATCTGAACCTGAATGGAGAATATTGTGAGGCGTCTGAACCTGTAACTTTTGAGGGAGAGGGTTGAACTTCATGAGGGAGATGGGTGAATCTCACGAGGGAGATGGTTTTGAATCTCACGAGGGAGATGGTTTTGAATCTCATGAGGGAGATGGGTGAATCTCACGAGGGAGATAGGCGAATCTCACGAGGGAGATGGTTGAATCTCACTAGGGAGATGGCTGAATCTCACGAGGGAGATGGGTGAATCTCACGAGGGAGATGGTTGAATCTCACGAGGGAGATGGTTGAATCTCACGAGGGAGATGGTTGAATCTCACGAGGGAGATGGTTGAATCTCACGAGGGAGATGGTTTTGAAAGTCCCGGGTTCGACGGAAATGGTTTTGAAGGTTCCGAGTTCGACGGAAATGGTTTTGAAGGTTCCGAGTTCGACTCACGAGGGAGATGGTTGAATCTCACGAGGGAGATGGTTGAATCTCACGAGGGAGATGGTTGAATCTCACGAGGGAGATGCTTTTGAAAGTCCCGGGTTCGACGAAAATGGTTTTGAAGGTTCCGAGTTCGACGGAAATGGTTTTGAAGGTTCCGAGTTCGACGGAAATGGTTTTGAAGGTTCCGAGTTCGACGGAAATGGTTTTGAAAGTTCTGAGTTCGACGGAAATGGTTTTGAAGGTTCCGAGTTCGACGGAAATGGTTTTGAAAGTTTCTAGTTCAACGGAAATGGTTTTGAAGGTTCCGAGAAATTTCCGTCCCCGACGGAGTTTTCTTGAAAGGAGATGAGAAATTTCCATCCCCGACGGAGTTTTTTGAAAGGATATAAGAAATTTCCGTCCCCGACGGAGTTTTCTTTGAAAGGATATGAGAAATTTCCGTCCCCGACGGATTTTTCTTGAAAGGATTTGAGAAATTTCCGTCCCCGACGGAGTTTTCTTGAAAGGATATGAGAAATTTTCGTCCCTGACGAAGTTTTCTTGAAAGGATGATAAGAAATTTCCGCCCCCGACGGAGTTTTCTGAAAGGATATAAGAAATTTCCATCCCCGACGGAGTTTTCTTGAAAGGTTGATAAGAAATTTTTGTCCCCGACGGAGTTTTCTGAAAGGATATGAGAAATTTCCATCCCCGACGGAGTTTTCTGAAAGGATATGAGAAATTTCCGTCCCCGACGGAGTTTTCTTGATACATGGAGGGAGCGGGATCTCATGCTGGGGATTCGACGGAAATGGCGGTCGAAGAAGGATTGTTGTGCGGGCTTTCCTTGATTTACCGCTCGTCTTTTGTCTGCTGGGGATATGGTGTTCGGGCTTACGATGATGGCCGAAGAGGGATTGAAGTTCCAACGACGGGGTTAGGAACGGAATGTGATCTCGGGAGAGACTAACATATTGTTGGGGAAAAGCGTCCATAATTCTAACAAGACCAGTTAAGAACTGAGGGGATTGGTTGACGTTCTAACAAGCAGTTAGGAACGAAAGATGATTGACGTTCCTTAAAAGGATGGTCTTACGATCCCGTTGGGGAGGAATGTTCGGGCTTACGATGATGGCCAAAGGAGGATTATTGTGCGGGCTTACCTTGATGGCCGCTGAGATGAGATGGTCGGGCTTACGATAACTGCCGGAGAAGTGACTCATTGTACGAGCTTACAGGTATTACCGTGGAAATGAGATGGACGGGCTTACGATGACTGCCGGGGAGATGAACGTTCACTTGCTGGAGTGAAAAGGTATTCGGACTTACGAGGATGGCCGAAGAGGGATTGTTGTGCGGGCTTACCTTGATGGCCGCTTGGAGTGGGACGATCGGGCTTACGATTAGCGGCCGGGGAGATGAATGTTGGTGAAAACCAATGGGAATTTTGACGTCGGAAGACGGGATTGAGATTTGATGTCCGAAGACAGGACTGAGCGTTTGAATGTCAAACGTCGGTTTGGGGCGGAAATGCGCGTTTGAATGTCAAACGTCAACTGGGGATGTAAATGAGCGTTTGAATGTCAAACGTCAACCTGAGATGTAAATGAGCGTTTGAATGTCAAACGTCAACTGGGGATTGAGAATTTAACGTCTGGAGACGAAACGTTAGTGAAAACTAACTGGGAATTTAACGTCTGGAGACGAGCGTTAGTGAAAACTAACTGGGAATTTAACGTCTGGAGACGAAGTGTTAGTGAGAACTAACGGGAACTTTAACGTTTGGAAACGAAGCGTTAGTGAGAACTAACGGGAACTTTAACGTCTGGAGACGAGCGTTAGTGAAGACTAACTGAGAATTTAACATCTGGAGACGAGCGTTAGTGAAAACTAACTGGGAATTTAACGTCTGGAGACGAAGAGTTAGTGAGAACTAACGGGAAATTTAACGTCTGGAGACGAAACGTTAGTGAGAGCTAACGGGAAATTTAACGTCTGGAGACGAGCGTTAGTGAAAACTAACTGAGAATTTAACGTCTGGAGATGAAACGTTAGTGAAAACTAACGGGAGATTTAACGTCTGGAGACGAAACGTTAGTGAGAGCTAACGGAAATTTAACGTCTGGAGACGAAACGTTGGTGAAGACCAACAGGAGATTTAACGTCTGGAGATGCAACATTGGTGAGGACCAACAGGAACTTTACCTCGAGAGAGGGGCGTTAGAAATGTCTAACTGAGAGATTGGACCTCGGGAGAGGGGCGTTAGAAATGTCTAACGGAGAAATTGGACCTCATGAGAGGGTGTGAGTACCCCGATCCGAACTCAAGTTTTGGATTCAATTTAATTAAATTTGGGCTTACACAAATTGCTAAGAAGCAATTAGAGTCCAAAAATCCCAGCAGCCCACCAATCCATTGGGCTCGCTACCACTCGGCCCATTATGGCCAAAAGATGTACGCTGTCGTCCGACAAGGGACACTAAGGCGGTTTAACTGCCTATGTCGTGCGACATAAGAAGCCCCATCAGGATGCCTATAAATAGAAGGCATGGCTGATCATTTTAGGAGGAGGCAAGGAAGAGAGCCAAAGTGAGGGTCAAATTCTGAGAGTAATATCAGTAAAATAGGGGAAACTCTTGCCAAATAGAGTCTCTCCCTCTCTCTCACACACACACACTCACCTCCCTCCTCACACACACACACTTCAAGGTCAAGACTCCAAGAAGCTTCCTTTGGTGGTGATTGAAGGGGTAGACACCATACTATTGGTGATTCTACTTCGTGGACTACAATAGGTAGACACTAAACCTCTCTCTCCCTTTAAATAAAGTCTTTAAATATACCTTGCATGCATACTTGCTCTCTTACCATGTAGAAATTGGGATTTTGCATGACAAAGGTGGTGGAGAAGTGAATCTTCAATATTCACTTCTCCCCACCTCGTAATCTGGACATTTGGTCATCTTAGGATCAATAAAGATTCAATCTTTACGTATTTGCATGGAGTTAGGAGGTGATGGCTACTTCAAAGTGGCCAAAATCATGTGATTTATCACACTTTGGCCACTAAATCCATGTGACCCTCCCATTATACTCATATATTATTGTCATATTATCGCTACGTAGCTAAATATGCTTGGTTTGCTTGGGGAACAAAGGAGGAACCAAACAGATCGAAGGGCACCGAAATAGGCTCCCCATGTCGTGCGACATAAGTCTCCATGGAGACCCCGTGTCATACGACATGGGACTCCCGAAGGCCGCAAAGCCATCCTTGGACTTCGTAATCCGCTAGGCCTATCCCTTTCGTGACTCAAAGCCTACCTAAGCATCTTCTCAAGGCTCATAAACCACTATTTGGGTGCCTAAACTCGCCTTTGGACGCAACCTACTTGACGGAAGAGGATCACCATATGACATAGAAGACTTCAAAAGACTCTATGTCATGTGACATCCGTGTCGACAAAGCCTATCGTGACTTTGTCCACTCCCATCAACCCCAACCGGGTTCTAGACCACTAAATAGTGTCCTAAATGAGCAAAATAATGTCTTTTCATTTCTCGAGTAGCTTTACCTCTGTAAGGGACAATCTGTCTCAAAACCTCTGCCTTGTGATAAAAGATATCACGTGTAAAAAGGGTGCGGCCCCCTATCATGGCTCGCAAGTTGTATTCAGTTCCATGCCATTAATGAAATCTAAGGCTTGCACACTTTACTTGTTTACACACATCGCACACACATTTTGAATGTCCATATTTGTCCAAATGTTGATTGAAAGTCCCGAAAGGGGCGTGTTGGGTGAACTCTCTAGTTCTTCCCAACACGTAACCAGACTACCGGACTCAAAATCTCTTAAAATTAGGTTTTTCAATGTTTTCCTCTAAAAACGGTGTGGCGCTCCCAAAACAAACCGAGAACTCCCTTTTCCGCTTCAAAAGCAAAAATAAAACAAAAAAAGACAAAGGGAAGAGAAAGAATTCAAAAACCTTCATTTATTTTTTTTCTTTCTCTCTTTTTTCGGGCAAGCGTTCATTCAATGGCCACTCTGCTGGGGAGATGTTGAAAAACTTTTTGTTCTAAAAAATGAAGACGATACTTGGTATATAGGTGAAAACCACTAACCTTCCTGTATCGCTCCTGTTGTGGGTATTTTTCAACATGGTGACATCTTCAGTTGATCCTGCATATCAAGATGTCATTACACTGTAAGTATTGTTCTAATATTTACTTATCTAATATTTCCTAATATTCTTATTCTTATTTTTTCAATAATTAAGAGAGGAATGCGGGATATTCTCCAGCACGTTCAACAGACCTTCAACAGCTAGGGCGACTTGGTCTCACGGAGGTTGAAAGGATAAGCCAAAATCCCGAGATTGTAGGAACCGTATTGACTGCTTCATATTTACTTGTATTTAAGGGGAAATGGAGACGGAACATATACTAATGCTCACACGCACACACTCTACACACAAGCTCTTGTAATCCTCTCCATTATCTTCCAAAGTTGTATTCGTGATCATTATAGTGAAACTTTTAAGGTTGGAGACCTAACTCCCGGGGTTTTTTCCAAAGAGGTTGTCACCTCCAAGGTTTTCCTCGTTAACAAATCGTGGTGTCATTATCTCTTTTTCGTGCTTTTGTTCCATATAGTCAAATTCCACAGTCCCCTCCTTATTGTCCAATCCACACACTAAACAAAGTTAAGATTCTACTCTATTGTTTTTTCTACCAAAACAATTTGGCGCCCACCCAGGGGCGTCGTGGTTTATCGGTTATTTGGATCATTTCCTAGTCAAATTCACTATGTCTGCACCCCCCAATGTGTCCGCCGCCGGCAAAGGTCCCGTTGTTGCTACGACATCAGGAGGCGTAACCGGCTTGTTACCACCACCTCCTCGCACCGGACCTCACCCAACTCAACCTACGAAGACTCCACAAAAGGGGACAACCTCTTCCAACGTAGATGCCGACATCCGGAGTATCCCGACGAGTTGAATCAAAGGTTGGACCAAAGAAGACAAAGAACTCAAAGGTGCCGACCAATTCCATGATTAAGATGCGTAAAGATCAACGGCTCATCGCGTCTCGGCTTGACAACATATCTCCAGCTGCGTGCAAGGATTCTCAACTTTGAAAACACCGGAGGATCTACATTCCGTAATGAATTCATCCCAATGGGCCCCTCCTCAAACTCATCCGCCGACATCCTTAATGATGTCGACATCCTTGCCCGGGGATACCCCATTGACGCCATCTTTCGCAGGATTCACCCCTGTTCATCCCATTCATTGACAACACTACCGATTACGACTACTACGGACAACTACTGGTTTGCTAAATAATCTTTTAATAATAATAATTTCAATCGTATTCCTATGGCTGACCCTTTTGCAGAAACCCACTAGCCAAACAGATGCGGGATCTCGCAGAGCCGATAATGAACGTGCTGTGCGTAACTCCCCAATTCAACCGGTGACGCTTGAACTGTTACAATCAATCCCGGTTTGTCCCAAAGCAATTGCAAATGTCGACATCCCGAAGCGTTTGTGTACCATCTATGAAGTTGTACGACGGCACCACGGACCGAGAGGAGCATGTTGCACACTATCAAGAAAAGATGGACATAATCCATATTCCGCTTCAATTTCGGGAGGCTTGCTTATGCAGGGGATTTGGATCCACCTTGTCTGGACCAGCTCTCAAATGGATGATTAGGCAACCCCTAGGTTCAATTGGTTCATACGCCCGGCTCATCAACATGTTCTATAACCAATTCTCATGCAATCGACAATTTGAAAGATTGACAAGTGATCTCTACAATGTGACCCAGCGGCCTAATGAAACTCTAAAGGATTATGTCCACCGGTTCAATAAGGAAGTGCTAGAAATTCCCAATCTTGACATGTCGACACTACGAAGCATTCAAAATGGGGTGAAGAAAGATTCACAAAGTACTATTAGGATTTGGTGATGACTCCTTGTAAGCGGTTGGAAGAAGTCGGAGCAGGGCATTGAGATTCATAAGATCGGAGGAAGATGAGCTGCGAAGATCGAAGTCATCGTCCAAGATGTCGACATATGACCATCCCGACGTAAAGACCGAATCGTCCCACCGCAGGAACAACCGTTCCAATCCTTATACGAGAATTGACACTAGCAAAATTAATTCAATAGACGGTGAGGATGAAGATAATGATAATGTGCCTAACATTTCGATTATTGTTTTTCCGTTGACATTTCGTGTGTACTGTGCAATGGGCAACCTGGGGACAAAGCCGAGATGGCCAAAGAAAACGGACAAAGCCACAGGATGGCGTGACAAATCAAAATGGTGCGCTTACCGTGAAGACTTTGGACACGTTATCGAATATTGCATCGCGCTAAGAAAGGAGATCAGCATTTGCTCTCGAAAGGACATCTTAAGGAGTTGTTGGGATCCGTAGAAGAAGAAGGCCGAAAATGCGGAAGCTCCTCATGAAGCCGAAAGACCAGCTTTCTCCCAAAGATCAACAAAGGTGATCAACTTCATCGGTGGAGGCTCGAAATATGTGGAACATCCTATTACGCCGCAAAACGACATGCTAAGGAGTCAAAAGAAGAGAAGCCGTAAAGAAGATGCACTCAGGGGATGTCGACACCCCCGCCAGATCCAATCGCCTTTGATGAAAGCGATCGAGAGAACTGCTAGAACCCCATCACGACGGTCTAGTTATTTCCTTGCGAGATCGCCAAGCATGCAATACGGCATATCTGGTTGATGGGGGCGGCTCTGTCAATCTTATTATGTTGGGTACCCTTAAGGAAATGAACATCCCAGAATCGGAGATCGTTAAGAAGTCTTCGGTCTTTGGTAGGCTTCGGTGGTGAAGTCAAAGAAACGGTGGGGAGATAAAACTTCCAATATACTCAAAGGGCCTCAACACCATGGAACGGTTCTGCGTAATTGATTGCGCAACATCTTACAATGTCATTCTTGGAAGACCGTGGATTCATGGAATGAAGGCCGTACCCTCCACTTACCATCAGTGTGTGAAGTTCCCAACACCTTGGGGTGTCGCTAAGATTTACAGTGAACAACAGGTAGCCAAGGAATGTTATAAAACTTCAATGAAGGCGTCGACATCTCCAAAACAAGCATAGCAATTACCGAGGAAAGTACGTGAAGTCCTGGAAGCTAGGGAGGATGATGTGAAAGAAGTATTGCTAGACCCTTCCAACCCGGACATCAAAGTACTTATTGGCACTGACATCCCATCAGATATAGAAGAGAAGCTTGTGGACCTATTAAGAAGAAGAATAAAGAGTTTCGCTTGGAAACATGATGACATGACAGGCATCAGCAAAGATGTCATCAATCACAAACTTAACGTAGATCCTAGCTTTAAACCAGTGCACCAGAAACGTAGGAAGTTTGCGAAACCGAAATCGAGATCATCAAGGAAGTGGTAGAGCGCTTACTCAAAGCCAACATGATACGGGAGGTCGATTATCCAAGATGGTTAGCAAACGTGGTTGTGGTAGAGAAGAGAAACGGGAAATGGCGAGTTTGTGTCGACTTCATCGACTTGAATAAAGCCTGCACAAAAGATCCTTTCCCTTTGCCGCACATAGATTCATTAGTTGATGCCACCTCCGGACATGAACTCCTCACATTCATGGACGCGTCCTCAGGATTTCAACAAATCCAGATGGAACCATCTGATCAAGAGGACACTGCCTTCATAACACCCACAGGTATTTATTGTTATATTGCCATGCCTTTCGGACTAAAAAATGCAGGTGTAACGTATCAAAGGCTCGTCAACAAAACGTTTAAAGATCAGATTGGGGACACAATGGAGGTATACATCGACGACATGGTAGTAAAGTCCAAGAAAGTCGAGGATCACATAAGCAACCTCTCTCAAGCTTTTGACATCTTGGATTGTTTCAATATGAAACTTAATCCAGCTAAATGCAACTTTGGAATGAAGGCCGGGATGTTTCTGGGTTACATGGTTACTAAAAGAGGCATTGAAGCCGCCCCAGAACAGATACGTGCTATTATCAACCTGTCATCACCTCAATCTGTCAAGGACGTCCAAAGATTGACGGGAAAGATTGCTGCACTCACCAGATTCATTTCAAAATCCTCAGATCGATGCAAACCTTTCTACGACATCTTAAGAAAGAACAAGAAGTTCCAATGGGAGGACCAACATGAAGAAGCCTTTCAGGAACTCAAAACTTACCTCGTCGACACCTCCCTTATTGGCCAAACCTCGAAGGAAGAACATCTTTACGTCTACCTAGCAGTGTCCGAAGGCGCTGTAAGCGCAGTCTTGGTGACAGAACGAGATGGTAATCAGCAACCCATCTACTATATAAGTAAGACACTCTTAGATGCAGAGACCAGGTATTCTCATTTACAAAAATTAATTTTAGCTTTGATAACTGCTTCTATTAAATTAAGGCACTATTTTGAAGCACATACTATAATTGTAAGCACTAACTATCCTATTAAGAATGTTATGAGAAAACCAGAGATGTCGTCGAATGGCGAAATGGTCTCGTACAATTAAGCACATACGACATCAAGTACGAGCCCAGAACTTCAATAAAATCCCAAGCCCTAGCTGATTTTGTGGCTGATTTCAGTCCAACCCTGCAACAAGAGGTGGAATTGGAAGTACAGCAACTTCAAGATGATGACATCCTAAAAATTTGGACTCTCTACACAGACGGTGCTTCCAACATGAGAGGTACAGGTCTTGGAGTTGTACTAAAATCACCACAAGGGGACATAATACCACAATCTATCGCTTGCGGTTTCAAGGCTACCAACAATGAAGGCAGAGTATGAGGCACTAATTGCGGGTTTAACCTGCGGCCCGGGACTTAGATGTCAAGCATATCCGGGTGTTCATGGATTCCTTGCTAATTGTTAACCACTACAACGGGTCCTACGTGGCAAAAAATGCTAAGATGACGACATATTTGGAAATCGTAAAAATTCTTTCGGCCAAATTCAAATCATTTTCCTTGGAACAAATCCCACGAGAAGAAAATTCTCAAGCGTATGCTCGGCAAACTTGGGTTCAGCCTTCAAAAGCATTTCACAAACCAAGATCCCAATTGTGCATGTTGACATCCAGAAATTGATCATCTTGAGATGTTCGCTCTAGATGTCGACATACCTTCCTCTCCATCAACAATTTCTTGAACGGCTCCTATTATCAAGTATCTCTTAGATGATACGATCAGTGAGGAGAAAAATGCTAGAGCATTCGGGGTAAGAGTTTCTAAATATTTACTTATCGATAACCTCTTGTTTAGAAAATGCATTGCAGTCACTACTTAAGATGTCTAGAAGCGAGATAGAGCCCATCGGGTTCTCAAGGAGCCGCACGAAGGAGATTGTGGAAATCATACCGGGGCGTAAGTCTACATACTAAGGCTCTTAGAATGGGCTATTTCGGCCCACAATGAGAAAAGACGCCGTTGACTACGCAAAGAAATGTGATTCCTGTCAACGACATGGGGACATCCCGCACTGCACCACCGAACCGCTACATCCTATCTGTCGCCATGGCCTTTTATGGTTTGGGGAATGGACATAGTAGGAAAATTGCCCAGGGCACCAGGTGGAAGAGTATTTCTATTGGCTATGACAGACTACTTTTCTAAATGGGTAGAAGCTGAGGCATACGTGCAAGTCCGTGACAAAGAAGTTATATCTTTTATCAAAAGAAACATATTCAGCCGATTTGGAATACCATCAGAGATAATTTGTGACAACGGCTCTCAATTCATTAGCAAGAGAACCCAAGATTTCTTGACATCTTGGGGTGTTAAGATGGTGACATCTTCGCCTGTTCACCCTCAAGCCAATGGACAGGCAGAGTCTAGCAACAAAATAATCATAAGCAACTTAAAAAAGAGACTGAACAGAAGAAAGGACGATGGGCAAAAGAGTTACCAATGGTTCTATGGGCTGACAGGACGACATCTAAAAATGCTACTGGTCAAACCCCCTATTCACTTGTATTTGGAACCGAATCAGTTATTCCAGCAGAAGTCCTTGTACCTACGGCAAGATACAGTTTGTTGACATCTGAACATAATAAAGACATCTTGATACATGACCTAGATACCGTGGACGAACTGAGGGACATGGCCAAAGTTCGCATGGCAAAGATATCAACAAAGGGTAGCCAGATCTTACAACAAAAATGTAAGGATTAGAAGGTTTCAAGTAGGAGACTTAGTCCTACGAAAGGCATTCCAAAATACCAAGGAGCCCAATGCAGGCAAGCTCGCCCCAAAATGGGAAGGACCCTACCTAATAGATGCACAAGCCGGGAAAGGAGCATATCGCCTGGCAACCTTGGATGGCCAAATGATACCGCGAAGTTGGAACTCCATTCATCTTAAAAGGTATTACGTTTAAACAAAATTACCCATGAACTCATCTTTCCAGGTATGGATCGTCTTTTAATTCGTTGCAACCTTTCTTTTTTCCTATGCACCTTTTTAATTCTTTACAAATTAAGATGTCACTAACGTACTTTGTGAAGAGACGTCAACCTTAGTTGGCGTCCATTTTAACATATTTCTGTCTTATGAGGTATTGACATATTTACATGGGGACATGTCGAATGCGCACAAAGAACAACGTTTTCTCCTCCGTTAGAGACTGGCCATCTCTTCTCAAGTAAAGGTACACAATCCCTTTTAAGGTTTAAAGAGTTAATTACCTCTTTCTTAAGATATTAGGTTACCACACCTTCGCCTGGAGCGCAAGTTATCTCTCTAATTGAGGTGTGGGGTGGGCCTATATGGGTAAACTCATATAGCTTACCCATTCACACTCAGTTGGATGATTGATCTTACGTATTATTCTTATGGTTATGACATATACGTGTCATCTGAAGTATCTACGGTTTATGGTATATACGTGTCATCTTAAGTACCTACCGTTTTGGCATACTATCATGTCACCTTATGAGCATAACAAAGAATCATCCAAAGAAAAATCTAATCCAAAAAGAAACAATCCTTGACATGCTTGAAAACTACTAAACGTTAACCAGATTAAAGTAACCATAAAATATCCAAGCTACCAACAATAAAAGTGCAAAAGTGTTGGACCAACCCAACACGTAAAAAAGATTGTCTTTGGTCCTTATGGACCCATTACATAACCAAACGAAAATAAAAATTGTTTTAAGGGATTCCACCCCAGTAACATCATCAAAAGACCAAGAACAAAGTTCTTTTACCTTCTTTTTTAGGTGGCTTCTGCCGCAGGTGTTGCATTTGGGTTCACTTCTCCAACTACTGGTGCATCCTTAACGATCGCTTCATACGGAATTGACGACACCTCGCCCTCATCCGTCACCTCACCTGTCAACTTAAACAAATAGGCACATTCCCTATTGATATCCCAAGTATCAGCCTTCCCTTCCTGATACTCCGTCATCATTTTTACCTTGCATTGAGAGACAGTTTTTGCTGCAGCCAGTTTGCAGGAATTCTTCACGTCTGCTATCTCATTGTTATGATCATCCTCGCTTTTCGCCAAGCTATTCAGTAAATCCTTTACCGTTTGCTCTTGCTCTGCCAGCAACTTAACTTGTTGCTCTAAGGTTTTCTCGTGCTCTTTTATCTTATTCTCCAACATTGTCTTCTCTTTCTTGACCAAAGCAATATCCGCCTTGGATTTCTTCTTCAATATCTCCGTTTCCTTTACAGGACCTTCCAAAAGTCCTACCGCCCGTAAAATAATGCACTCGATATCAAAAGGTCTTATAAAACTTTGGAAACAAGACAAGCCCATTTAATATTATCTTACCCCGAGTTGTGAAACTTCATGCATTTCTTTTTAAAATCTCCTACGGACATTTCTTCAAAAGTATCTTCAACTTCAACCACCTCCTCTTGAATCGCTTTTCTCTTCCTTACCCTAGAGCCAATACCTATGCTCTCATCCGAACGAGGAATCTTCTTAGGGGCAGGTGGAGGTTTCATTTCGATCTTAACAACGGGCTCGGTGAACATAGCCTCAATATCATCAAGGTCGAAAGTCAGATCCTGAAACTACCGGTTTGGAGACTCGCATGGACATATAGATATTGTCAACAAAGAATAACGCATCAAATTGATAACAATTAGCAAAGGTAAAGAGACACCATGCTTACCGGTGGACATAATTGCGAAGTAGAGGCCTTTAGGTCTTCGGGATAGTCGAAGATGCTTCCAACAAACCCTTAGGAGATCTCTTATCCGGAGGGCTGAAAAATTCTTCAATCTTGGTTAGAGTGTCTTCGGCGGGTGGAAACAATTCTCCCAATCGATATCTGCATAAAAGCAAGAACAATTACAATTCAGTTTGTCTCAAGAACAGGAAGTCACAAAAGTAAGAATTTAAGTACCTCCCTTGTTCCATTGGCTCGATATCTCATCCTTTTCTCCAATAGACGTCCTATCAACAAAGAAAAATCTATTCTTCCATCCCCTATCACTGGAAGATGTGGTGCTCATCAAGGAACTTCTACCTGACCTCTTTCTAAAAAGGTATCTTTTGGAACCAAAGGGTTGAAGGTCGTACGAATATGCAATTTCATGGAGCCCTAGGTTTAGTCCATTTTCTCGGTTCACTTTAATGACAAAAGCAAAAACTCGCCAAGCCATCGGCATCAGTTGAGCATAAGCGAGTTGGGTTTTTTGGAAGAACTCAGAAACCAACAAAGGAAAAGGGTAGCTGAACCCTAGAAGAAAAGGATACTCAAAGAAACAGATCCATTTGCGGGAAACATAATCAGACCTAAGCTTCACGGAAAAAGGATGAAAAATTGTACCATTTGGGAAGTAGCATTGTTGTTTCATGGACTCTATTTGGGAATCACTAAATAAGCAAGTCTCTCCGTCTGTGTTGTGGGCATTTTTCAACATGGCGACATCTTCAATTGATCCTGCATATCGAGATGTCATTACACTGTAAGTATTGTTTTAATATTTACTTGTTCAATATTTCCTAATATTCTTATTCTTATTTTTCAGTAATTAAGAGAGGAATGCGGAACAATCTCCAAGCACATTCAACAGACCTTCAAACGGCTAGGGCGACTTGGTCTCACGGAGGTTGAAGTGATAAACCAAAATGCCGAGATTATAGGAACCATATTGACTCTTTCATATCTACTTGTATTTAAGGGGAAATGGAGACGGAAAAACACATTCATGCTCATACGCACACACTCTACACAAAAAGCTCTTGTAATCCTCTCCATTATCTTCCAAAGTTGTATTTGTGATCATTATAGTGAAACCATTAAGGTTGGAGACCTAACTCCCGGGTTTTTTTCCAAAGAGGTTATCACCTCCAAGGTTTTCCTCGTTAACAAATCGTGTTGTCATTATCTCTTTTTCATTCTTTTGTTCCATATAATCGAATTCCATAGTTCCCTCCTTATTGTTCAATCCACACACTAAACATAGTTAAGATTCTACTTTATTGTTTTTTCTACCAAAACAATTTGGCGCCCACCGAGGGGCCTCGTGGTTTATCGGTTATTTGAAACATTTCCTAATCAAATTCACTATGTCTGTACCCCCAATGTGTCCACCGCCGGCAAAGGTCCCGCCGTTGTTCCCACATCGGGAGGTAGAACCGGCTTGTTACCACCACCTCCTCGAGGCCAGGGTCTCGGCCAACTCAACCTACGAAGACTCCACAAAAGGGGGCAACGTCTTCCAATGCGAGATGCTTGACATCCGGAGTATCTTGACCGAGTTGAATCAAAGGTTGGACCAGGCAAGATAACGATTCGAAGGTATTGACCAATTCCATGATTAAGATGCGAAAGACCAACGGCTCATCGCATCTCGGCTTGAGAATATATCACCGCTGCGTGCAAGGATTCTCAACTTTGACAACACGAGAGGATCTACATTTCGAGAATGAATTCATTCCAATGGGTAGTCCTCCTCCGTGACATCTTTAATGATGTCGACATCTTTGCCGGGGACACCCCATTGACGCCATCTTCGGCAGGATTCACCCCATTCATTCCATTTATAGACAACACTACCATTGTCACGACTACTACGGACGATTACGGTTTGCTAAATAATCTTTTCAATAATAATAATTTCAATCGTATTCCTATGGTGACCCTTTTGCGGGAAACCCACTAGCTAAACAGATGCGGGATCTCGAAGAGCGATAATGAACGTGCCGGGTGTAACTCCTCCAATTCAACCCGGTGACCCAAAGCTGTTACAATCAATCCCGGTTTGTCCTAGCAATTGCAAATGTCGACATCCCGAAGCGTTTCGGCGTACCATCTATGAAGTTGTACGACGGCACCACGGACCCGGAGGAGCATGTTGCACACTATCAAGAAAAGATGGACATAATCCATATCCCGCTTCAATACGGGAGGCTGCTTATGCGGGGATTTGGATCCACCTTATGCGGACCCGGCTCTCAAATGGCTGATTAGGCAACCCCTAGGTTCAATTGGTTCATACGCCCGGCTCATCAACATGTTCTATAACCAATTCTCATGCGATCGACAATTTGAAAAGTTGACAAGTGATCTCTACAATGTGACCCGGCGGCCTAATGAGACTACGAAGGATTATGTCCATCGGTTCAATAAGGAGGTGTTAGAAATTCCCAATCTTGACATGTCGACTGACCACGAAGCATTCAAAATGGGGTTGAAGAAAGATTCACGGTATTATCAAGATTTGGTAATGACTCCTTGTAAGCGGCTAGAAGAAGTCGGGAAGCGGGGCATTAAGGTTCATAAGGCTGGAGGAAGATGAGGCTGCGAAGATCGAAGTCGTCATCCAAGATGTCGACATATGACCATCCCGACGAAGACCGAGATCGTCCCATCGCGGGAACAACCGTCCCAATCCTTATCCGAGAAATTGACACTAGCAAAATTAATTCGGTAGACGGTGAGGATGAAGATAGTGATAATGTGCCTAACATTTCGATTATTGTTTTTACGTTGACATTTCGGGTGTACTACGTGCAATGGGCAACCTAGGAGACAAAGCCGGATGGCCAAAGAAAACGGACAAAACCACGGGATGGCGTGACAAATCAAAATGGTGCGCTTACCATGAAGACTTTGGACACGTTGCGAAGGCTGCATCGCGTTAAGAAAGGAGATCGATTACTTGCTCTCGAAAGGACATCTTAAGGAGTTGTTGGGATCCCGAGAAAGAAGAAGGCTGAAAATGCGAAGCTCCTCATGAAGGCGAAAGGCCGGTTTCTCCCCGGCATCAACAAAGGTGATCAACTTCATCGGTGGAGGCTCGAAATATGTGGAACATCCTATTACGCCGCAAACGACACGCTAAGGAGTCAAAAGAGGAAAAGCGGAGAGACGGCCCGGGATGTCGACACCTTGCCGGATCCAATTACCTTTGATGAAAGTGATCGTGATAACTTGCTTTGGAACCCCATCATGACGGTCTGGTTATTTCCTTGCGGATCGCCAGCTGTACAATACGACGTATTACGGTAGATGGGGCAGCTCAGTCAATCTTATTATGTTGGGTACCCTTAAGGAAATGAACATCCCGAGAATCGGAGATTGTCAAAAAGTCTTCGGTCTTTGGTAGGCTTCGGTGGTGAAGTCAAAGAAACGGTGGGGAGATAAAGCTTCCAATATACTCAAAGGGCCTCAACACCATGGAACGGTTCTGCGTAATTGATTGCGCAACATCTTACAATGTCATTCTTGGAAGACCGTGGATTCACGGAATGAAGGCCGTACCCTCCACTTACCATCAGTGTGTGAAGTTTCCAACACCTTGGGGTGTCGCTAAGATTTATAGTGATCAACAGGTGGCCAAGGAATGTTACAAAACTTTAATGAAGGCATCTACATCTCCAAAACAAGCATAGCAATTACCGAGGAAAGTACGTGAAGTCCTGGAAGCTAGGGAGGATGATGTGAAAGAAGTATTGTTAGATCCTTCCAACCCGGACATCAAAGTACTTATTGGCACTGACATCCCGTCAGATATAGAAGAGAAGCTTGTGAACCTATTAAGAAGCAGAATAAAGAGTTTCGCTTGGAAACATGATGACATGACAGGCATTAGCAAAGATGTCATCACTCACAAACTTAACGTAGATCCTAGCTTTAAACCGGTGCACCGAGAAACGTAGAAAGTTTGCGAAACCGAAATCGGATCATCAAGGAGGAGGTAGAGCGCTTACTCAAAGCCAACATGATACGGGAGGTCGATTATCCAAGATGGTTGGCGAATGTGGTTGTGGTAGAGAAGAGAAACGGGAAATGGCGAGTTTGCGTCGACTTCACCGACTTAAATAAAGCTTGCCCAAAAGATCCTTTCCCTTTGCCGCACATAGATTCATTAGTTGATGCCACCTCGGGTCACAAACTCCTCACTTTCATGGACGCGTCCTCGGGATTTCAACAAATTCGAGATGGAACCATCGACCAAGAGGACACTTGCCTTCATAACCCCCACAGGTATTTATTGTTATATTGCCATGCCTTTTGGACTAAAAAATGCGGGTGCAACGTATCAAAGGCTCATCAACAAGATGTTTAAGGATCGAGATTGGGGACACAATGGAGGTATACATCGACGAAATGGTAGTAAAATCCAAGAAGGCCGAGGATCACATAAGCAACCTCTCTCAAGCTTTTGACATCTTGGATTGTTTCAATATGAAACTTAATCCAGCTAAATGCAACTTCGGAATGAAGGCCGGCAAGTTTCGGGTTATATGGTTACTAAAAGAGGCATTGAAGCCGCCCCGGAACAAATACGCGCTATTCTCAACATGTCATCACCTCAATCTGTCAAGGACGTCCAAAGATTGACGGGAAAAATTGCCGCACTCACTAGATTCATTTCAAAATCCTCGGATCGATGCAAACCTTTCTACGACATCTTAAGAAAGAACAAGAAGTTCCAATGGGAGGAACAACATGAAGAAGCTTTTCGGAGCTCAAAACTTACTGTCGACACCTCCCTTATTGGCCAAACCTCGAGATGGAAGAACATCTTTACATCTACCTAGCGAGTGTCAGAAGGCGGCCGTAAGCGCGATCTTGGTGATAGAACGAGATGGTAATCGGCAACCCATCTACTATATAAGTAAGACACTCTTAGATGCTTTGAGACCGGGTATTCTCATTTACAAAAATTAATTTTAGCTTTGATAAGCTTTGCTTCTATTAAATTAAGGCACTATTTTGAAACACATACTATTATTGTACGCACTAACTATCCTATTAAGAATGTCATGAGAAAACCGGAGATGTCGGGTCGAATGGAGAAATGGTACGTACAATTAAGCACATACGACATCAAGTACGAGCGAAGCGCAATAAAATCCCAAGCCCTGGCGATTTTGTGGGCGATTTCGATCCAACCCTACAACAAGAGGTGGAATTGGAAGTACGGCAACTTCAAGATGATGACATCCTAAAAATTTGGACTCTCTACACGGACGGTGCTTCCAACATGAGAGGTACGAGTCTTGGAGTTGTACTAAAATCGCCACAAGGGGACATAATATCACAATCTATCGGTTGCGGTTTCAAGGCTACCAACAATGAAGCAGTATGAGGCTCTAATTGCGGGTTTAAGCTGACCCAAGACTTAGATGTCAAGCATATCCGGGTGTTCATGGATTCATTACTAATTGTTAATCGGTACAACGGGTCCTACGTCGCGAAAAACGCTAAGATGACAACATATTTGGAAATTGTAAAAATTATTTCGGCCAAATTCAAAACATTTTCCTTGGAACAAATCCCACGGGAAGAAAATTCTCAAGCGGATGCTCTGGCAAACTTGGGTTCGGCCTTCAAAAGCTTCTCACAAACCGGTATCCCAATCATACATGTTGACATCCCGCAATTGACCATCTTGAGATGTTCGCCACGGATGCCGACATACTTGCCTCTCTGCGGCAACTTCTTGGACGGCTCCTATTATCAAATATCTCTTAGATGATACGATCCCGATCGAGGAGAAAAATGCAAGAGCCTTCGGGGTAAGAGTATCTAAATATTTACTTATTGATAATCTCTTGTTTAGAAAAATGCCGCAGTCACTACTTAAGATGTCTAGAGGCGAGATAGAGCCCATCGAGTTCTCAAGGAGCCGCACGAAGGAGATTGTGGAAATCATACCGGGGCGTAAGTTTACATACTAAAGCTCTTAGAATAGGCTATTTACGGCCTACAATGAGAAAAGATGCCGTTGACTACGCAAAGAAATGTGATTCCTATCAACGACATGGGGACATCCCGCACCGGCCAGTGAACCGCTACATCCTATCCCGTCACCATGGCCTTTTATGGTTTGGGGAATGGACATAGTAGGAAAACTTCCCATAGCACCGGGGACGAGTATTTCTTTTGGCCATGACAGACTACTTTTCTAAATGGGTAGAGGCCGAGGCATATGTGCAAGTTCGTGACAAAGAAGTGATATCTTTTATCAAAAGGAACATATTCGGCCGATTCGGAATTCCATCGAGAGATAATTTGTGACAACGGCTCTCAATTCATCGGCAAGAGGACCCAAGATTTCTTGACATCTTGGAGTGTTAAGATGGTGACATCTTCGCTGTTCACCCTCGAAGCCAATGGACGAGGCGAGTCTAGCAACAAAATAATAATCGGCAACTTAAAAGAGACTAAACCGAGAAGAAAGGACGTTGGGCGGAAGAGTTACCAATGATCCTATGGGGCGACAGACGACATCTAAGAATGCTCTTGGTTAAACCCCCAATTCACTTGTATTTGGGCTGAATCGGTTATTCCAGCGAAGTCCTTGTACCAACGGCAAGATACGGCTTCGACATCCGAACATAATAAAGACATCTTGATACATGACACTGGATACGTGGACGAGCTAAGGGACATGGCCAAAGTTCGCATGGCAGCATATCAGCAAAGGGTAGCCCGATCTTACAATAAAAACGTAAGGGTTAGAAGGTTTCAAGTAGGAGACTTAGTCCTACGAAAGGCATTCCAAAATACCAAGGAGCCCAATGCAGGCAAGCTCGCCCCAAAATGGGAGGGACCCTACTTAATAGATGCACAAGCCGGAAAAGGAGCATATCGCCTTGCAACCTTGGATGGCCAAATGATACCGCGAAGTTGGAACGCCATTCATCTCAAAAGGTATTACATTTAAATATGATTTCCCATGAACTCATCTTTCCAGGTATGAATCGTCTTTTAATTCTTTACAACCTTTCTTTTCTCCTATGCATCTTTTTTATTATTTACAAGTTAAGATGTCGCTAATATACTTTGTGGAGAGACGTCAACCTTAGTTGGTGTCCGTTTTTAACGTGTTTCTATCTTATGAGGCATTGACACATTTACATGGGGACATATCGAATGCACGCAAGGAACAACGATTTCTCCTCCGTTAGAGACTGTCCATCTCTTCTCAAGTAAAGGTACACAATCCCTTCTAAGGTTTAAAGAGTTAATTGCCTCTTTCTTAAGAAGTTAGGTTACCACACGTTCGCCTGGAGCGCAAGTTATCTCACTAATTGAGGTGTGGGGTGGGCCTATATGGGTAAACTCATATAGCTTACCCATTCCCACTCAGTTAGATGATTGATCTTAAGTATTATTCTTATGGTTATGGCATATTCGTGTCATCTAAGTATCTACGGTTTATGGCATATACGTGTCATCTAAGTATCTACGGTTTATGACGTATACATGTCATCCTAAGTACCTATCATTTCGACATACTATCATGTCACCATATGTGCAAAACATACAAAAAATTATCCAAAAGAAACAAGCCTTGACGTGCTTGAAAACTATTAAACCATAACTAAACTAAAGCAACCATAAAGTATCCGAACTACCAACAAGAACGTGCACAAGTGTTGGACCAACCCAACACATCAAAAAGATTGTCTTTAGTCCTTATGGACCCATTACAAACCAAATAAAAATAAAAATTGTCTTAAGGGATTCCACCCGATAAACATCAACAAAATACCAAGAACCAAGTTGTTTTACCTTCTTTTTGTTTAGGTGGCTTACGCCGCAGTGTTGCATCTGGTGTCACTTCTCCATTCTTGGTGCATCCTTGACAATCGTTTCATACGGACTTGACGACACCTCGCCCTCGTCCGTCACCTCACCTGTCAACTTGAACAGATAGGCACATTCCCTATAGATATCCCAAGCACCAGCCTTCCCTTCACGATATTCCTTCATCATCTTCACCTTGCATTGAGAGACGGTCTTATTGCCGGCTAGTTTGCAAGAATTCCTCACTTCGCTATCTCCTTGTTGTGGTCATCCTCACTTTTCGCGAGACTATTCAATAAGTCCTTCACCTGTCCTGTTCTTGTTCTCCCACTTGACTTGCTTAATTGCTCTATAGTCTTCTCATATTCCTTCACCTTATTATCTCGATGCCAACTTCTTCCTTCCCCGACCAAAGCGATGTCGCCTTTGGACTTCTTCTTTACCATTTCAACTTCTTTTGCCAATTCCTCCACGTACCCTACGGTCGAAAGATGACATCTTGATATTACTAAATGTTATAACAACCTTTGAAACTATTCAATATCCAATTAATGGTGTCTTACCCCGGTCGCCAGGCTCATGAATTTCTTCTTGAAATCTCCCGCCGACATTCCATCAAAGGAGTCTCCAACCTCGATCACTTCCTCTTGGCTAGCTTTTCTCTTCCTCACCCTAGAGCCAATACCAATGCTTTCATCGAACAGGACTCTTCTTAGGAGCGGTGGAGGTTTCTTTTCAATCTTGACAACGGGTTCGAGAGAGCATGGCCTCAATATCATCCAGGTCAAAGTCGGACCACGAAACTACCGGTTTGGAGACCGCATGGACATAGAGATATTGTCAATAACGAATAACACATCAAATTGATGACGGTTATCAAAGGTAACAAGATACCAAGCTTACCGGTGGACATAATTACGAAGTAGAAGCCTTTATATCCTCTGGAATAGTCGACGAAGCTTCCAACAAACCTTTGGGAGACCTCTTATCGAGAGGGAGGCGAAAAACTCTTCGATCTTGGCTAGAGTGTCTTTGGCGGTGGAAACAATTCTCCCCAATCAATATCTACATAAAAGCAAGAACAATTACAATTCAGTTTGTCTCAAGAACAGGAAGTCACAAGAGTAAGAATTTAAGTACCTCCCTTGTTCCATTGCTTCGATATCTCATCCTTTTCTCCAATCGACGTCCTATCAACAAAGAAAAATCTATTCTTCCATCCCCTATCACTGGAGGATGTGGTGCTCATCAAAGGATTTCTACCTGATTTCTTTCTAAAAAGGTACCTTTTGGAACCAAAAAGTTGAAGATCATAGGAATAGGCAATTTCGGAAAGCCCTAGGTTTAGTCCGTTTTCTCGGTTTACTTTGAGGACAAAAGCAAAAACTCGCCAGGCCATTGGCATAAGTTGAGCATAAGCCAGTTGAGTTTTTCGAAAGAACTCAGTAACCAACAGTGGAAAAGGGTAACTAAACCCTAGAAGGAAGGGATATTCGAAGAAACAGATCCATTTGAGGGAAATATGGTCAGACCTAAGTTTTATGGAAAAGGGATGAAAAATTGCACCACTTGGGAAGCAACATTGTTGTTTTATGGAATCTATTTGAGAATCGTTGAACAAACAAGTTTCTTCAGCTGGTTTAGTGAGAAGATTTCCACAAACAAAATCGTCGAGATTAATCTCTACGGGACCTTGTGGGGATGACGCTTTCTTGGGTTTGGACGCAGACAACCTAGTTTTACCCATGGTTGACAAAGCAAAGAGAGAAAAATAAACAAAGGAAGAAGGTGAGAGACGGAGGAATTTTACCTTGGAGACGAACGGCGCCGTGGGCCAACGGAGGTGAAAAGAAGCTTTGAGAAGATTAATTTATCCTCTCAAGCGGTTAATAAAAAGAAAAAGAATTCCTTTTCAAAAATAACTCTTCTCCCCAACCGTCCATTTCAACGCCACGTCTTCCAAAACATCCCATCAAGCAGAGCGGACAGTTGGACCATTAATTCAAAAGAAAAAACATTTTGCCTCTTCAGTTGCCAACATAGTCAAATGTTTTTGGGGACAAATTGTTGTGGGCATTTTTCAACATGGCGACATCTTCAATTGATCACGCATATCGAGATGTCATTACACTTTGTAAGTATTGTTTTAATATTTACTTGTTCAATATTTCCTAATATTCTTATGCTTATTTTTCAGTAATTAAGAGAGGAATGCGGAACAATCTCCAAGCACGTTCAACGAGACCTTCAAACGGCTAGGTGTGACTTGATCTCACGGAGGTTGAAGTGATAAACCAAAATGCCGAGATTATAGGAACCATATTGACTCTTTCATATCTACTTGTATTTAAGGGGAAATGGAGACGGAAAAACACATTCATGCTCATACGCACACACTCTACACAAAAAGCTCTTGTAATCCTCTCCATTATCTTCCAAAGTTGTATTTGTGATCATTATAGTGAAACCTTTAAGGTTGGAGACCTAACTCCCGGGGTTTTTTCCAAAGAGGTTATCACCTCCAAGGTTTTCCTCGTTAACAAATCGTGTTGTCATTATCTCTTTTTCATTCTTTTGTTCCATATAATCGAATTCCATAGTTCCCTCCTTATTGTTCAATCCACACACTAAACATAGTTAAGATTCTACTTTATTGTTTTTTCTACCAAAACAGTCTGGTTTTGCAAGAAGGTTTTCGCAAACGAAGTCATCGAGACTAATTTCTTTGGGGCCTTGTGGGGTTGGGACACTCTTGGTTTTGGTCGAGGACCACCTGGTCCTACCCATGGTTGACAGAGCAAAAGGAGAAAAATAAGCAAAGGAAGAAGGTGAGAAACGGAGAAGTTTTACCTTGAAGATGAACGGCACCGTAGGCCAATGGAGGTGAAAAAGAAGCTTTGAGAAGTCTAAATGATCTTACCAAGCGGTTATTAAAAAGAAAAAGGATTCTTTTTCAAAAAAGTTACTTTCCAGACCCTTCTCCCCAACCGTCCATTTGACGCCACGTATTCCTAAAACATCCCATCAGGCGGAGCGGGCAGTTGAACAATTAATTCGAAAGAAAAACATTTTGCCTCTTCAGTTGCCAACATAGTCAAATGTTTTTGGGGACAAATTGTTGTGGGTATTTTTCAACATGGTGACATCTTCAGTTGATCCTGCATATCAAGATGTCATTACACTGTAAGTATTGTTCTAATATTTACTTATCTAATATTTCCTAATATTCTTATTCTTATTTTTTCAGTAATTAAGAGAGGAATGCGGGATATTCTCCAGCACGTTCAACAGACCTTCAACATCTAGGGGGACTTGGTCTCACGGAGGTTGAAAGGATAAGCCAAAATCCCGAGATTGTAGGAACCGTATTGACTGCTTCATATTTACTTGTATTTAAGGGGAAATGGAGACGGAACATATACTAATGCTCACACGCACACACTCTACACACAAGCTCTTGTAATCCTCTCCATTATCTTCCAAAGTTGTATTCGTGATCATTATAGTGAAACTTTTAAGGTTGGAGACCTAACTCCCAGGGTTTTTTCCAAAGAGGTTGTCACCTCCAAGGTTTTCCTCGTTAACAAATCGTGGTGTCATTATCTCTTTTTCGTGCTTTTGTTCCATATAGTCGAATTCCATAGTCCCCTCCTTATTGTCCAATCCACACACTAAACAAAGTTAAGATTCTACTCTATTGTTTTTTCTACCAAAACAGCTCCCTAACCTGGGGCTTGGGATAAATGGTGGTCTAACAATCCCACGTACCAGTATCATTCTTCTATTTTCTAAAAGAAGAAAGGCTTTTCTTAAAGAGAGTCTAACTTCCTCAAAATCAACTTGGACAAATTTTTCATTCTTCTTGTGTGTGCATCTGTGTCATGTTGTGTGCTTTGCCTTGATTCCATGCTTATATGCTCTATCATGCTTTGGTATGTGATACTATCGAGTGCCGGGGCTCTTTTCCTTTTTTGCTACTTGCTTGTTCCGTCAAAATAGAACAGGGCAGAAAGATACAGGACTACAGCTACTGGTAAAACTCTGACATTTGGGGCAGTCCCTTTTTGTCATCCTTTGACTCATTCCTTTGTTTTTTCTCTTTGCATACTGCATAAAAGAAAAAAAATACAAAAAAAAATCTTTTATAAAAAACAAAAATATTTTCTTAGAAAATACCTTCACACTACTCGCACTCTACCTGCACATAGAGTTACAACCCGGGAGTGTACGGACGGCATCGCGGAAAGCGACGTGTTTCGCTGACGTTTGAGCGCCTAATGTCCTCCTAGCCAGTGAGTCAGCCAACACTTGTTCGTGACACACCTTACACCGTGACTGGTTGGTTTTTGGCGAATACTTTTCAAAACGTCATTCAAAACTCGGTTTTCAAAATTTCCTCACAAAGTCCGAGTAGTATCCCGTCTCTAAAAGTCTCGGTGTACCTTCCCCTCTTAGTGTCGAAATTACGACATAGCCCAACGTAAGTAAACGTCAAGACTTTGACATATCTCAACATAAGCACGTGTCGATCTCACGGTTTGACTCCACAAGGAATCATAACACGTTTTCGACATGCGCCAAATGTGAGACCATGTCGAATTCTTGATACATACTGGCGAAGGATTATGCCAGAATTTCGCCACAAAGCAGCGAAAGGTTATGCCAGATTTTCAACTCGAAAAGAGGAAAAGTCACGCCCAATTTTGCCAGGATCTTACCTGCAAATTGAGGTATCGTACATTCAAACGTACTTTCCGACTCTTTCTCCTCCCGAGTTTAGACGTTGACTCGGACTTGGTTTTGAAAACCCCGAGTTTGAACCGTTTTGACTTGTATGCCCATAGGCTCGTTCTCCCCTTTCGGTTGGTGGGTTCCACGTGCTCTATAGGACCTCTGTCGGGATTGTCCGTCCCAGAAGTGCAATACAGGTGAAATACAGAGGGTCTATAGATGTAGTGATGGGACCCACTAATCCAGGAATAGAGTAGAATGCGAAAAAGAAGGTATTTCCCCCTTTTCCAACCATTCCTAGGATTAATAAAATCATTTTTGTAAATAATACAAAAATATAAAAATACAAAAAGAAAAAGCATAAGCATGGGTCCGTCCTCAGCCTATCCTCTCCTCCACCTAAAACCGTTCTCTCCCCCTTTCAGCGAGCAAGTGTTGGGTCAGAATTCCGGGTGGTCGGTTAATCAGTCTCTCTCCAGTCAGGGATTCAGCAGTCCCAAAAATGGCAGATTCGCAGGGTTCGGCAAGTTTGGGTCCGAACGCAGATCCAGCTCAGAATCAGAATATCAGTCCTGGTACAGGGTAAGATCAAAGTCAGAACGCGGGGCAGAATGTCAGATTTGGATTCCCTCTTAGCTCTGAAAGCAGTGAACAAACCAATCCCCCCTGGTCTCATTTTAGCCATTTCTTGCAAGAATACGAAGATTGGTATTTCTCAGGAAAAAAGGAAGCCGATACTACGGAACTGGGGTTGTTCAGATCAAATCACGAGAAAGTCATTTACACAAGATGGCTAGAACAATCAAAAAGGATCGAGCAAGAGAGCTTCAGACGGGCATCTGTGTTGAGACTCATTAGTAGAGAGGCCGAAGCCCACCTTGAGTCGATACATCTCTGTAAACTATCTCTCGGATGGACCAGATACGACCCTGAAGACAGTAAGATGAAGAATCAGAGAAGGAATACTGTTTCTATATTCTGCCCGGAGTCAAGTACATACCTCCCCCTCTCACTCTCCCCCCACAGTTCATGGGAGGAGAAGCCAAGTCAGAACTACCGCTCCCAACTTTGGACTATTATAACAATTTCTGCGGCTGCACATGCCCACCCTCCCCTACCAGATACGATCGGCGTTCTCTCTTAGCCGAAATTCGAGGGGTATGGGATGACAATCCCGACGACGGCATTAACAATGATGACAACGAAAGCGAAGAGTCAGTCGAAATCTCGAGCCCAGAATCAGTTCAAGAAGGTGACACCGGGAGCGACCATATGGATTCAGGGCATAATGTTTGGTTGTCAGACAGTGATGATGCAGGATCACCAGAAGATATAGATCAAATGTCAATAGAAACCAACCCCTATGAGGAGTATTTCTCGAGATGCCACTGTGGCCAGTGTCCGAGCACCCCAGAGGGCAATGAACAACCCGACCCATCTAGAGACGAGTATGAGTCCGAGATATTGGAACACAATGTTCCCTATGGAGAACTAACCGGTGAATGGAAACAGTTCATTATTATGCTAGCTGAAAAAGTAGGTTTCCAGCCTTCAACAAACGATGAATTCGTAAACGTCGTCAGGTCACTTTCTTCTTCCCCTGCATCGGACGGCATCACAGCTGTAAGGGTCACTGCCAAACCTCTCGAGCACAATGAATGCCTGGAATCTCTCAAAAGGGTTATGGATTTAGAAGCCACTCCCGTTGCATTCATACCTATGGACCCACACGATGCCTTCCTGGTTGCCCCAATACCCAGAAATGGATCTCGAGTGCTCCTCACTTGGACCCAGGTGTCCCGAGCTCCGACGTCAGGCCAAAGAAACGGACATTGCCAATCTTTCACTTGCGGTTGCCCAACCTGCAAAAGCGAGAGGAAAATGGTGTATGATGAGATGGAAATCGACAGTCAGGAAATGAGAGAAGTCTCAGAAGACGACTATATGACCGAAGACATGAGAGCGATGGATTTTGCCGGGTCTGAGCATGTGGATGTCATAGAATTCAATACCACCTATCGTGCTTTGGGAAAAGGATTTTCAGGAGTCCAATCCAAACAGATGGTTGAAGAGTTGTTAAAAGAAGGGAAACTGAATCCCATCCTCCCAGACGAAAAAGTAACCATTGTCAAGTCAAGCCCACCCGATGGTGAAGAAACGATCCTGGTCCGAATTACCAACTGGGAAGTCACTTTCCCCGAGTGCATCTCGGCCCTAAGGGAGGCTTTGGATGCCGGCACAATGTCCGATATTCCCTCAACACAGAGTGCTACAATCATCTCAAGCACCGAGCATTATGAGAAGAGTCCAGGATTACTGCATGATGATGAAAACGGAAAAGAAGGATTGTTGGGCTCTGGAAGTAGTAGCCCTCGCTGCCTGATAACCTTCACAGACCTTGACCTCCCCCAATTCGGGGCTGATCATAACAAGCCCCTCTTCATCACAATCCAGTCAAATGGACAGCAGTTTCCGCGAGTTTTAATTGACAACGGGTCTGGGATGAATATCCTTCCAGCAAGGATCATGGGCCTACTCGGAATCAAGACCACAGATTTGAAACCTTCCTCCCTCGCAATTAAAGCATACGACTCAACGTCTCGTTCAACACTCGGGATCGCTACTTTAGATCTATGGTTCGGTAAAAAGATGATGCCCGTGGAATTCCGGGTCCTTGATATCCCAGCAGCCTTTAACGCCCTGCTAGGAAGACCGTGGTTGCACCAGATTAATGGGATCGCCTCAACCTTGCATCAGTGTGTCAAGTTTGTCCAAAACGGAGAATTGATTATTATTCGTGGAGACAATGTTACCACCGAACTTGATATGGACGAAGATGTCGCAGCCTTGTTCGAAGGAGCAGATTTGTCAAAAATCACCGGGGCTGATCCACTGGCAGAAGCACCGTTATTTGATTTCCGACGGGAAAAGATTACTGAAGAAGCTCGAGCTGACCCCTCGTCTGATATGTCTAAGTCGGTCCACTGTAATCTGAGTCGATCGAGTCTTTCGTTATCAAAATCGAGTCTCTAGATATGTTTAGTGCTCTCACGACTAATGATTATAGTCGTATCTCTGTCTTCCTTTTTACATTGAATGAAATGGTTGACCCTTTTGCGTATCCCTTAATTGCCATTCTATCAAATGATAAGTTAACTAAGACAAATCTTAATGACTTAAAAGTGGTTAACAATGATTCATTTGAAGAAGACACAGACCTTTTAGATGAAAACTTTTTAAACGATAATATAAAGCAGGTTTTTGACCGAGACGACAATCGGGCCCAAGGCTAGATGAAGTATTAACCACGGTGAATTTGGGAACTACGGAAAAACCCAAGGGACACAAGCGCGGCCGCCTCACCGGAGAAAAACGAGAAGTCCTCGTCATTGCTACCAAGATAAAGTTCCAGAAGGAAAATCAGCAAAACCGTTCAGGGTCGGGAGGCGCGAGAACCCCGCCTACTGTTGCCAAGTCGAGCTAGAAAAAGTCAATGACCCATGGTACAGCCAAATCTTTCAGTACCTTAAGCGTGGTGAGGCCTCATTTCCCACAAAAGAGGATGGTAGGCTAAAAGAAGGCCTCCGCGCAAAGAGCTTGCAAGTGTTAAAAAGGTTGTATGCACGATGCGTTATTACGGGGACGACCTATGGAAGAAAAGGCATCGAGGGCCACTTACGCTCTGCATCGGCAAATCTAAGGCCAAAAAGTCATGGAAGAAGTCCATGGTGGCGCATGCGGACCACATATGAACGCCCGAGCAACGATGTTCGGCATACTCGGGATGGGCTATTATTGGATCTCCATGGAAGCGGCGCATTCAGTTTGTGCGGACCTGCGATAAATGGCAGCGGTTCTCCAATCTCAACCATATGCCTCCCCATGATCTCTACTGCATGAGCACTCCATGGCCATTTGCAACTTGGGGAATCGACGTCATTGGAAAAATAACTCCGGTCGGTAGCAACGGACACGAATTTGTGTTGGTCATCGTAGACTACTTCACCAAGTGGGTCGAAGCAGCATCCTACAAGGTCATGAACTCCAAAAAGGTAGCCCGCTTCATAAAAGAAAACATTCTGTGCCGATACGGAGTTCCTAACGAGATCATCTCGGACAATGGGTCACACTTCGAGGGACATACCGACGAGCTGCTCGCGGAATTCGGAATCAAGCGACACAAGTCCTCCCTTACCGCCCTCAAACCAATGGCGGCTGTCGAAGCGGCAAACAAAAACTGGAAAGAATCATCCGAAAGATGGCCGAAAGGAAAGGATGGCCGAGAAGCTTCACTTAGCACTATGGGGCTACCGCACCTCGGTAAACGACCACGGGTGAAACTCCGTTCGCTTTAACCTATGGGATGGAGGCCGTTTTGCCCGTCGAGTTGGAAATACCCTCTCTACGGGTCTGGCTTGAAAATGAGGTCAACGAGATAGAATGGCTTCGAGTCGACACGACGAGCTAGCTCTCTGGACGAGCGGAGGCTTAAAGCAATGGAGCACATCCGAGCTTATCGAAGCGCATGGCTAGGGCCTTTGACAAGAAGGTACATCCGCGACATTAAAGTGGGTGATTTGGTCCTAAAAGAAAAGCCACCGAATCGGTTAAGTCCTCTGGGCAAGTGGGCACCCGATGCAGGTAGGCCCGTATACGGTGAAAGAAATCTTCTCAGGTGGAGCAATGAAGTTGACGGATTTGGATGGAAACCCCTTCATGCATCCGGTGAACGGCGACAAATTACGCCGTTATTACATACGAATCGAGTCTCCCCCTCTAAAAAAAAGAAGAAAAGATAAAAAAAAAAAAAAACAACAACAAAAAGCGCGAAAATAATGTACCCAGACGAGGCGAAAACCTCTCAAAAGGCGGTCAGGTACAAAACAAAGGCGCGCTAGGTGCTAAAGAATATACCCAACTAAATTTGAAAACCCTAAAAACGGGCGGTCTAGGTAAAAAACGGGGTTGCACCATTTGTCCCCCTTCTATCTATCCCTTTCTTAAACACAAAGGTAATTGGGTCGAACTACGGAGACTGAGCCCCTCGATCCAATACGTAAAGGGGAACGTAGGCGGCCGTTCGCGGTTCGGTCTAAAAAACATAAAAATCACCAAATCTGTCAAACGGTTGTATTTGTGATCACCAAAATGTGTCTTGATTAAGTTTTGAAGTAATTTCAACTTTCATCACATTAATACATTCATTGATGAGTTCAAGCACGGTCTACTCTCGACTCATTAACATTAGCTAAAATAATATCTTTTAAAAAAGAGCATCTAAATTGTACGTGTTGGCAACAAGGGATACAATGATGGTCGCCTAATCCTAGTCGCTCGTTCCCACTCCCGAGCTAGCATTCTTCTGCTTCCTTTTCCTTGGTCTCCGGGAGGTCTTTGGCTTAGCCATACCAAACAATCTTGTCTCCGTCGTCCGGCTCGGGAATAATACGAGTCGGCGAGTCAATCAATCCGGCGGCTCTCGATGCCGCACAGGTAGCCCTTTCATCTCTCGAGCGCCCTCCTAGCCATAACTTCGGGGTCATCCCTCATCTTGGCTCTCCTCTCCACGAGTCTCTCAAAATCCGCCGTCGAGTCGTCGGTCACATTATGCAGGTCGGCTGTGCTTCAACATCGTGTAGCTCCGGCTAGTTGGGTCTCCTCCGCGGATCCCTCGGCAATACACTTCAATGGTGTCTTTGGATTGGTCCCATCTGCTCCCATACCGGATCAAATACAAGGTGGATAGATATGTGATCCCAGAGTCTTCCATATCGGTGTATGAGTGGGAAAAGCTGCTCTGAAAAGGCCACGGCAAAGAACCTAAGGGTCCGGGCATCGGTCATGTCAAGAAGGGCGGTATCCCGAGCCATGCTCCACTGAACCCATCAACCGGACTGCTTTGTGGGTATCCATACTTGCCTACGAACAAGCAAGGGGATGCGAACGATGAGAAATGCAATCCGGCGGCCTCGCTATAGCGAGAACCATCACGCCTACCGCTCATAATCTCGAGCCTCCATCAGGGAACCCGATGCTTGGATATCGGTGGTAGTATACGGCCGGTCGTCTCTGCCCGGCCTTCTGTGAAGCCTCGGGAGTCACTCGCCTGGCTGCGTAACCCGAAGGTGTTGCGGTGCGCCCAACGGTAACGGGGAAATAAGCCTCGGCCGCTCGAAGAGCCACAATGACAAAAGGCCCAGGGGCTGCCGCGTCCCATGTGCACCGACCCTCCGGCCCGGTCGGTCCATCCCGTGATAGGTCTGCCCGGCGAGAATGGGAACTATGTCTCTCTCTCCCTGCCGGGTCGAACCTCGGTCGGTGTGATACCTCGAGAGCCCCGCATACGCCTAACAACTCCCGGCGGCAAGCGGAGCATACCCCATCATACTCACGAAGCGGTATAGGGAGATCATAATCAACATAAAGATGTCCATGGGCGTAGATAAGTCAGCTGCTCTGGGCATGACTCGGCCAATCGGGCTATCACGGGTCGGAGTCAACAAAGGACGGAGTCAAGAATCGAGATCGGTCACTGCTTCTGCACGAAAACCCAAGAAGTCGGCCAATTGCTCGGTCGAAGGTCGCGAATCTCGCGGGAAGACGGGATCTCTAAGCTCGGCTCCCCAATCGGTGCACGGAACTCCTCAATCGTGGGTGTGAGATCATTATACGAGAGGGTAAAGACATGCCTCTCCCGGTCCCGGTGTGCGGATGCGGCCGGAGAAGGTTCCAATCTACCGCCCACTCCTTCAATGCCCAGATGCATTTCAACCCATATCGTTGGTCAATGATCCTCCTGTTGTTGCTGCGATGATGGCGGGTCAGATCTATGAGATCGGAATGAAATTGACGCTCTTTGGTCTTAGACATGTCGTCATAATGTTCCATTTTGGACCAATGATCAAATCTTGGGGCTAATTTTGAGGTGGAAGACAAACTCGACACCTGATGTAGCTGCTGGAATGAACTATTCCCAAAACTGCCTTTTATAAAGTGCTGAAACTTGCTGACCAAGAAACCTGTCCCACAGACTCTCTATGTCGTGCGACATAAAGGTCCCAAGAAGCCCTGTGTCGGACGACATAGAGAGCTACATCAGCAACAGCAACAGCTGCAACTGCAGCAATCCCAAAGCGACCCAACGCTTGCTCAAACAACCACCCAAACCTATCCAAAACACCATAAAAACATACCCAAACACTTCCCCTCGCTCATAAAGCCCACGGGAGAGGATTCGAAACATCCGACATACCCACAGACACATAAATGTCGCCCAAAACATACAAAAATCGCAAAAAACACCCGATCACACCAAAAGCCACCATCCAGTGCCTTTCTTGGGACGAACTCATGCATATAAGCTCACAAATGCATAAATAAACAAATATTGTAATTGTCAAAGTACAAAAGTAATAAAAAACATTGTTTTACAATCCAAAAGAACAAAAATAGCACATGCATTTCCTCTCTCCCTAAAAAGAGTCAAAGCATGGCAGAAGGGGACCGCCGTGATCACTCCGACTCAGAGTTGTCATCAGAACCGTCCTCCTCCTCAGAACCGCTGTCATCCTCAGCGCTGCCCACCTCCTCCTCGGAGCCAGCCACTCTGCTCCTGGCCATCATCGCCACCCTCCGGCACCTCATGGATCTCGCCGTCAGAGTCATCGCCCTCATAATGCGCCCAGTGGGGCTCGGCATAATATCCACGCCACTCAGGTACGGTAGTAAAGGGGCGATAAGGATCCTCCTCGCCATCATCAACATCAGTGGGGTGTCGACTCGATCCACCCGCACGAGAACCGAAGGAGCCAAAGGCGGCTGGGCCTCTTCTTCGGAGGCACAACATCACCGGGTTGAGAGCTACACCTCCCCTTCCAATGCTCGCGCTCCTCTGGCGGCGTAGCATCTTCGCGGCCGGTGAGCGCCTTCGCCACCGTCTGAACGTCTTGGCGGAACTGTTCAAAGAAAGCGAAAGCGATCAAAAGCGGTTGATATAAACGGTAAGGCGATTAAAAGGCTGGAATGAATCATAAAAGAAGGAAATTACTCACGAGGTGGTCCCTCGGGGTAGCCGCGGATGCGGATGAGTCTCGGACATGTCGAAAGAGGAACGGCGAATGCGCCCCCGACCTTATACTCAAAGAATCGGGGAGGCGCCGGTGCTGCATCCCATTGCCCTCCTAGCGGCCATGACACGAGGAGTCACCAACCGGGTGAAAACAAAATAGGCGTAACCACCCTCCTCATAAAACTCGGCGGCATCAATGCCGGTCCGCGGCCGCTCCAAATCGGGCGGGGCCCGAATGTGCCATATCCGGAGGAGGATCGCGAGGAACACGAGCGGCCGCACCGGGACCATCTTTGCTGCTCACTCTCTCCCCCAAGTACGGGGCATCGCCCTTTAGGCCAACTAACGGCCTCCTCGTCCTGGTCACCGGGCGGCACCAATCAAGTCCTCACCATAACGGCCGTGCCAGGAAGTGTCTCAACCCGACGGGAGTAGCCCTCGAGCAATCATAATGTCGTGATAGCAAGCCGTCTTACGGGGCTTAACCCCGTCCACCTTCCGGCGCTCCCTCGCTCCAAAGGTCCAACGGCGAATGGCAGGAAACAGATCTGCCGAAATCCTCTCAGGCATAGTCCAGGCGTAACAGCCAAACACCTCATAGGCCCACACCTGAAATCAGAGACAAAATACTCTCAGTGTGCAGCAGCAGTATGAAATGAAGACAGAAAAGTCAAGTGCAACATTCAATGTGCGAAAAAAAAAAAAAAAAAAAAAAAAAGCAAAGGACATACCTCCCGGCCACGGTCTGGTAAAAATCCAAAGAGGTCACGCGCCTCTGCTCACCTCGTCCAGGCCCTTGTATGCACAGGCCAAACCAGCCTCTCCCCATAAAAAAGTGGACACCTGGTCCCAATCTCTAAGAGGCTCCAACAGAAGAGTCAATGCCGTCGTAGAGGCATTGCAAAACAGGGTGTCAGACAACCCAGCCTAGACAAAGGCTCTAGCCAGCTGCTCAGCAGTAACCACGGCAACACCCTCAGAGAACAGACGACACTGATCCGTCAAAGCAGAATGCAGGTCCGCCAACGGGACCCCATTACCCTTAAGGCGAAAAGTCATGCCGGTCAAGGCTCTGATGGCGTCTAGGCTCGGCACGCCGGGATCCTCGGTAAAGATCGGCTGTACGTAAGCGCAAACCCGGTAATAGCCGTAAAATCATACGGAGTGATGGTCGCCTCACCCCAGGAAAGATGGAAAGTGTGGGTAGAGTCCTACCAAAATTGCCTAAAGGCATGCACTAGCTCGACGCTACTGGCCGTGTCCCGAAAAGCTCCGACAGCTGTGAAGAACGGTCCAAGACCAGCAGCAAAGACCAGTCCCTTAGGGTGTCCGTGCATCGAAGAGCCGGAAGAAGACCCCAAATGGTCGCAATAGCCTCAGGAGACCCCTTGGTCCGCAAGGTCTGCAGGTAAGCACAACACAGGTATCAAAAATCATACTCATAACAATATGTGCATGCATTCATCATCACTAAATTCTTTCAAAATAAAAAGAAACAGAAAAGGAAAAATCTTTTCAAAACACATTCATCCCATGCCAAGCATGCAATTCCTATTTGGGTGCGATTTCCCCCAATTTCAATCCCTAACCCTAGAAATCAAATTTCGAAAAGGGTTAATCTTTCAATACTTACCCCCTTACGCTCCAACGTAGAAGTGTGAAAATCAAGACCGGGTAGAGCCCATGTCCCTCGGGGAATTTCTTCCGCTTGTTCCGATCCACAAGCTTAGTCTCTCGGACAATACTTGTTGCACGTTCCTTCTCGATTCGGCCCGCGGAGGCATTTTCAATGTCTTGATCTAAATCAAAATCGAAGGGAGAATTTTCAAAATTTTCTCTCTTTCTTTCTCTCTATTCTCGGCGGCAATGGATGGTCTTTTAAGACCTGTCTTACGACCTGCGGTTTTAATTAAAACTGCCCGGGAACCACCCCATGTCGTACGACATCCATGTCCCAGAAGGGTGATTTTCCCCTTTTGCCCCTAATCAACTTTGTCAGCCTATCTTGGCTACCTGACATTAAAATCCGTCGTTATAATTGGGTTCAAGTACCCACCTCTCTCGGTTAACACAACACAATGGCCCGGAACGGCCTTAAACTACAGGTCGGAAAGACCGCACGATTTCCACGGTCAAATTAGCGGGTGACTCCCAAAGAAAAAGTCAACATTTCCGGCGGGTGACTCCCAAAGAAAAAGTCAAATCCCGGGGTGACTCCCCATCAAAAGCAGTCAAATTAGCGGGTGACTCCCAAAGAAGAAAGTCAACATTTCCGTGGGTGACTCCCAAAGAAAAAGTCAAATCCTCGGGGTGACTCCCCATCAAAAAAAGTCAAACTCGCGGGTGACTCCCAAAGAAAATGTCAAATCCTTGGGTGACTCCCATTAAAAGCAGTCCAACCGGCGGGTGACTCCCAAAGAATAAAGTCAACATTTCCGGCGGGTGACTCCCAAAGAAAAGTCAAATCCTCGGGGTGACTCCCCATCAAAACAGTCAAACTCGCGGGTGACTCCCAAAGAAAAAGTCAAATCTTCGGGGTGACTCCCCATCAAAACAGTCAAATTAGCGGGTGACTCCCAAAGAAAAAAGTCAACATTTCCAGCGGGTGACTCCCAAAGAAAAAAGTCAAATCCCCGGGGTGACTCCCCATTAAAAACAGTCCAACCAGCGGGTGACTCCCAAAGAAGAAAGTCAACATTTCCAGCGGGTGACTCCCAAAGAAAAAAAGTCAAATCCTCGGGTGACTCCCCATCGAAACAGTCAATCTTCGGGATGACTCCCCTTAAGAAACAGTCAAACTCCGGTGCAAATGCACATCTTGAGTGACTCCCCTTGGAACAGTCACTTTCGGGTACAAAACCCGTAGCCTTTCATTTGGCACCCCATCTTTGTCTGAACTACGACTTGGCTTGATTCCCCCACGGGATACGTAGGAATCCTCTTCATAAGAGGTCCGGCCACTTGACCATCTTGGTCACCTCTTTCCCCGCCGTTCGTGTCCGGCTCGGGATTCTCATTTTTTTGTCGACGACCCCGCTTCCCGTGGAAGCGACGTCGCCGAGGGGCTCTGTGAGTACCCCGATCCGAACTCAAGTTTTGGATTCAATTTAATTAAATTTGGGCTTACACAAATTGCTAAGAAGCAATTAGAGTCCAAAAATCCCAGCAGCCCACCAATCCATTGGGCCTGCCAGCCACTCGGCCCATTATGGCCAAAAGATGTCTGTTGTCGTCCGACAAGGGACACTAAGGCGGTTTAAGCGCCTATGTCGTGCGACATAAGAAGCCCCATCAGATGCCTATAAATAGAAGGCATGGGCGATCATTTTAGGAGGAGGCAAGGAAGAGAGCCAAAGTGAGGGTCAAATTCTGAGAGTAATATCAGTAAAATAGGGGAAACTCTTGCCAAATAGAGTCTCTCCCTCTCTCTCACACACACACACTCACCTCCCTTCTCACACACACACACTTCAAGGTCAAGACTCCAAGAAGCTTCCTTTGGTGGTAATTGAAGGGGTAGACACCATACTATTGGTGATTCTACTTCGTGGACTACAATAGGTAGACACTAAACCTCTCTCTCCCTTTAAATAAAGTCTTTAAATATACCTTGCATGCATACTTGCTCTCTTACCATGTAGAAATTGGGATTTTGCATGACAAAGGTGGTGGAGAAGTGAATCTTCAATATTCACTTCTCCCCACCTCAGATCTGGACATTTGGTCATCTTAGGATCAATAAAGATTCAATCTTTACGTATTTGCATGGAGTTAGGAGGTGATGGCTACTTTAAAGTGGCCAAAATCATGTGATTTATCACACTTTGGCCACTAAAGCCATGTGACCCTCCCATTATACTCATATATTATTGTCATATTACTGCTTACAGTAGCTAAATATGCTTGGTTTGCTTGGGGAACAAAGGAGGAACCAAACAGACTGAAGGGCACTGAAACAGGCTCCCCATGTCGTGCGACATAAGTCTCTATGGAGACCCTGTGTCATACGACATGGGACTCCTAGAAGGCTGCAAAGCCATTCTTGGACTTCAGAATCTGCTAGGCCTATCCCTTTGTGACTCAAAGCCTACCTAAGCATCTTCTGGCTCATAAACCACTATTTGGGTGCCTAAACTCAGTTTGGACGCAACCTACTTGACGGAAGAGGATCGCCATATGACATAGAAGACTTCAAAAGACTCTATGTCATGTGACATCCGTGTCGACAAAGCCTATCGTGACTTTGTCCACTCCCATCAACCCCAAACTGGGTTCTAGACCACTAAATAGTGTCCTAAATGAGCAAAATAATGTCTTTTCATTTCTCGAGTAGCTTTACCTCTGTAAGGGACAATCTGTCTCAAAACCTCTGCCTTGTGATAAAAGATATCACGTGTAAAAAGGGTGCGGCCCCCTATCATGGCTCGCAAGTTGTATTCAGTTCCATGCCATTAATGAAATCTAAGGCTTGCACACTTTACTTGTTTACACACATCGCACACACATTTTGAATGTCCATATTTGTCCAAATGTTGATTGAAAGTCTTGAAAGGGGCGTGTTAGGTGAACTCTCTAGTTCTTCCCAACAGGTAACCAGACTCCCGAACTCAAAATTTCTTAAAATTAGGTTTTTCAATGTTTTCCTCTAAAAACGGCGTGGCGACTCCCAAAACAAACCGAGAACTCCCTTTTCCGCTTCAAAAGCAAAAATAAAACAAAAAAAGACAAAGGGAAGAGAAAGAATTCAAAAACCTTCATTTATTTTTTTTCTTTCTCTCTTTTTTCGGGCGAGCGTTCATTCAGAGGGGCGTTAGAAATGTCTAACGGGTATTTCACCTCGAGAGAGGGGCTTTAGAAATGTCTAACTGGAAATTTGGACCTGCATGTTTTGGGATTTCGAACCTTTAATATTCCCACTGGGACGAAAATATTAAAGGGAAATGAACCGTTAATACTCCGACTGGGACAGAAGTATTTTATGGAAATGAACCGTTAACGAACGGGAATACATTGTTGGCTACATTATCATAGTCTTCTGGCGTGAGGTCGTTGGACAAATCAGAGGAATGGGCTTGGATAAAGACTGACTCAAAGGGTTTGAGACTGGATTTAGGGAGATGTGGGTGCAGGCCCAGCTTATCTTCCATTTCTGTCTGGCTTGCCCTTGGTTCGGTGAAAGTTACCCTGCTTTTCAATGGCATTGCTGGACACTTGGAGGGTTCGGGGGTCGAGAGGCTTGGCTTCTGCTATCTCGATCATGGCAATCATGCTGGCCTCGAAGCCCAGGTCAATCAGGTTTGGCACCTCCATGACTTCTTCAAAAGGATTCTATAGAGTGGGTCCACTGAGAGCATCTTCTATGAATTCTGGTTCCCTCTACTTTGGAGTTACTGTCTCGAATGGGGCCTCGGAGGCTGATCCGAACAGTCTGCTTCCCACGAAGTGTGTCTCGAGCTGCTCTTCTGTGTCTGGGATCCTTTTGAATGTGTACTCATCTTTGAGCCGTGGTGGCAATTGGTCCAGTAGAGTAGTGATGTCGAGGAACGCTCCTCTTATCGGACTAGCTTTGAGTCCTCTGAAATGCTTGAGGTTCCATGCTAGCTTTTCCATCCTTTCTGTAGTCTCTGTGCTGACTTTCCCTGCTTCTTTCTCATCTTCATCAGTTCCACTGTCGGTCCCCTCAATTCGCATCGGTTCATTGTCGGTCCCCTCGATTCGCTTGTTGGTTCCACTTGTCGCCCCTCGATTCTATTGTTGGTTCCCTTGGTGAAGTAATGAGCGAGGTCGAAACTGTAAGGTTGGAGGTTGGGTGTGCCGTTGGAGGTTCCCCTTTTGCGAGTTTCTTGCCCTTGGTGCGGGCGAGCTCGTTGTTTTTCCTGATGTCAGCTGGTGTTAGCACATAACCAAGCCCCTGGACCGTGGTGTGGTCCTTGACTTCAATAACTTGGTGTTGGCCTTGTAACCTTTTGCCGAGCCCCAGTCCTGGGATGAAGTTCATGAGTTTCATCATCTTCATGGCGGGAGGGATTTTGTCCCAGAATAGTGGAAGGTCCACGTTGCATATTTGGATCTTGGAGGTCTCCAGTGTGAATCCAGTTAATGCCATGTCGTCATCGTGCTTGATCTCTAATACTGGAATGCCGTTGGTGCTGGTCCCCTCGGTGGTGACGCTGTCGCCGTAGACTGTGGTTAGCTCATTGCCTTGCATGAACTTGATGCATTGGTGAAGGGTGGATGCCAAGCCATTTATTTGATGCAGCCAGGGACGCCCCAGGATGGCTGTGAAAGTGATAGGAATGTCCAACACTTGGAATTCGGTGGGGATCATCCATTTGTCGAACCAGGTATTTAGAGTAGCAACCCCGAGAAGTGTGCGGGAAGTGGAGTCATAGGCCTTGACAGTGTGGACTGAAGGCTTCAGATCTGTGGACTTGATGTCAAGCAGGTTCATCATCTTGGCGGGCAAGACATTCATTCCGGAACCTCCGTCTACCAACACATGGGGAAGGCGACGCTCGTCCAGCTGGACTGTGATGTAGAGCGGCTCATTGTGATCAGCCCCAAATTTTGGCAGGTCCAAATCTTTGAAGGTGATAATGTTGCCATAGTGGATGTTGCCGATCATCTGAATTACTTTGTCTGGGGTTGCGTCCACGGGGACCATGGTGCGGGCCAAACTTTCCTCTATCTTGAGCTTGTGAGGATATGAAGACGTGAGCAGAGACCAAAGGGAAATGTTCGCCTGGGTTTGCTTGAGCTGAGTGAGGATCGGGTCCTTCTTTTCGGAACTTGTTTCTTTGGGCGCAGGTCGACCGGGTCGCGGCTCTGGCTTTGGCCTTTTGTGGGGATGTATTGTGTTGTATGTATGGAAATGTGTTGGGGATGTATCCAAAAGTGTTTTGGTATCTGTTTGAGCAAGTGGGAGGATACCAATGGGTTGTGGAAAAACTGCCATTGCTGCTGCTGCTGCCCAGAGATGTCATGAGGATTCAGATTTTGATCTTTCAAAGTTGCATCTGAGAAGCCCCAGTTCTGGTTAAAACCATAATGCCGGAAGATGCTTCCGACAAGCCCCAGAAATCGGATATTTTGGCTTTCCCACCCTTGTAGGTTCTGAAGCTATGTTGCTTGAAGACAGGGAAGTCTCGCTGGAGAAAAGCGCCCTTCTTGCTGCGTAGCCAGAGGTGTCATGAGGATTGATTACGAGGCTGTCGAAGTTGTATCTGAGAAGCCCCAATTCTGATTAAGACCATAATGCCAAAAGATGCTTCTGACAAGCCCCAGTAATTGAAACTCAAGGTAGACCCTTGGGATGAAAAAAAAACTCTCTTTGCATGGCAAAGCCCCGGTCTGAAGAAATGATTTGGTGAAGTCCCAGTTTAAAGGAATCGTTGGTCATCTGTGGGGATTCTAGAGTGAATCTGATGCATCCTCAATCTGAGTTGAACTTTATGTGGCCCGACGAGGCGACCGCCCTTGATTTTTTTCGATTGGTCAACCAAAGTGTTTAAGTGGAATGGCTTGTAATGTATACGCGCAAGGACGTATTTTAGAGAAGTGGGAACGAATCCCGATTTTATGTGGATGCCTAGTTTAATGCAGGCACCAGAACTCGCTTTGGGTTTGACTCTTTTGGGAGAGTATGAGCGTAGAGAGGTTTGGAGAAGTGTATGGAAGCCCTTGCTGACAGAAAGACAGTGTTTAGCTCTATTTTTCCTATTATCGTAGAAAAAAGAAGACTTGTCGAGACATCTGAAAACATGTTTTATCCATAATGATCACAAGATTGCTTTAAACCCTTTGTTAATGTTCAGGTTGTTCAACCATTAATCCCAATATGAACAAATGTCTTGATTAACCGTGAGAAGAAAGTCAACTGATGTCGCAGATCAAAGTTGGTTGTGTGTGAAAGAAAGGTCTGTGTATAGGGGAGGTCATTGATGAGACCGGGTTTATAGGATTTGTATGTGTTTATGACCGAACCATTTCTGGTTGCCTACGTTCCCCTCAGTGTAAGGAGCTCAGGTCGCCGTAGTTCTGGCTGAACTGTGTTTTGGCTTTGGGAATAGGGTATGAACATTTGTGGTCCTTTTGGTGAAAAGGCTCGGATGGGATGTTTGTATGATGAGGTACGGGCCTCGAGGTGATTCCTTGACAAGTCGTTGTTGATGACTTATTCTGTGATTCCATTGCTTCTTGATCAGCGTCTTTCACCGGGGGAGAAAGAATTCGAATGTAGCGTAAGGGCTTATGATGTGTTTTTGCCTTTGCTTTGACCGCTCCATTGTTATCGACAACCTCCATTCTTCGAGCTTTAACTTTGTTTGCTCATCTATCAAGCTTTTGATTGGCGGTGCTGGGTCCTTGGCCTCACTTTTTTTTTAAGTTCTTGTTTGAACTTTTCTCTCTTTTTTTTGAAGTTCTTGTTTGAACTTTTCTCTCTTTTTTTCTTCTTTTTTTTTTTTTTGAAGTTCTTGTTTGAACTTTTCTCTCTTTCTTTTTTTTTTTTTTTTTTTTTTTGATGTTCTTGTTTGAACTTTTCTCTCTCTTTTTTTTTCTCTCTTTTTTTGATGTTCATGTTTGAACTTTTCTCTCTTTTTTCTCTTTTTTTTGAAGTTCTTGAGGACGAAGGCAAGCTCCTGCTTGAACTTTCTCGATGCGCACGAAGGTGAAGGCGAGTTCCGAGGTTGTTGTCGACATGGGGTCAATCTTTCGATGCTGAGTGACCTTTTGTTGTTCCTTGATGTTGCCGCCGTCGTTGACTTGGTCAAGGTGATGGTGGGGGTGTGTTTTGGGAAGTGCATGGTTTGAGGGAGGCCTTTGTGAGGTGAGGAAAGTGTATGGGGAGGGCACCAGTTGACTTTCTCACACTGATTAATCAGAACATTAGTTATTTCCAGAGTTTATTTGTTGAGCAATGCAAGTGATCATTTAGGATATAACCATTTCATTAGATGTAATGTAGGTGTACAAATAATGTCTCAAGTCTAGCAAGAAGAGAAAAAAGACACTTATTTATAGAAACTTTAAGATTAACTACAATGTCCGAGGCGGACTTGATTGAACGAGGAAAGTACTAGAACCTACGAAGCTTGACCAAAAGACAATTGACGGATCTCGAGGATAGGTAGCCCCTACTCTAGCTGCTCTTTTGTTGCTGGACTGCCAGGAGGCTTGAGCTTTCCATCTGCCATCATATTCTGGATCTTACACCGCAGACTGAGGCAGCTATCAGCTGTGTGCCCATGATACTGGTGGAAGGCAAAGTATTTGCTCTTGTCAAGGTTGGCTGTGGGATTCTTTGGCTTGTATTCCTTCACAGGTTTGAGTAGGTCTTCTTTGATCAGTTCCTCTAACATCTTGCTTAGGGGAATGTCTAGTTTGTCGAAGCGACGGGAGGGCTGTCTCTTGGAAGAGTTGTCGCTTTGCTGGGCTGTGTTCTCGTGGTTCGCCTCATTGTTCCGAGGGAATGGGTTTCCGTCTGTATTGGGGCCGCTGGGGAGTTCCAACTTTCCTTCTTCAATCAATCCTTGAATTACTTGCCTCAAAACTGTGCAGTTGTCGGTTGCATGCCCGTGGTATTTATGAAAAGCACACTGCTTGGTTACATCCCAGTTGGCATTGAGGAATCTGGGCCGGTAGTTTTCCATAGGTGCGAGGAGACCTTGCTTTACCACATGATTGAATACCTCGCTCAAGGGCATCCCAAAATCATCATAGTGTTGTCGTTGTCTCGGGGGACCACCGCGTCTTTGGGGTGCTCCACTATGGGTATGATGAACCGCTTTGGCAATCTCCCTCCCTTTGTTTGGTGTAGATATTGGATTGGACGGGGTGGCCCCGTAATGATGGGAAGAGGCTGGACTCGGGATTGGCTTTTCTTTCAAGTCTTTTCCGAACTGGGGATCCATATCGACCATGGCATGGGGGTCGGGATAGAAGTGCTGGCTGACTGATGCTCTTACTGATGGTTTCAAACATGACTTGAAGATTCTTATTTGCTCATCCTCAGGCAATGACTCCATGATTTCAGAAATCTTCTGGCTCTGTTCCTTGTAAAATTCTCCCATAGTTTCGTTTGCTTTCTGTTCTGCCGGCAAAACCACATGCGGGTCAATAGAAACCTCTGGGCTGCTGGAACCTGTAACCAAAGGTCCACTACCAGAGGGAACCATGATATGGGATTGGGCAAAATGGGCTTTGAGGGAACGGAGTATAATTTAGTGGATACTGTGAAAACTGAGGGATTTGAGGCCATGAAGCAGCTACAGGTTGTCCGAAGTAATGGGTCGGAAAAGTTATGTGGGGGAAGCCTGGTGAATGTTGGGCATATTGAGAGAAGGAAGTGAACATGGGAGGATTTTGATGGATATTGGGATCTGTTTGAGATGGTCCAGCGTTGCGCTAGTTGCATTGAGTGAAAGGGGTAGTACTGGCTTGGCCGTATATGACAGGGGTGCTTTGAGAGGTGGCAATATGAAGCCTTGGTCAGCTGTTTCCTCGGTTTGAAGGATTACCGTAGCTGGACGGTGGAGGAACCTGGCCGAAGGTTTGGGGAGCTGATCGTGAAGGATCGTCGTCCTTGATTAGGACGAAAGTACCATCTGGCTGGGGGATAGCCGCTATACCTCGCTCATTCAGAAGCTGTACCACGAAATTCTGCTGATCTTCCTTCTGCCTTTTGTGAACCTCAAAGGCCTGGATGGCTTCTTCCAGTGTCATATCTGTTACCGGTGGCGGGGTTCCATTCCCGTCACGATTTCTCGGTGAGCTTGACATGTTGGAGAGTCCATTTGAAAGGAACTGGGGAGAAGAAGAAGCGTCTGGCTGCTGCCGTAACTGTAATTCTGGTGAGGCGCTGACCCGGAATTCTGAACCACTCTCTGTTTGCTGCAGGGAACGAAAGGTATGGCTTAGTTTTTGAAAGGGGTATTTGGCTCAAGGCTTTATGGCTCGTGCATTTACCACTTAAGTCTACTTTAAAACACGTTTTCTCCTAATCCTAACCGATTGGAAAAGATTTGACCATGAAAGGTTGAGATCGAAAATTGGACCGTGCAAGGTCAAGATTTGAAGTTTTGACCGTGAAAGGTCGGGATTGAATTTTTGAGATCGGACCGCGAAGGTCTCGATTGAGGATTGGACCACGAGGGGTCGAGACTTGAGATATCGGACCGAGAAAAGTCGCGATTGAGGATTGGACCACGAGGGGTCGAGACTTGAGATATCGGACTGAGGAAGGTCGCGATTGAGGATTGGACCACGAGGGGTCGAGACTTGAGATATCGGACCGTGAAGGTCGCGATCGACTATTTGAGATTGGACCGCGAAGGTCTCGATTGGAGATCGGAGATCGGACCGCGAAGGTCGGGATTGATTATTTGAGATCGGACCGCGAAGGTCTCGATTGAGGATTGGACCACGAGGGGTCAAGATATGAGACATCGGACCACGGAAGGTCGCAATTGAGAGTTGGACCGCGAGGGGTCGAGACATGAGACATCGGACCACTGAAGGTCGCGATTGAGAGTTAGACCACGAGGGGTCGAGATTTGAGACATCGGACCACAGAAGGTCGCAATTGAGAGTTGGACCGCGAGGGGTCGAGACATGAGACATCGGACCACTGAAGGTCGCGATTGAGAGTTGGACCGCAGGGGGTCGAGATATGAGATATCGGACCACTGAAGGTCGCGATTGAGAGTTAAACCGCGAGAGGTCGAGATATGAGATATCGGACCACGGAAGGTCGCGATTGAGAGTTGGACCACGAGGGGTCGATATATGAGATATCGAACCACGGAAGGTCGCAATTGAGAGTTGGACCGCGAGGGGTCGAGACATGAGACATCGGACCACGGAAGGTCGCGATTGAGAGTTGGACCGCTAGGGGTCAAGATTTGAGACATCGGACCACGGAAGGTCGCAATTGAGAGTTGGACCGCGAGGGGTCGAGACATGAGACATCGGACCACGGAAGGTCGCGATTGAGAGTTGGACCGCGAGGGGTCGAAATTTGAGACATCGGACCACGGAAGGTCGCGATTGAGAGTTGGACCGCAAAGGTCACTATTTAAAAGATTCCCGAGATGGAACCATGCAATTGTTGTTTAAGTTTACTGAAAACACGTTTTTCTCAGAGTCCTAAATGGTTGGAAAAGATTGCTTTTCTTTTTCGCAACTAACCTAAGGCTCTAATTAGTGGATCTCATCACTACGTTTATAAGCCCCTCATTTTTCACCTGTAAATCGTCTTCCTGGGATGGACAATCCCGAGCAAGGGTCCTATAAGGCAAGCGAGTTCCACCGACAAAGGAAAAAGTGAACATAAGGCTAGCTGATCACGCAAACTTTCAACGTATGTGACACACGGGCCACGTTCGAAGTCAACGTCCTTAAGTTAAGGCAGGGATCGTGCCAAAATCTTGGCATGACCTCTCCTGACTCGCTTGCGCGAGGGGCCTTAGCTTTTGGTGTTGGCCAAGTTGTGGCTGGTACGGTGCATACGTTGAGGGTTTGGTGACACGGTGTCACATTGAACCTTCGGGTATATTTTTCGGCAGAGCTCCGCGTCTGAGTCAAGGCTAAAAATCTCGAGACTTCGGGTCGGGAATGACCTTTGGTCTCAATCTTTCGAGCTTGACTCGTAACGGAACCCGGCGTAAAAACATACACTTGGGCTTTATGACACGTACTAAGCCAAAAAACCAATCGGGGTCTTGGACGAAGTGTGACACAAAGAGTGCATGGCTTACATGGGCTAGGACGGGCTGTTTGGGATGACCCCGTGCGCACTCGAAAGGTGTCTGGCAGACCAACCGAGTTGCAACTGAACGGTCATCCCGGGTTACGGGTCGTAGTGTGCAGTGTACCGAGGCAGCAAGTGCACGTGAAGTGCGGTGTACCGAGGCAGCAAGTGCGAGTAGAGTGCGGTCACTAAAATTCTTTTTCTGAGTAAAACAGAGATTTTTCAGAATGTGTCTTAAAGAATTTTATGCGCAGTTCAAAATATAGCATGAAAATCAAGTATGAACGGAAATGCACGAACATGTTATGATTTTGAAAAGATGATAATGTAATGCCCTTGAAAAAAATCGTTCGAGGTTTAAAGTAACACACACACATGAAAATGAGGAAGGGTAAACGAAAGTTTGACCCACGGAAGGCTTTTTTGAAAACAACGGTAGTTTTGAAAAAAGTATCCAAGTCCCCAGCGGAGTCGCCAATTGAAATTACCCGGATCTTCGCGCGGAGGCGAAAAGGCGGTTGTCTTTCGCGGAGGTTTGGTGTCCGAGACCTCGCTTTTCGGGAAGGAGAGGAGTCGCCACGCGGTTTTTGTATTTTGAGCCCAAACGTTGAGAAACGGCTATTGGTTGAAAAAGGTGTCGTTTTTATTGGTAACAAAAACTTAGGAAAAGACTTTTGAAAACGGGGAGTCATTTTTATTGGTAGCAAAAATGAGTAAAAAGATTTTTAGTACCAGAGATTGTTAGGTTTGGAGGTCACGTTACGTTTCGAGAAGAGTATATTGAGATCACCCGAAATGCCTCGTATGACGAGTCTTTCTACCTTTCTCGAAATCGTGTGCGTGTGTGTGTTTGCATTTTGAAATGGGGGCTTGAATGACAAGTTTAATCTTGGTTTGAATGTCAAAGGTTGATTAGGGGATCTTGTTTGAAAATGCGAGCGTTTGAATGACAAACGTCGGTTTTGAAGTTTTAGGAAAAGTGGCGCGAATGCTGATTTTAACTATTTATCTTAAGTCTCAAATGTTGACTTTTAAGAAAAGAGCGTTTGAATGTCAAACGTCGGATTTTGAGTTTGAAGATGATCGTTTGGATACCAAACGTCATTTCGCGCGTTTTGAAAGAGAGTTCGAATGTCAAACTCCGGTTTTGAATCGTGCATTACATTGTTAGCGATTTTACGGAAAAAAAGCATTAAATGATATGCGATCAACGAATCGGTTTGCGACTCGGACTTTGATAAGTAAATACTATCACGATCCAAACGGCTCGGACTTGTAAATGACAGTATTTAAAGTGCGGTATCAACGGAATCAAACGACCCGGAATTGTAAAGTACGATCGACGAGCCAAACAGCTCGGAATTGTAAAGTTACGTAAAGTAAATGACGTTAGACGGATCAAACGATCCGGAATTGGTAAATGACGATCGACGGATCAAACGATCCGGAATTGGTAAATGACATAAAAAGTAAATGACGATCGACGGAACAAACGATCCGGAATTGTAAATGACATAAAAGGTAACGGAACGGGATCGGAACGCCGTTTTAACCCGAGATTACTTCTCTTACGGGAAGAGAAGAGGATCAGGGACTAAAACGTATCGGACCCCGTTAGACGGTGACGTCTACATTTTGAGAGTGAGAGTTTACCAAATTTGGTGTTTACTCTTTGGCTCGGGAGGACGTATACGGGATACGAAAAGGTGTTTGAAAGGTGTTTCGGAAGTGTTTGGGCAGAGTTTCCCCTTTTATTTGGTGCTTAGAAACCTAGGGATTTGGGCAGCGTTCCGACTTGTGTCGGTTTAGCCTACGATCAGAATCTACCGACGAGTAGCACGAGGGCCCCCGAAGAGTAGAGAATTCTGCCGACGAGTAGCACGAGGGCCCCCGAAGAGCGAAAGAAAGACTAGCATTTTTGTGCTAGGGGGAGGAGAGGAGGAAATGGTGTAGGAAATATGAAGGTTGGGAGGAGTATTTATAAGATGAAAATCTTGGAGGAGGGGAGAGAAACTTGGGGGGTAAGTTTGCTTAGTGAGGAAGGAAGATTGCTTAACCTGGTGGTTTTCTGCCTTGCGAAAGAGTCCGGCCGGACTATACCTGAGTTTGGGGACATTTTGGTCATTTGGCCTTGAGTTTGACACGTTTTGGACACGTATTAATTTAACCTGCAAAACAGTCCGTCCGGACAGTTCCTGAAATTGACTATTTTTCCTGATTGAACAAGTTACCTGCGTAGATCTTGTTCTCGCGTTCGATTTGATATGTGGTGGGCCCAAAACGGAGTTCGTATGAGGGAGTTATGACCTCCGGAAGGTCGAGACGCTCGAAAACGGGAAATCGAATCCCGGAAGACCCCGAAAAGTACATTTTTCGGGGAAAGCTGTACTTTTACGTGTGATAACGTGTGTTGAGTACGCTTTGATGTTGGGATGCACGGAGCAGTCCCGGGATATCTCGTTGGCTTGAGAACGGGAAACTTAACGGGTTCCGGTTAACTTGGAGCGGGCCAGTTAACGGATTCCGGTTAACTTTTAACGGATTTTGACGATCCGAATTTGGGTACTTACACCCTCCTAACCACGACTTGCCCATACCCCAGATTGGGATATTTACGGTGTTGGTGATATGCCCTAGGCCTATAGATGATAGACTTATGTGTTGACATTATTTATTATTATATGAAAAGTTTATTATTTGATTATTATATGTTTTGCATATTTATTTGTAATAATTTCTGTCCCTAATTATTAAGTGAATAATTAGTATAAATTTTAATGGATAATCATATGATGATTATATGCACAGAGATGCACATTAAATTTATGGGTGCTTGTTAGAGAACAAGTGACTGGACTTGACCCGCTTGAGATTTATGTCATGATCAAATGTCATTATTAAATCTCATATGGTCACTTCATTTAGTCCCTAGACCTGAGATTATCATGACCTTACATATGATAAAAGTCATGTTTGATTTTAGTCAAACGATATCTTAACACGATATTTATAAAGGCTATCTTTGGCATGATCGGATTCATGATGGGAAGGATGATAAGTCAAGATGGAATTTGTCCCTCGAAAGAGAGATGTTTTGCTTTGGGCACTCGATGAGTGATAATGATGAAAGTGTATGGCCATACCCCAATGCGATTGGATTATCATTATACTCAGAATCGAGAAAGCATTGAACAAATACAAGTTGACATGCACCATGACTTGTGTTCAATATAACATCGTGAGACAAAGGGAGAAATAGAAGTATACCATTGGAAACGTGAACTCCTACGTTATATTATTTGGGTAGACATAATGGCTTGCTAGAGTCCGCTTATGTTTTATGAGGGTCGATATGATCGAGCTCATTGCCAACATAATATAATCCTATTGGGTCACACACAACTAGAATGAATTGATTAAACCAGAGGAGGAAAATTGAAAATGTCCTAATGTGGCATAAGACATCGCGCGACAGAACCTGTCTATGGGACTCGTCTGGTCGTGCGACATAACATGCCACAAAGGCGGTTTACAGACTGGTTTCCTAATTTGATTAGGAAACATATACCATACTAATGTAGTATAAATATGAAGGTCTGTCAACCCTAATTGTCTAGCCGAATTTCTGAAAAGAAAATCACAACAAATATTCTCAATATTCTTCAAGGTTTATGATCTAGCAATCATCAAGAAATCGTTCTTGGTTCATTCGAAGGTGTGGATACTGTTAGAGGGTCTTCGCTCGTACGACGATCAAGGTCAGGAGTTCGAAGTTTGTGATTCAAAATCACATTGACAAATCATTCGATAGCTCAAGAACGAAAAGCAATCAAGGTTGGTATATTCTATCTCATAGGAATTCAATTTAATCATATAGAACGGATCCTAGGGCTCTTGGGGTTTGTGTTATTAGATGCTTAATTCCGCTGCGCATTGACCCATAAAACCCAACATACGGCTCAATCTATTGACCCCCTTGAGAGGGGGAACATCGCTCAGCTTCGTTATCTGAGACTCAATATACTCCGGGCTTGAAATTGAAGGAAAGGGAGGAAGAAGGTTGCTGGGGGAGACGGCCTTACCTTTTTCAACCCTCGACCTCTTTCGAGAATTGAGAGTCCCCCTCATCTTCTTCAATTAACGCATCCTCATCAACATTAACAAGGTTAAGAGGGCTACCTCCAGTTTGCTCGTGAGTGGGGACCCCCTCAGAATTCGCCTGGGCTGGATCAGAGCTCGAACTAGGAATGGTCGACCTATTAAACTCGTCCTTGTCAATAGCAGTTTCCAGAGCCCGACTATCGTTCTCCATGGGATCTTCCGATCCAAAGTCATCCATGGGTACTATCCCTGCATTCTCCTTTGGCAGCAGGTTGTTCCTCTTTTTAGCCTCCCTCTCTCTACTAGCTCGAGCATTTGCAGCTCCATGAGCTTTCCTACTCTTCTTCTTGTCAACTACTCCAACTATACGAACCATATTAACTTCCTGCTGGGGAGTAAGAACTGCACAAATAAAAGGTGGAGGTCAGTTATAACAGCAAAAGATTCGAGCAAGACAAAAAACGTAAAGGAAAAAAGTAGCGTTAAAGAAAAGGTCGACCAAACACTCACTCCCAAAATGATCCTTGGTCAAGCGACAAGAGCCTGGAACACCCTTGCAGTCATGACACTGACTCTCAAACCTATACAGATTTCCTTCGTGGGTGACCCAGTCTGGATACCTCTGACCCCTAACTATTAAAGTAAGTGGGGCGACCTCTTTATTGCCCAGCAGCATCCCAGCCTGGATAAAGTTATTCATGTTGGATCCTAACAAATCCCAACTTATGGGTCCTCTACGAGCTATCTCATTCAGCTTATTTGTCAGCTTCTCCTCCCATACGGGGACCTAATACTCAGCCTCTTTCAAGGTTTTGGATTCACCAATCGGTAGGGGAAATTCCCAGCCTTTCCTACTCTCAACCAAGATTAAATGGGAGTTTTATCCAGTTACTTTGTCTGGCAGGTTGACGAACAGCTTAGGGGCATTGGCTCGAGTTTGGGGTACTAAATCCTAGAGTCCTCTTATCAAAGGCAACATTGAATTTTTTTTGAAGACGTGCATACAAGGTTCATACCCGAGGAACCTACAGACCATGGCAAAGTAAACTAGTACTCTCACGGTGTTAGCTCATATCTGCATCGGAACGGCATTCATGCACTCTAAAAATTCGCAAATGAATGGATCCAAAGGAAGACGCAGCCCGGCCTCAAATTGGCCATAGAAGAAGGTGACCTTTGAGGGATTCAGGTCCCAATAGCTCCATTCTCAAGCTTTCCTTTCCTTCTCAGAATAATGGGAAAGATGGAACTTTTCTTGTTAATCTCAAAGAAAGTGTATAAGAGCTCAAGTCTCAAATCTGGCCCTTTCTTCCCTTTAAGTGGCTTGGGGGCCACATATCCACTTTCATGGCGACCCGGTACAGCAGTCAAGCCAAAAGCGTCCACAATGTTGCCAGAGGGAGAGCCCGTTGAGTCCTGGGTCGACATATCTGAAGAAGAAGAAACATGGGAATCAGTCCTAGTAATTGAAACAGGCGACCTACCTAGGGGCGACCTAGATTCCCCTGGAAACCCTTCGTTATTTCTAAATAACGAGGGTTTATTGGGACCCATAATATAGAACAGAGCTATGTGATCTAATAGTTCGTGGAAGAGATGAAAGTTAACTACCCTTTGATCGTCTACTCCTAAATCACCCAGGTCATCTCCTACAGGAAAATACAGTTTGTCAAATTTCAAACCCCACCTGGTCGAGATAACGGCACATTCCTCCATGGACATCTTTTTCCATACTCTCCCTAAGCATTTATATACTCTACGGTTTGAGACGCAATAACCATACCAAACACCTGACTCGAAGCTAAAAGTCCTAGCCATGGCGAAAATCAAAGAGATAACTCGAAATAAAAGCTAATAAACAGAAAAATTGAGGGATACCTTAACAAAATTCGAAGAACGGAGGTTAATGGGAAGAAGAAGAACGCTTGATCGCACTAGTAATCAGAAATTGTTGCTTTGCCTTCTCGCTCTAAGGATACGCCTGAAAATTGGGGGTTTGTAAAGTTCAAAAAGGAAAATGATTCATCTTTTATACCTAGCACTAATCCGTTCCTGAAGTGGAAAGGTTTTTGGGTTTCAACGGTTAATTCACAATTAATGTCAAAAACAGTTTCCAAGGCGGTTGTCAAAGCGTCAAAATAGGTAATGATTACGCAAAAACGGCGCTCTTCCAGATCCAGCCGTTCACTGTAAACGATCAGGATTGAGCCACGTCACCATTGGTCGACCAACCATCAGTTCGATCATCGACATGCGACCTACTCAAATCTTCGACAAAAATTCTTATAACTTCCTGGTCGACAAAAATCAACTCAGAAAGTTGGGGGCCACTGAACGGAATAAAAGTGACGGGCTAGGCCCAACGAGCAAAGCCCAGTATTTACATATTATTGCCACCACATTCTCAGTGGGCTGGGCCCAATTATTATCAGGCCCAAGGCCCATCGGCAAGATCAGTCGACCTAGCTCATTGTCCGACCTCCGTGGTCCTGACCTAGCTATCGTCCGACATACGATTCAGATTCTATTTCGGGTATGATCCGACCCTATCCATCAGTCAGGTCAACCTCAATCCAAACAGGCGACCTCGACCTACGATACTACGTCGACCTACAGAGTTCAGGCGTATTTACGATTCTTCTCTTAACAGAATTTCTACAAAACAGGAGTTATTTATGGACACAATATCTTATACAAACCTGATCCGTAATTCAAGGAATTTTATATAATCCTATTACAATTACAACTCTGGCAAAGCCTATAAATACATGACAACGTCAACCGTTTCAATGTAATTGCTATTTGTTATTCTGAATACATTGTTCTTTATAACTTATCAGCTCTCATATACACCATACTTACTCTCACGTCCGAGGGTCTTCGTCAGAGACCATTCCGGCTAGTCGTGGGTTCTGTTTTCAGGTCAAAATCCAGGTGATCAGTCTTGCAGCTGGACGGAGATTAATTACAGCAAGATTCCTGCAGCATCATATATATATGTATATATATGTGTGTGTGTGTGTGTATACACACACACACACACACACACATACACACACACACTCACACACACACACACACACACACACACACACACACACACATATATATATATATATATATATATATATATATATATATATATATATATAACAAAATTCATTTAAAAAATTGATTTTATAAGGAAATGTTAGTTTTTTTAACGATTATGGTTAGTTTTTAGTGAATTCGGTTAGTTTATTAACTAATCGAATTCGCTAAAAAACTGCCATTTTTTCGATTTTGAAAATGGTTGACCCGTATTTGAAACGTGAAAATACCGATAACAGTTGCCACGATTCCCGACTCTTTCATATTTTCGATTTTAGCGGATTCGAATTTCCATTTTAACCGTTGATTGGTTATTTGATATTTTTGAGCATCTCTACTAGGGAGATATAGAGGTAACCGGGAGATAATTATCATAATGACAAAAAATAAGGGGAGATAATTATCATAAGAGGCTTTGACCAATAAGCCCTTCAGCCAAATAAAAACAGCCAATAAGGACAGACATTATTTAAACTCGCCATAAAGTCCCTGAATATTCCATGGACTAGAATACCCTCACTCACCCTAACACTCACACGCGCACCTCACAGCAGGTTGCTAACACGTAGAAAAATGCAGCCACGTTCTCTCGTGCTCTCTCTCTCTCTCTCTCTCTCTCTCTCTCTCTCTCTCTCTCTCTCTCTCTCTCTCTTACTTACTTTCTTTCTCTCTTTCTCTTTCTTATTTTTTCTTCAAAATTTTGAAAATAGTATTTCTAAATCTGAAAGTTAAAAATATAATTTGAAATATTTTCTTTCTCTCTCCTTTTCTCTCACTTCCTTTTTTTTTTCTCTTAAATTTTTAAAATACAATATCTCAAAATCTAAAAGTCGAAAATATTATCCGAAATCACTGTTTTAATCGCATCGCCAAGACGAATCAAACAAGTTTACTCATCATATATTTCAAATTTTATAAATAAAATAAAATTATTTTTCAACAAATGTGAAATAGATTTCACGATTGTTCTATAAAAGAATGACATAAAACAGTGAAATCTATCACACAATTATGCACAATAACTGAGAAAGTGACCTCACAATCATAACTGAGAAATTGATCTCATAGTTGTGCACAAACATTCATGAATAACAAATAAATAACGAGTAAACCAAACATACTAAGTACCAAATTAATTGTGAAATTGACCTCACAGTTCTCAGTTTAGAAAGGTAAAAATCAAACAATTTCACATTCATAAATAAATGTGAAACTGACCTCACATTTTTAGAAGTGTGAAAAATATTTCACAGTTATTCACATCACAACCAACAACAGTGAAATAGACCTCACTTTTGTTCTGTAAAAGAATGATATAAAAATAGTGAAATCTATCACACAGTTATGCACAATAATTGAGAAATTGACCTCAACAATGTTAACTGAGAAATTGACCTCACAGTTGTGCACAAACAATCATGAATAACAGATAAATAACAGGTAAATCCCACATACTAAGTAGCAAAATAACTGTGAAATTGATCTCACAGTTCTCAGTTTAGAAATGTCAAAAACCAAACCATTTCACATTCATAAATAACTGTAAAACAGAACTCTCAATTTTGTTTTAAAAATGTGAAAAACATTAAACAGTTATTCACATCAAAACCAACAAATGTGAAATAGATTTCACAGTTGTTCTATAAAAGAATGACATAAAAATAGTAAAATCTATCACACAGTTATGCACAATAACTGAGAAAGTGACCTCACAATCATAACTGAGAAATTGACCTCACAGTTGTGTACAAACTAACAAATGTGAAATAGATTTCACAGTTGTTCTATAAAAGAATGATATAAAAATAGTGAAATCTATCACACAGTTATGCACAATAACTGAGAAAGTGACCTCACAATCATAACTGAGAAATTGACCTTACATTTGTGAACAAACATTCATGAATAACAGATAAATAACGGGTAAACCACACATTTATACTAAGTAGAAAAATAACTGTGAAATTGACCTCACAGTCTCAGTTTAGAAAGTTCAAAAACCAAACAATTTCACATTCCAAAGAGGCTAGATATATAGTCATGAACAAAAGTTACAGATTCATTAGTTCACTGTCAAATCACATTCATACTACACAATTCTATTGGCATACTGATTAAGGAGGGAAATTTATATGCCTTGCTGATTAAGGAGAAACTCCAGGATCAGCATGTTAACTAAAATAATATTATCTAACCCATGTACTTTTGTTGTTTTAAGTTCACCGGTTGCTACAACAATGGATAGAAAATCACAGAGCCAAACCCTCTTGAAAATTTAATAAACAACATTCAGTTCAGGAATTTTATCAAACACCTTGAGGGCATAATTCATTGCATCAAATTTAACATAGAAACTGATCAAGGTAGTTCCATAGACATGCTGAGAGATGGGCAACAATCTTAATTGCTTTGAAGCTAAAAAAAAGTTTTCTTGGCAGCTACTCTAACACCAAGAGATACTAAGAGAACAACCGCAAGTCAAAAAGATTCGAAGAAAGTAAGGCATGACCTCAACATACTTTCAAAATCACAAGTATGGTCAGCATCAAATAGCTTAACCTTGTTAATATTGTTGTCAATCAAGAGATTAATGACGGTGGAGGGTGAGAGACTGTGGAGAGAAATGGTTCCCCAATTGACGCCTATTCCAGATTCCACCATTGGAGGCCAAATAAAAGCTCCGATCAGGGCTACTACTAGGTGAGGGAGAAGAGACCATTTCTTTCTGTCTCCGTCGCAATCTGTCGATGCTGTTCACCTCACTGATAATTGCGTCAAGAACAGCAGCCGCCGGAATTGCGATTAGAGAGATACGGTTAGAGATAGAAAGAGCCGCCGGAATTGCGATTAGAGAGATGCGATTAGAGTGAGAAAGAGTATGAGAATGGGTAGTTTGGCCATTTAAATTGTTATAAAGTGGGTTAGGGACTCTACGATCGTTTTGATTTAAACTTTAGGATCCTAAGATAAAATTTAAAATATATTGTTTTTATTGATAAATTTCACTCTATCACAAGGTCAATTGGTAAAAATCCCTTATCATAATGACAAAAACTAAGGGGAATGGGAAAACGACAAAAATACAATGAAAGGTGAAATGAACTAATTGAGTTGTAATTGAAAAGTTACCAAAAGCCTTCTCCATAGTTCCCCAATCATATGAGGTCTGTGTCCTTTAAATACACTTTTTCAACCAATTTAAATACACATTTTAAATTAGATCTTTAAATATTCCAAATTTTGTTTATTTTATATAAAAAAAATATGGTATTCTTTTTATCTCTGCTATTGGATATGAGTGAAGCTTTTAAGTTAAAGGGGGTTGTCCAAAGTGCACCTGAAAGTACAGTTTCACCCCGGGCCAGTTTAGGTCATTTGGAAGGGTAAAATGGTCAATATCAAACTTCTAAGGGCTTACAGCGAATCCTGTTTGGATTCTAAGGCCAATTACGTGGTTTATTATTTGCTGGAAAACTGGGACCCACTGCAGTTACTGTCCGAAAGAGAGTGCTTGACAGAGAGGCTAAAAGTCTGTTGGGGTCCACTTTTCTTTTTCAAGGGCTTTGATTTGAAGGCAATAATGAAAGGTGTTGTTTTTAAGCATATGTCAGCCGTTGGATTATGGTTGAGCTTTTGGATATTAATGCAGCACTGTACGGCCAGATCTAACAGCTTTTAATTTTCCGATAACTGTGTCAATCCACTCGTGTGCTTAAGTATTTTAATTTAGTTGGGCTTGTGGAAAAATGAAATGGGCCTAAGTCCAATTAAGCTCTATAAAATTGTGTTAAAAAGGGCCAATATTTATTTAGTGGGTTGAAAACTTGCTTAGACGTTGACTTCTAAAACAAATGGGTTAATTCTACTGCATACCCATATCCTCCGGGTATGGAATAAATGGAGAGTGATCGGAACTTTCCAGAGAAGTATCATCTACTCCCTCCGTCCCATCAAGCAAGAGCGTCACCTTTTTAGGGGTGACATGCAAATTAAAAAAAAAAGAGGAAAGAAAAAATGTTGTGAGTGTAATTTGAAAATAAAAGAGAGAATTAGTGGAGGAAATAGTAAATTTAAAAAGTGTTGTGAGTGTAGATGAGAGAGAATTAGTGGAGGGAATAGTGGATAAGATAATAGAATATTAATAAAATATTTCCTTTTTAGGAAATGTGATACTTTAAACGGGATACTCTTTTGAGTAAAAAGTGACACTTCGAGTGGGACGGAGGGAGTATAGTATAAATGAGGAATTGTCCTTGCTACAGTTCTTTGAACAGTAGCAAGTGCCCAAATTCTCATTTTGCCCTCATACATTTGTCTCTTTTTCATTTTGCCCTTAAATTTTTTTTTAAAAAAAATTAAATAAAAAAAAATGTCCTCGAATACGGGCTTAATTAAAAAATTTTAAAAAAAAATAATAATAACGTGTCCTCGGACACGGGCTTATTCTAGTAATATAATATACGAGAAATTTCTCCAATGTTGTGTTATACATGTAGTATTATATTTATATATGAGTGAATATACTAATAATCATGCATAAAGACTTAAGGGTTATTTCGAATTAATAAAGAATTTAATGGGAAGTGATTTGTGCCAAAGAAACTTGCGTCTCAATTTCCCTGGAATAATACTTCATTTGTTTCGAAAAGTTAGTCTTTTCTAGTTTTTAATTTGAGTCAATTATAAATAATAATTTAGGTTAGTTTTTGATGACGCATGAAACGAACCAGATAAGCATTAGTCCAGTAATTAGGTTGATCTCCAACTAAATGACTTGAATCCACGAACAAACGACTAGCCCGGTTGGCCTCCGGCCAAGACCCTCCGACGTAATGATGAGATAACGTGTATTAAGTTTATAAACTGAATTAAATAGCATAGTTCTCAAATAGCAAATAAGACATTACCCTTGAACGTTGAATGTTGTTAGGTATTTATAGTGTTGATGTAAAATCGTGTTGAATCCCTAAAATCACGAAATAATATTGGCGTAACTGACTCCGAGAAAGTAGGAGGTGGTTACAAATAACGACGTGGGTCGGCGCACCTGTTGGTAGGTCGAGGTCACTTGAATGATCAAGGGCGACCTGACTTTGTGACTTGGCTTGATATGAAATGTACAACTATCTGATCGTATGTCGGACAGGTCGGGACCACAGATGGTTGGACAATGAGCTAGGTCGACTGATCGATGCTGGGCCGTTGGTATCATAGCAATTGGGCCGGCCCATTCAATAATAGAGTCTTAGTGATGTCTGAAATGTTGGGCTTCATTCGTTGGACCTGGCCTGTCACTTTTAATCCGTTCAGTGGCCCCCAACTTTCTGAGTTGACTTTGTCGACCAGGAAGTTATTAAAAATTTGTGGATGCTTACATAGCTCGTTGTTGGATGGTCGACTGAGTTGACGTGGCTTGATCTCGACCATTGACTTTTTTTTACGGTTGGATGTGTTAAGGCGCCGTATTTTTGTAATGATTGTATGATTTTAGCGATTGGGCATCCGTCTTGGGAACCGCTGCCGGCATTAACTGACGGAATTAACCGTTGCGTCCCCTACCCTTTCCATTTCAGGAAGGGATTTGGAAACATATAAAAGGAGAAATCTTTTTCCTTTTCAAAGTTTACAAATTCCAAATACTCAAAGACCCCCAGCAAGAACAAAAAGGAAGGCGATCTATCTTCTGGCATAACATAGCACTCTGCTTCATCGATGAGCTCCTTCTTCTTCAATTTAACCAAGATACCCTTCGATTCCTCTGTATTTAGGTATAATTTCAAGCTTTTTCCTCGATTCTGCTATGGCTAGGACCTTTGGCTGCGAGCTGGGTGTTAGATACGGATACAACTCTCAAAACCTTAGGTCTTACAAACGTCTAGAGGGTCCATGGAAGGAGATGACCCGAGAGGAGTGTATTTCCATCTTAGATATGTGGGATTTATTTTATGGAGGGTTAGGGTTTCCAGCTGGAGAGAGTATGGGTGATGTTGGTCCCAAATGTGGCAACAAGGGTGTAAAACAGCTAGAGGGAGGGGGTGAATAGTTGTTATAAAATTTTCGCCCTCTTTTTGAAAACTAAACCTCTTGCTTACAAAACCGCTTGCAGTATATCAAAACCGCAAGTAGGATTGCAAAATGCACAGCGAAATTTCTTAAGTATTAGAGTGCGGTTTAGAGGTGCGGTTTTGTGTGCGGGTTTACAAAACAGTAAAGTGAGGTTTTAACAAGATTAACTAGAAACACAATTCACAACAATGGATAACCTATATAATGATCAAACAGATGAAGACAAAATAATCACTGATGAACAGTAAGTAAAAGTGCAGAAATATAAGAACACAATATTTGGAGTGGTTCAATTGTAAATGATTTACATCCACTACCAAGATGGTTAGTCTTGGATTTTATAATGCTAGATTTTATATTAAAGTATGAGAGAGATTATAAAGTACAAGAATCAATACTCAGATCTAAAATGTATTCTATGAAGATCAAATCCTAGACTATAATCAGTGTATCTCAAATGAATTATTCTATGTGATTAATCAAGTGAGGTGTGTGTGATAAACAAAAATCAAGGCTCTTTGAATCTGTATGATATAGAGCTCAAGAAATATTGGTGTTTAAAGGCTTGATTTCTGGGCTGAAGATGTTTTCTTGAAGGAAGAAGATGAAGATTCAAAGGGTTGAATATTTCTGGGAAAAGCTTCAATCTTCTTATGAACTCACTGTAAAATCAATTTTTCAAGCAATCTTCAATTGTTGAAGAATGGGGGTAATTATATCCAAGCACCAAGAAAGTAGCCGTTATGATACAGCTGTGCAAGTACTGTAATGGTGTAGTCTGATTGGTCCACAAATTCACTTTTGTCCCTTTGTTCAGAAGATGCAGATAAGGCTGATCAGACCTCAGTTGTATTTAAGGAATGAAGGACATCTGTCACCTTTTTAGAATCCTTGCAGATTCTGTCTGACAGTTAGTCACGTGATAAGATTTTGTGGTTGACTTTAAATATTGCTGACATGGACTCCAACAGTCATAAGTGGTTCAACTTCAAGTCTTCAATCATTGGATACGGTTTGGTGAGGATGCAGTTAGAGCAGTGCGGTTTCACCAACGAGGTTTCACTTTGGTTTTCAAAGTGCGGTTTCAAGGTAAGAATTTCACACAGTGGTTTGCTGGTGCGGTTTCATACGTGCGGTCTGAAACTTTTGAATTGAAACCTCATGTACAATGAGTCTTGTGCCAGTCTTCAAGCCTAAATAAACCTATTTTATAAAAAGGAATTATACTAAAAAATTGAAGTCTAAGCTTCATTACCTATGGGCCTAAAGTCCAAAAAATAGAGATGAGGTTATGGTATCAATCAAATTAAAACTAAAGCTAGGAGGGTTAAAGTGTCCATACCCAACAATCTCCCCCTATTTGATTGATGCCATTACCTACTATAACAAAAGCAAACATTGTTCTTGGTAAAAATATGTCCATAAGAATTAACATGGTAAGTCATGTCCCAAGACAATGCACACACCAGCTTAAGTTATAGATTTCTATACTATTGAATGATAAATAACTTACAAGTTGAAAGTATAGAAATGCATTCAGTGCATACATAAAAATATGAGTTTTAGTTTAAGTATGCGGTTTAAACTGAATGTTTAAACTTCAATTAAAAAAATATGAATTTTAAGTTAAAGGATATTTGAATGAGGTTTAAAACCGATGCGGTTTCATTGTTCTACAAACAAGCAATTTGAATGAACAAGGTTTGAATTCAATCAATGATGCATTTTTCATTACTACCTTTGAAGTTTACAGATTACAAGTGTCACGACCCGAAGCTTAGGCACCATTTTATTCACGTGTTGGGCACATGGAGCGGGGCCGTAGCATTTTATTGGTTGCATTTTTCAATAAGTAGGATTTTTATGTGTTAGTTTCAATATTTTAATAATAAATTATTTGACATTTTAGTATGTTAATAAATTGTGTAATATTTTAAGTGTGTTAATAAATAAATTTTAATTATTTAATGTCTAAATGGAATAATAATAATTTTGTAGTTGACACTTCAATTATTGAAATTTTAAATAAAAAGCTTTACAAGAAAGAAATACTTCCTCCGTTCCAAAATATTTTCCAAAAATTCTAGAAAATCAACCGTTAGTCCGATTTACGATCCGACTGCGGCGGAGCGATCAGGAAGCCGAGGGGAACATTTAGAGCCGATCGGATCGTCTTTTTATTTCGGCATATTTAGTATAAGTTATTATGATTCCGTTGTATAACTGTTCATAATATATATAATGATGATGTTATGCTGTTATAAGTGAGTTTTGATAATTTTGATATGATTATTTGAATTTTGAAATGATGGAATAGGGTTTTGGGAAAAATAGAGTAAAGGGTTGAGAATAAGGATTAATGGCCAAGTTGGTAATTGTTGTTAATTATGTTTATAATGTTATTAGCTCCATATAAATGATTATTGGTAAATTTGACCATTTGATTGGCTTTTGACCATTTGATTTGCTTTTGGGAATGAGGAGAATGGGTTGGAAATGAGTAAAGTAATGGTTGGATAAAATATGGGTTAGTGATTGAAAAGGGGATTATAAAGTTTATATATGGTGAAGGGAGTATGGTTGTATGTTTTGTAAAATGTAGAAATTGTGAAAGAAATTGGGTGGTTGATTTAAAATGACACCTAGGGATGAAAGGATATGGGTTGAATTCCTTATAATGAGGTTAAATAAAGTTGTATAGATATTGTTGGGATAATTGGGATGAAAAGGATATGTGTAAGTACCCAAATCTGGATCGTCCAAATCCGTCAGAAAGTTAATCGAAATCCGTTAACTGGCCCGCTCCAGGTTAACCGGAACTCGTTAAACTCCCCGTTGCTGTGCCAACGAGACGTCCCGGGACTGCCCCATGCATCCCGACGTCGAACCGTACTTAACACGTGTCATCACACGTAAAAGCACGGCTTTCCCTGAAAAACGCATTTTCTGGCACTTTCCGGGGGCGTTTCGGACATTTCCCGGACTGTTATTTTAAAAAACGGACAAAACCGGGACCGGGGGTCAAAATCCCACATGGCTGGTGAGTCAGAGGGGCACGTGGCAGCCATGCCACCTCCCTCTAGTCACCCTTCAATCACAAATCAAGGCTAAAAGACCAAAATACCCCTGATTTGCAAGCCTAGTCCGGACGGACTCCCCGTGCACTTTTCCCGAAATTGCCAGCAAGTCCTTCATTTCCAAAATACCCACAAAACCCCGGATTCTGCCAAGTCCGTCCGGACTCCTACTGCAATTTTCACCTATAAATAGAAGTTGCTGTCAAAGCTTTCAAAAGAACCAAAAATTACTCCAAAAATTCACCACCCCCTCGGCCCAACTGATTTTCACCCTTCCCGAGCTTCCGTTCTGTCTCGATTCGCGTGAAACCTTCGTATTTCGATCAAATACGCACCCTACTACTTCGAAACAACCTTTCGAATCACTTTCCGTGTCCCGTACACACCTCCCGAGCCAAAGGAGTCGACCCTAGCCATAGGTATAACTCCCTCTCTCTAAATCTCCCGTTTCATCTCGGTTTACGCGCCAGTCGCTATAACCGTTTCGAACGTCGTTACCAAAATGTAGACGCCTCCGTCTAACGGGGTCCGATACGTTTTAGCCCCTCGATCCTCTTCTCTTTCCGTAAGAGAAGTAATCGCGGGTTAAAACGGCGTTCCGACCCCGTTCCGTTTACTTTTATTGTCATTTATCAATTCCGGATCGATCGATCCGTTGATCGTCATTTAATTTCTGTCATTTACAAATCCGAGCCGTTTGGCCTCGTTGATCGTCATTTACAATTCCGAGCCGATTGGCCTCGTCGATCGTCATTTACGAATCCGGATCGTTTGATTCCGTTGACACTGCTTTAAATACTGTCATTTACAAGTCCGACCCGTTTGGATCGTGATAGTATTTACTTTTCAAAGTCCGAATCGCAACCCGATTCGTTGATCGCATATCATTTAAAACACATTTTTCCCGTAAAAATCGTTAACAATGTAATGCCCGGTTCAAAACCGGAGTTCGTCCGTCGAACTCTCTTTCAAAACGCGCGAAATGACGTTCGGCCTCCGAATGCTCATCTTCAAACTAAAAGCCGCCATTTGACACGTAAAATCATTTAATACGCATTTTTCCCGTAAAAATCGTTAACAATGACTCGCACGGTTCAAAATCGACGTTTGCCACGCAAACGATCATTTCAAACTCAAAATCGACGTTTGCCACGCAAACGCTCATTTCAAACTCAAAATCGACGTTTGCCACGCAAACGCTCATTTCAAACTCAAAATCGACGTTTGCCACGCAAACGCTCATTTCTGTCTCAAACCGACGTTTGTCATTCAAACGCTCGTCTTTTCAAACAAAGTCACCTAATAAAACGTTTGTCATTCAAACCAAGATTAAGCTTGTCATTCAAGCCCCCATTTCAAAAGACACACACACACACACACGATTTCGAGAAAGGTAGAAAGACTCGTCATGCGAGGCGTTTCGGGCGATCTCGTAATACTCTACCCGAAACGTAACTTGACCTCCGAACCTAACAATCTCTGGTACTAAAAGCTTTTTACTCGTTTTTGCTGCCAATAAAAATGATCCCCTTTTTCAAAGCATTTTCCTAAGTTTTTGCTACCAATAAAAACGACACCTTTTCACAATAGCCGTTTCTCAACGTTTGGGCTCAAAATACAAAAACCGCGTGGCGACTCCTCATTTTGTTCCTTCCCATGAAGCGAGGTCTCAGACACCAACCCCCCGCGAAAGACAACCGCGTTTCGCGCCCCGCGCGAAATCCCGGGTAATTTCAGTTGGCGACTCCGCTGGGGAAAAGATACTTTTTTCAAAACAGCCAATGTTTTCTAAAAAGCCTTCCGTGGGTCAAACTTTCGTTTACCCTTCCTCGTTTTCGTGTGTGTGAGTTCCATTAAACCTCGAACGGTTTTTGTTTCGAAAGGCATTACATTGTCAACTTTTCAAAATGATACCATGTTTGTGCATCCCCATTCATGTTTGATTTTCATGCTGCCTTTTGAACTGTGCATCATAAATTCTTTAAGACACATTCTGAAAAAATCTCTGTTTTTACTCAGAAAAAGAATTTTAGTGACCGCACACTACGCGCACTTGCTGCCTCAGAACACCGCACTTCACGTGCACTTGCTGCCGGTACACCGCACACTACAACCCCTAACCCGGGATGGCCTTATCGCTTGCACTCCGATTGGTCTCGCGTACACCTTTCGGGGGCGCACGGGGTCGTCCCAAACCTCCCATCCTCGCCCGTGTAAGCCATGCACTCTTTGTGTCACACTTTGTCCAAGACCCCGGTTGGTTTTTGGCTTAGCTCGTGTCATAAAGCCTAAGTGTATGTTTTTCACGCCGGGCCCCGCTCCGAGTCAAGCTCGAGAGTTTGAGACCGAAGGTCGTTCCCGACCCGAAGTCTTGAGCTTTTCAGCCTTGACTTTGACGCGGAGCTCGCGAAAAATATACCCGAAGGTTCAATGTGACGCCGTGTCACCAAACCTCGCCGTATGTATCGTGCCGCCACACAACTTGGCCAACGCTAAAAGCTAAGGTCTCTCGCACAAGCGAGTCAGAGAGGTCATGCCCAAATTTTGGCACGATCCCCGCCTTAACTTAAGGACGTTGACTTCGACCGTGGCCCGTACGTCACACACGTTGAAAGTTTGCGTGATCGCCTAGCCTTAAGTTCACTTTTTCCTTTGTCGGTGGAACTCGCTTGCCTTATCGACCTCGCTCGGGATAGTCCGTCCCGAGAAAGATGATCTACAATGGAAACGAGGGGCTTATAAGCGTAGTGACGAGATCCACCGATTAGAGCTCTAGGATTAGTTGCGAAAAAGAATACTCGCTCTTTTCCAACCGATTAGGACTCGAGAAAACGCGCTTTAAGTAAACATTAATCGGTAATCGCACATTGCACAAGCCCGAAAACCTTGAGCCAAATACCCTTTTCCGAAGCCTAAACCCTTCCTTTCGTTCCCTCGCAGCGAGCGTAAAGTGGTTCAGATTTCCGGCCGCCGCCTTGCCAGATCACCGTAACGGCGGCGTCGACAGCTTCTTCGGTTCCCTCGCCCCTCACCGAATTTCCGACATGTCTAGCTCACCGAGAAATCGTGACGGGAAGGACCCCGCCACCGGTAATGTATATGACATTGGAAGAAGCCATCCGGGCTTGTGAGGTTCACAAGAGGCGTAAAGAAGATCGCCAGAATTTCGTGGTACGCCTTACGAATGAGCGTGGTATAGCAGCTATCCCCGCCAGACGGTACTTTTGTCCCGGTCGAGGATGACGATTCCCCGAAACCAGTTCACCAAACCTTCAATCGTGTTCCTCCCCGCCAACTTACGGGATGCCTTCCAACCAAGGAAACAAATGACCTAGGCTCCATGTTGCCACCTCTCAGTGGCAACCCCGTCATTTTTGGTCACCCGGTGCTACTCCTATCACTCAATACCACCGCACCGCTGACCATCTCAGGATGCCAATATCCTCAATACCCTCCCGGGTTCGTCCTGCCTATACACGAATCCCTAAACACCGGGGACAAACCCCGATACAGCTTCGTAAAAGGCTCCCGTATATCCACATATATCAAGCCTTCCACCTCCAATCACTACCGCTCACGTGGTAGCACCCGCGCCGAGCCTCACACCCACCACTGGACCCAACCTTAGCCTCGGATGGTCGAGCGGATGAAAGACCCGAAAGCCACCATGAGCGGCTCAAAGCAGAAACGCTCAAATCCACGTATCCGGAATGGTCACGCCTCTCCCCGCCAAGTTCGTAATGCCGGAGATGGACCGATTCGACGGAACCGAATGTCCTCAAACGCACGTCGACACCTACGTTCTCGGCATGAGAGCAAAAGGAGCAACCCTCCAAAGCAAATGGCCGACCACTTCCAAAGATACGCTCAAAAGTTCGGCGTTACGATGGTTTCGAGGGTCAAGCTCGCGGATCGCCACACCCGGGAACAGATTAGTAACATCTTCCCGGAACGACAGTGCATCCAACTTAGAGTGGGAAACAAGTCGCGAGGACTTAATCACCACCGAGCGTAAAGCGGATGAAAGTGTTGGGGAATTCTACAAGAGATGGAGCCGGAAACTCTCCGAGATCATGGAGCCACTCTCCAAAGACGAACAGATGCGGATCTTCAAGTCCCGCTTAAGACCGTCCATCGAACTCTCATCAGTCACAATTTCTTCCTGCATCTCGGGCCATGGTCAATGCCGGCTCACAGCTCGAGAAGGATCTCAAGGAAAAGTTGGCTACCGCACGGCCCATACGTATACCGCTCAGCCAGGTTGCATTCTAATCCCGCACCGGCCCCGGCAAAGGGAAAGATACGTCCGTCAACTACGTCCATCGGGGACAACATCGGGTAACGAAACCCGGGCCCCACAAAGTAACAATTCTACTCGAAACGGCTGCCGTACACTTCGACAAGTTGGACATGCCACCGAGCAAGATGCTTTGGAAGGGTTAATCAAGGAGGGTCTCCTTAAGCCCGTTGCCAATTACAAACCCAAAATTCTCGTAGCCAATGCGGACAAGAGCAAATACGCGCTTTCCATCGCATCACGGCCATACCACCGACAATTGTTTGGGGTTACGATACGAAATCCGTAACTTGATAGAAGAAGGCAAGTTGGAGCGCCCCGTGGCCCAATACAGTCGGAAACCCTTTTCGAACAATAACAGCGTGAATTCCATTGAGTGGGTGCCCAAGAAGAGTGCCACGAGAACCGGTTTCTCCGCCTCTCTCGGATCCTCCTCTAATGTCCACATCGGCTACGATGTTTGCGATCGCTCCGCCGCCCGGAGTACGAGTCCCGAGAAACCGTCCGGAGCAATCCTCCGAGAAAACAAAAGAAGAAATCCTCTCAACAAAGAATCGAGAGAAAGATACGAAGCCGGAGATACCGGTGTAGGTACACTTGGAGAACCATCCGGGAGGTTCGACTACTACGCATGCGTACTCCAACCCTCTTTGCCTCCGTGCCATGCAGCTTTAGAGCAAACGAGGGGTGGGAAAGCCGAAAAGTCCCACGAAACCAGAATTCAGACCTGGGACACCGGAATACCTCGGATCTTGGTAATCTTGCGCCGGTCGAAGCCTAACCCTCCGCGGGATCGCCCAAGATTCAATTTGTCCAGCTTCCGAGCTCGAACCGGCAAAGAAAGATCAAGGTCGGCCTTGGCAATCGCACTCGATCAATGTGCTAACCAAGGGCGGCAACCGCCACAGGCGGCCTCAACACACTCCCGAGGTTCCAAAGAAAGGCTTTACCTCGCAAGAGGAAGATAGGAAACGGATGGCCGGATGACTCTCCTTCTACGGATAGAGACGAGATCTACGACTCCCGTTTGTATGGCAAGATGATCACGTTACGTGACGAAGACCTACCGAGAGATGCCTCGGGGCACAACGAAGCTCGTACATCACTCTCAAACTCAACACCATATCACTCCCCTGAGTATTGATAGATAACGGGTCAGCCGTTAATGTCCTCCCTCTCGCATGATGCGAGCCCTCCGTATCAATGAAAGCCACCGATTCCGTCGGCTCGGACTATCAAGGCCTACGACAACTCGTCTCGTCCCCATCCTGGGACGGTGACTCGAACTCGGTTCGAAACCCAAATGGTGCCAAAGAAATTCCACGTGATGGACATTCCATCCGAGTTCACAGCTCTTTTGGGACGCCCTTGGCTACACCACATGAAAGCCATAGCTTCCACTCTCCATCGATGTGTTAAGTTCATTAACCACAGGGAGATCTCGAAGTCATCCGAGGGGATAGTTTCCTCATAGGAAACGAAGCCGAGACAAGAGCCAAGCGTGTCCGCACTCGTGCACCGGGGTACCTCCTTCGAATCAACCAAGGGACTACCGGGGCAAATCTCATCAGAATCCCTCGTAGTCCGGGAGATGCTAACTATGTAAACGTACTCGAGCAGTGCACCACGGCGATCCGATACATCAAGTTCAACTGCCGTTTCCAACATTTGGAGGCATTGGAAGGAAACGCCGAACATCGCCATGATGCGGGCACATAAACCCCCCGTCTCAAATCGGAGATTCGTCGCATTCTCCAAACAAACTCTCTCGGCCCCGCTGTGCGAAGAAATATTTGTGATAAAGGTCAACAAGCACCGTCATTCTCGTGATGAATGCATGGAAGTCGTATGGGATGTCCTCCACGAGGAACTACCCGCTGCACCCCTTTTCTCCAACGAGGAGCATGATATTTTCCTAGCTGCTCCAACAACGCAACCAGACGCAATACGCCCCTACGTTTGGATTGAGCGATCGATGACGATGAATCTGGACTCTCCTGAGTCGAGGACGCGGCACCCGCAAGCGCACCTCTGCATTCACATGCTCGCTTTGAGGATGGAACTCCTTCCGATCGTGTCACCTACGACCAAGGTTCCAATACCATGGAAATTGTCAAGCTCAACGTCCAAGACATGCAGACTATCCGACAATTGGAAGTTACCGGTTGACACGACGAAGAATCCTCTCGATCAAGTGATCGACGATGACTTCGTCAACATCATCTATTCCGTATATCCCGATGATACCAAGGATCCGGTCCTTATTGTCGATTCGCAATACCAAGGTCACCTCGACGACCGCCTCGCTCATGGTAAACGAGGCTTTGTCCAAGCGAGCTCGAGCTCATCACTACTTCCGAGTACCGGCCCCAGTGGCAACCGGCCCGTGCCGTCGCCAAGCTTAAACCTTCAAGCGCCGCCAAGGCCAAGGGCAACAGCCGAAGGAGACCAAGCTCCTCACCCCGCTACAAGTCGAGATCAACCTCGGGAACGCTTCGGCGGCCACCCCGAAAACATCTCGAAAGTCTTCCCCGCAAGGCGTAGTCGGCTTCCGACATAGGAAATGACCACCTCAGCATCAACATGCTCCGGTTCGATTCTACTCCCGGCCGTCACGGCCCCGGATTCGAGACATCCCGCGCCGATTGCTAGCTCGATAGACTTGGCGATCGAGCGAGATCACGAGACCGTCAACATTGCAATTCAATACCCCCGTGGGGTCAATCAAGCAGATATGGGCAAACTTCTTCGTAACCGAGATCAAGGAAGGCCGCATGGAATGTCCTAGTCCGACTTCCTTCGTCAACGTAATCCAAGTGTTCCCGCCATTCGGCGATTTGAATGTAATCACGGTTCTGGACAATAGCCAGACGATGCGCACCTACGGAGACTGCTTAGCTCTCGCAAGGAAGGCCCTCATGGAACTAGCCGCTCAAGAAAGTCGTCTTTGGGACGAAGATCAAGCTCGAAAGACCTACAGGGACCAAGCCCTTAAAGTTTCACGGGCGGCTTCAGACGTAAAGCTAGAGGCCACTCTAGACCGGTTCGACCTCAAGAGCTTTGCTCATGGCAACTTCCGGACTACCGTCTGTTCTCATCCAACCCCCTGCGCGGGCAAGGTGGTCAACGGTCTCGATGACCTAGGAGATGGAACGACACAGCAGAAAGAATCCCAGTGCTTACCTTCCCGAGGAAAGCAAGTTCTCTGTGAAAGCGACGACGAAGGCGATGAAACCATTTTCTTCCAAGCCGGGCATGAAGTCAACAAAACCGGACTCCCAAGGGTCCTGGGAGGATGGGAACGGATCATTTCCGCACTTAAATTGAAAGGCCAACTCAGGGAGGAAGGTCTATTTAAAAACAGGAGGAGGATGGAAATTCGTCTCGAGCAACTACTCAGGGAAATTCCACAGTCTACGGCATTCGTTTACGTAAACGATCAACCGGGCGGCAACCGAGTCACATGGGCAGATGTTCGGGAAGCCGTGTACTCACCTTCCGACATACCTGCCACTCAGATAAAGCAGAGGAGAAAACTCTCCCCGATGGAAGTTTACCTAGACTGCCGCACGCAGTTCAAAGAAGCACTGGCTATTCTCACATGGGAAGAAACACAGACATTAACTCTCGACGCAGGTTCCGCTGCAAGAAGGTTGATTTGGGCCCAGAGTGGAGGAAAGCTAGCAAATCACGAGTATCACCAGACCCAACTCCAGAATGCCCTGAGTATGCTCAGCAAGAAGGAAAGGAACGCGATATACCGTGAAGAGATCAAGGAGACCGTTCGCTTAAGCCGAGAACTCTCCAACCTCCCCCGGAGGGTTAGCAATGCACAGTTCGATTCGGGCAACCACTGTTGTGCACCGACATTCGAGCAGTGCGTCAAGCGTAGGCTACCTCCCCGAGAGGCATCCAAGCCGGTATCCCGGGACGAGAATCCGTCAAGATGCCGAAGCTCCCGGGAATTCATCCACAATCAATGAGTTGAGGGAAGACATATGGCCCTATGCTACGAGGAATCCTCCTCTAACTATGGCTCAACTCAGAGCAGCCTGTTCAGAAGGGACCAAACCTGATGTCAGTGTTCTAACCCGATCGGGTCAAATCCATGCATTACCACCTAAGGCCACCAAAAAGCCGATGGAGCCAGAATTGCAATCCGGCCAGCCCGAAGACGCAAGTTCCTTGAAAGAGGACCCGATCCTCACTCAGCTCAAGCAGACTCAGGCGAACATTTCCCTTTGGTCTCTGCTCACCTCCTCTTATCCTCACAAGCTCAAGCTAGAGGAAAGCCTGGCCCGTACCATGGTCCCCGTGGACGCAACCCCGGATGAAGTCATTCAAATGATCGGCAACATCCACTATGACAACATTATCACCTTCACAGATTTGGACCTTCCAAAATTTGGGGCCGATCACAACGAGCCGCTCTACATCACAGCCCACTGACGAGCGCCGCCTTCCCTGCGTGTCGTGGACGGAGGATCCGGAATGAATGTCTTGCCCGCCAAGATGATGGACTCCGTTTGATATCAAGCCCACGTATCATAAGCCTTCAGTCCACACTGTCAAGGCCTTCATGACTCTACTTCCCGTACAGCTTCCTGGGTTGCTACTCAACATCCGGTTCGGCAAGCGGATGATCCCCACCGAATTCCAAGTGTTGGACATTCCAATCACTACACCCATCCCGGGCGTCCCCGGGCCGCATCAAATCAATGGCGTGGCATCCACCCTTCACCAGCCTCAAGTTCATGCAAGGCAACGAGCTAACCACGCCTACCACGTCAAATCACCACCGAGGGGACCAGCACCAACGACATTCCAGTGTTGGAAATCAAGCATAATGACGATATGCCATTAACTGGATTCACTCTGGAGACCTCCAAGATCCAAATATACAACGTGGACCTTCCACTGTCTCACGACCAGATTCCTCCCGCCATGAGGATGATGAAACTCATGAACTTCATCCCAGGACTGGGTGTAGCGTTGTGAGAAAGAAATTCTGATTCTTTTTATTTTTATGAGTCGCCACCTATATTATTTGATTGGAAACATAGAAAAACCATTTGAAAGAGATTTGAGTTCGGGGCTTAGGTTATGAAATGGGTAAGTTTAGAAGGCATCCATTTCACCCAATCCGGAGATCGGTCTTGCTAAAGAAAAGAGAGGTTTTTCAAAAGAAGAAGTAAAAAACGAATCTAAATACTACAAATAAAGGTCCATTTGACGAGGTCAAACGGAATGTAGAATCGATTGCTTCGAGACCGTCTCCATGATTTGGAGAGGCTCTAGGCCGATCCTAGATTCTATGGACTTATACCACTCTAACAATCAATTAGAAGGAAGATTAGGAATTACCTTGCGTGAGGTGATTTGGACAGAGTTTCGACTCGAGTTTAGAGTCGACCCTTCACACGGACAGAGCTTCGCCTTGGTCCTTGGTTTGGAGATTGATGCTTGTTTATCAACAAGGTTGACAAACAAACTATGAGGTGAGTTTTTAGGGTGATTTTGAGGGATTCCTTCAGGGAAAGAAAACGACAAAATGTGTGTGTTGTGTAAATTTGAGGTTTGGGATTTTCGACTTCCGACCTCCGATCGATCGCCCCTTGAGCCTTGGAAGTCACCAAGTATTTATAGAGGTTGGATATGAAGAAGTGGAGAGTTAAAACCCTATCAGATGGTTCTAGAACTCCTCTCCCATTGGTTGACCGGAGAGATAAAGTTTTATCCCGGAAAGAGGTTGAAATCGACGAGGAACCGTCGCAATCTGAGGGGGGATATCTCGCGCGAGACACGCCATCTCGTGGCGAGATATTGCTCCTGTGGACAGTTTTGTCCTTTCCTCGTTATCTCGTATGCAGTTTAGTCCCAAACTAACGGTAGTTAGTCAAAACTTAACGAAACATGACGAAATGGTGGATTTCTACTTCTTGACTCAAAGCGAGACTTAGAGTGGTATAAGTATGATCCGATGTGTTCAGAATGGGGTGTCTACAGAGCCCCTCGGCGACAAGTATTATGAAAGAAGTAATGTCGACGATAGAAAAGACATCATTACGAACATCGGGATGGTCGTGCCGCACGGCCTGCCTACGTATCTCTATCGGAGAATCAGACCAAAACGTAGTTCGACTCCAAAACACGAAAAGGTTGCTTTAGGTATTTTGAAAATCATTTGAAAATTGTGAAGGTTTTGTTTTTGAAAAGGTAAATTCATACTGAGGAATCAAATCAAGACCCAATTCTGAATATACTGCTGTCGAAGATTCGCACTGTGCGGGCTCCGAACTGCGGGAAATATGTTAGAACACAAAGGCTCACCTGTCCGGCCCTGCGAGTCCTGTCGGTTTTGTGACGATTCGCCTTCGGGCTCCGAATCGGGCTTTTTGTTGTTGGGGATGACGATTCACTGTTTGGGCGTTGAATCGGGCTTTTGGTTCGACGATCCACATGCAGGCGTTGGACCAAGCTTTTTGATGACGATCCACCTGTTTGGGCATTGGACCGGGCTTTTGGTTTGACGATCCACCTGTTTGGGCGTTGGACCGAGCTTTTGGTTTGACGATCCACCTATCTGGGCGTTGGACTGGGCTTTTTGATGACGATCCACCTGTTTGGGCATTTGACCGGGATTTTTCTTTGATGATTCACCTGTTTGGGCTCTGAATCATGTGGATTGAGTTGATCTTTGGACCACTCGGTTCTCGGGCGGCCCAGTGCCGTGCGGGGCGATTGTGCGTATGTCACGTTTGGCTCGTTCCGTGACTTGCGGTGCCGGTTTTTCCACGTTTCCCTGCTAGTTTATCATTTCCAAGGGTAAATGTGTCAAAATTTTGAACTTTGACGTTGCGTAGACGCTTATTGTCGGGGACAATTTTGTCCTTTTCCAGAAGGTTTATCTCGCCGCGAGATATGATATACCGCGCGAGATATCTACTGTCGGGGCATATAAACAGCAGCTCTTGCTTATTTTGAAAACATCATTTTCAAAATTTCCCTCCCTAGCTCGAGCCAAGGTCGCTTTCTTTGCAATTTTCTCATGGATTTGCTTGGTGATTCTCCCCCTAATCCATTCTCAATCCCTCCTCCCTCCATAATCAATGGCTCAAGAACAAAGGAATCCTATCTTGGGGAGTTATTTACTAGGGAAGGATTATCCCCGCGATGATCTCACATTCGATAGGCACGCCCACATCTCTACCGCTGTCCGGGAGGGCTTGGTAAGAACTTTTTCTCAACTCTTGATTCTTGTATTGCATTGAGTTTGAACTCCCTTTCCCTTGAATTCAAATTTCATCAATGGCTTTTCTTTTTGTATATGCTTAGAACTAGGTTCTTTCTTGCATGCGTTGATTTTGTGCGTTTCTTTGGATGATTGTTGTTGCGTTGTGTGCGTATGAGCCTCCTACACATCATGGATTGTAGGAGAGGTTGATTCGGATTATGATTGACATCCTTGGGCAAGCTTTTCTTGTACGCACGCCAAGTGTTCGATGAAATGCCCCAATGAAAAATTTCTTCTATTTCATTGATTTCTTGACATGGAATGATTTCTAATGTTGCCCTCTCTGTTTTTCCTCTGTTTTGCAGTCGTACAAGCCAATTAAGAACTGTCGGGGGAGTCCGAAAATGGCTAAGGCGGTTTGGGACAAGATCAAGGATCTTGACGGCGTCCGAGCTAGGGTGGCCCAAACGGGTTTGTTGACTTTTGTTGACAATCTTCGGGGGATAAGACGGACTCCCCAAGTACTTCAGGCGATCCGGGAAAGGTGGTGGGACACTACCCACACGGTTCATTTGCGCTTCGGGGAAGCGACCATGACTCCGACTGACTTTCTGGCCATCACGGGACTAGAGTTTATTGGCGATCCCCTGCCGAAGTTTCCGAATTATAAGCCCGCAAATCCCGGCGGCGTGGAGGCGATTGATTGGTTTCCCCTAACAAGGTTAAGGGTTTCTTTGCTGAGTTGACTCCCCTCCGGCGTCAGATTGAGGAGTATGCTGAGAAGCCAAATATGCATACTGATCGGTTGGTGAGGGGTGCCCTCTGGTATATCCTTTCTGAGACCATCTTTGCGAACCATTCTTCTACGACTCGTCTTTCTCTATTGGGTTTGTTGGTGAATTTGGATGAGGTGAGTGGATATGATTGGGGCTCAGCGGGACTGGCCTTCTGCTACCACGCCATGGATGAGGCGTGTAGGCACACCAAGGATACTCTGTCGGGGTATTCTTATGCCTGGGAGGTATGCTCTTTGATTACATTTACATTTTCGTACGTATGCTCTATCTGTGTTCCCTTACTGAATCTGTTCTATTTTCTTGTGCAGATATGGGGCTACACTGTCCTTGGGCTGTTTAGGTTTGAGCTGGAGAGCCGGGCCCCTTTGTTTCCGGATATTAGGAGGTGGAGCCACCCGAATCGGACCGTTGATGAGGAGGAGGACCAGGATTGGACCCTGATGGTGGCGGAGGCGCGGGCCATGCTGGACACCTTTGAGTATGAGAGGCTGGGCCTATATCCTTGGACCCTGTTAGAGCTGGAGGTGCATCGCGCTTGGGATGCTACCGGGATGCGAGAGGATCTTTGGCGTCTTTGGAGGGGGACACCATGTACCTTGGTGAGCGGGTCTTCCCACAGCATGGCCGGGGTAGACTATCATACAGGGTGCCGGCGGATCCGCCGAGGTCGATGTATCCCACCCACTCTATTCCGGAGGATGATTATGCTAGTCTTCTGGTAGGGGATGTGGCGATGGCTTGTGTCATCCCCGGGGCCTCTTATGCTGAGTTTCTGCCTCGATTGATGGGTCCCCTCCTGGTGGGGGATAGGCGATCACATGCTCGTGGCTCCACCTGCGCTTCGCTTTCGGTTCTCGGCCCCTAGCACTTCCTCCCAGGCTACCGGTTCTCTGCCTTTTGCCCCGGATTACGGCCCTTTGAGCTACACGTATATGATGGGGAGCATGCCGATGATGGGGCACATCCCGTCTCCTGATCAGATTCCCGAGGGTTACCGCCTCCCGGCTGATGTCTCTTCGGTATGTTTCTGTTTCTCGTATTCGTCCATATAAGTGTATATGTCCGACTTCATCTGAGCATCTTCTTTTCTTTGATTTTTAGGTCACCATATCCGCGGCCGATTACAACCGTGGAGCGACCAAGATGGCCGGATTGATGGCTTTGGTGTCGGACTGTCCGAGAGGCTATTCGAAGGCTTCTTCGGCGGCCTCGACGGTGGCCTCGGCGATGACCCCTACTTGCGGAGCCAAGATGTCGAGGAGGGATGGTAGCCCCCACGGTGGTGATGGCGGAGGTCTTTGGCGGCTCGAGCGACTTGATGGCGTGATCCTCCCCTTTCTCTTTTATCGATTTACGTACATATCGGCCGTGTGGGCCCGGACAATTTTTCTTTCTTTTCTCGGTACACTGTTAGGAACACATAGGTAGCACAAAACAATGGTTTTTCTTAGCCCCTAATCCTAGGTCTAATTAGTTTAATTAACTTTCTCGACTTTCCATGTGCTTTTCGGAAATGGGAATGGCCGATAGGCCGCAATTTTGAGCACGAGTATGGTGTTTTATTGCATGTTATGAATTGTACACGCGGGTTTTTCGAGACTTGCTTCGTCAAGTCGGGGCTAGATTCTTGTTTGAGTAGAGCTAGCTGTTGCTTTGCCGTAAGTATATCTCGCGCGAGATAAGGTGTCTCGCACGAGACACGCTACCCAGCGAAATCTCTTCCTTTTTCGAACGGGATTTTGACGGTTTTCCCTATAAAATCACCACGTAGTCCGGCCGGATAACTCATTCTAGCTTTTCAAACTCTAGAGATATCTGTTAGGGTGAAACTCTTTGTCTTCTTTTTCAACCCTGTGATCCATGGCTTCCAAGGAGATTGCCCCAACGTCCATGATTGTCGATGATTTTTCTTTGTCCTCTGAAGTGATTGCCTCTTTCAAGCAAGCATCAAGGGATTTTGTAAGGTCGTTTCGCAACCGGTCTCGCAATAAGTTTATCGCAGAATTCGGATTTAGAATTCTTTTCACTTTGAAGAACCTCCAACCGGATTGGAAGTTATTGCAGGGTGCTGCTCGATTTTGGGATCCCTCTATTCATCTTTTCAATTTTTCTTTGAATGAGATGGTGCCTACCGTGGAGGAATTTGCCATTATCTTGGATATGCCTTTGACTGGCGAGATTGCTGTTCCTAAGTATCATAGGAATCATTCGGAGGCTTTGAACGAATTGTTAGGGATCTCCCTTGATACTTGGTATGAGTTGGTTCACCGCAAGTGGGTTGATTGCTCTTCTTTTCCGGGACGCTTCAGCGGTGATTCTGATGATGATGCTTTTCATGTCCATAAGCGGAACTTTCTGGCTCTTTCTCTTTTCGGAGATGTTTTGTTTACGTGTAGGGACGGCTTGGTCGATTCCCAACTGGTGGAAGTTGTTACGCGAGGCTAGGAAACGTTCTAGGAACATTATTCCGCTAATCTTGGGTGAGACCCTTCATGGTCTTGATGAGCTGCATAGGACTGGCGTCATGACTCAAGGGAGTCCCCTTCTGTTGACTATTTGGCTTAGGGAACATCTCAAGTTGATAGGTCCCCTATTGGACTATTCTCCTTTTACATATCATACACGAAAGTTGTTGATCAAAGATCTTTCAGCGGATGAATGGGCTGAGTTGATTGCGAAGACCGAAACTGCCGATATTCTCTGGTGTCCACCTTATTGGAGGTTGAACAAGTATGTTGCCAATACCAAGGGTTTTGACAGGGTTGTTCTTCCGAGTTTGCGAGATTCCTCCTTCTACTTTCCCAAGCGGGTGCTCCGTCAGTTTGGTCAGCAGCAGGACACTTATCTTTTCGAAGGAGCTTCTCGTGTAGTGTCTTATATTGGTATAGAGTTTGCGCAGTGCTAGCTCAAGCATGGGGTGTAGGAACTAATCGGGACCGTTGGTCGAACCTTCGGACTTTTAATGCAAGCATCTTCTGTCGACAAGTATTTGGATTGGTTCCTCCATACCGGTCATCCTAGTGCAGAGAAGATTGATGACTTGCGGCTTTCGCTAAGAGATTCTTTTGTAGCTAGCGGTATCTTGCGAAGGAGCGAGGCTCGATCGATCCTGCTAATGTGCGAACTGATCCTACTCAGGATTTTCTTGATGGGGATTGGTACGAGAGGCGAGGCAAGGGAATGCCTGGAAAGACGCAAGCTTTGGATAGGCCTCATGTCTTCAAGAGATTGTCGGAATCTGTCTTTGATCGTCTCGAGGATGTTCTGCTTTGAGAGGCTCAAAGCGCAAGGAGGATCACGACGACGGTGGAGACCATGTCCGCCGGCCAACCAAGTCAATGAAAGGCTAGATCTTTAGGAGTACCAAGAGATTGCTTTGATAGATCAATTGTTTCTGCTTTATTAGTATTATTTTTTTCAAGTTTGTTAGCTTAGCAAATTAGTCGTTGTGGTTAGGATTTCCCTATTGTCATTAATGAAACGCATTCGATTAATAAAAGGGACAACTTTGATTTATTTATTTGATTAGACCGAACCCGAAGGCTGCCTACGTTCCTCTTTTACAGCAATTAAACAAGAGGCTCAGGTCCAACGTAGTTCATTTTTGAGAAAAGGACAAAATATGGCTCTAGGCCGTAGAGTAATCTCGCGCGAGATAAGGCCCTTTTTTTTTTATGCACACCCTTTCTTTTGCCTAGACCGCCCCTTCGGGTTTTCGATCCAGCGGGCTTCTTTTCTTGTGCTAGCTCTAATTTTTGCCTAAGTTGTCCTTTCCAGGATTTTCAACCTACGAGCGATTTATTCTTAGGGGGCCAAGTCACGCGAAGTACTTCTTGAGCTTGTCCATGTTGACCGGCTTTGGTAGTTGATCTCCGTCTAAGTCTACCAGCTGAAGGGCTCCCCCAGAGAATATCTTCTTCACAATGTAGGGTCCTATCCACCTTGGTCCCCACTTGCCTAATGGGTTGAAAGGTCCGGGACGATGCTCACGGAGCACCAGGTCGCCTACTCTGATGTTCCTTGTCTTGACCTTTTTGTTGAAAGCTCTTGCCATTCTTCTTTGGTAAGCTTGAGTGTGTTCGGCTGCTTTCAACCTTCTTTCATCCAACAGGGCTAGCTCTTCGTATCTGCTTTCTAGCCAGTCGACTTCATTCACTTGGTTTTCTAGGAGAACCCTTAGTGATGGTATTTCCAATTCTATCGGTAAGACAGCCTCCATCCCGAATGTGAGGGCGTAGGGAGTTTCCCCTGTAGGCTGTTCGGATCAAGTGCGGTACCCCATAGTGCGAATGGTAGCTTGTCGGGCCGGTCTTTTCCGTGGCTTGCCATTTTTCCGATGATAGTCTCGATTTTTTTGTTCGCGACTTCAACTGCTCCGTTTGTTTGAGGTCTATAAGGAGATGACTTGTGTCTCGTGATTTTGTACTCGGCTAGTAGGCGATCGGTTTCCTTCTCGAAGTGTGACCCATTATCGGATATCATCTCTTGTGGAACCCCATATCGACGAGATGACGTTGTGCTTGATGAATTCCCGCAACCTTTCCGGCATTGAGAACTTTGTAGGAGCGGCCTCGACCCATTTAGTGAAATAGTCGATGGCTACTAGGGCGAAACAGTGTCCGTTGGCTCCTGCGGTGTGATCTTTCCAATCACGTCTATTCCCCATGTAGAGAACGGCCAAGGTGAAGTCATTGGGTACGGCAAGGAAGGCGGTGCGTGCCGAAGATTGGCGTGTATCGACACTTGTGACACTTCTTGACCATTTTGGTACGGTCGGCTTCCATGGTCAGCCAAAAGTACCCTTGTCGATGATCTTTTTGGCGAGCATGTTTCCGCTCATGTGGGTTCCACATATGCCTTGATGAACATGGTCCATTATTTCTGGGCCTCTTCCTCGGTGGCGCAAAGGAGGTTTCCTTGGGAATGTTTCTTGAATAAACGGCCGGCGGTGATGACGTAATTGGCGGCTAACCTTTTAAGGGCGATACGAGTCTTCGAGGTGTGTCTCGGGTGGTATGGTTCCATCTAGGATGAAATACCAAATGTCGTGGTACCATGGTTTCCCTTCGGAGTTTTCAACGGCGGCACCTTTGGATAACCATTTGTCTTTGCAGGTCGTGAAGATCTATAACGGCGCGGTATGCGGGAGTTGTACGCCGTGTAATTTTGAAGGGTTTAACCTTGCTTTTCCTTTAGGGATTTCAACCAAAGAAGCAAGTGTGGCTAGTGCGTCCGCAAACCGATTTTTGTCTCTCGGGAGATAGTGGAATGAGACATCTTGAAATTGATGCGCCGGTTCTTGGAGGTGGGTACTTTGTATCTTTGAAGGGTTGGATCTTGGACCCTCCACTTCTTTAATGTCCGATTGATGATCAATTGGGAATCCCCGAATACCTCGAGTTCAATCACGTTGCGTTCTAGGGCCGCCTCCGGCCCCGCTATGCAAGCCTCGTATTCTCGCGGTATTGTTGGTGGCGTCAAAGTCAAGACGTCTTGCTAGTGGAGTGTAGATGTCGTTAGTGGTCCACCAATAACATTCCGATGCCAAACCCTCTCTTGTTGGCTGCGCCATCGAAAAATAATTGCCACTTATTTTCTTCTATGCTTAGGATGTCCTCATCGGGGAATCGCGGGTCTTCCCCTTCACTTCGTCGCAAGGAAATTCGGCCAACTGATCTGCGAATACACTCCCTCTGACGGATTTACGAGTGACGTAAGTGATATCATACCCCACGAGCATGAAGTACCATTTGGCTAGTCTCAAAGACAAATTTGATTTGTCTAGGATATATTTCGTGGATCCATCTTTGCGATGAGACGGACTGGAAAGGCTTCCATATAGTGCTTTAACCTTTGTGATACCCCGACGAGAGCGGCGCATGACTTGTCGAGTGGAGAGTAGTTGATTTCACTACCTTGGAATCTGCGGCGACAAAGTAGATGGCATTTTACGTGTGCGAAGCCGGGCATTTGTTCTTGAGCAAGCATAGCCCCTAATGCGTTGTCTGTGATTGTGAGGTACAACTTCAAGGGCTTCTCCTTGTGTGGTGGAACCGGGATAGGTGGGGAAGTCAAGTAGTGCTTAACTTCCTCGAATGCTTCTTGACATTCTTCGGTCCACTCTTGAGGTGCGTTTTTCTTAAGTAGCTTAAAGATGGGGTCGCACATTGTAGTCGCTTGATTAATGAATCGACCGATATATTGAGTCTCGCCCATGAATCCCTTTACTTCTTTCTCGTGTCCGGGTGGAGGCATGTCTCGTGATGGCCTTTATCTTGGCGGGATCTGCTTCTATGCCGCGTTCGTGACCATGTATCCCAAGACTTTCCCTTTGACTACTCCGAATGAGCATTTGGCGGGGTTGAGTCTCATTTTGTGCTTTGTCTCGCCGATTGAAGAATTTTCTCGAGATCTCTCGAAGTGTTGGCCATCCGTCCCCTTCGAGTGGATAATCATGTCGTCCACATACACCTCTATTTCTTTATGGATCATGTCGTGGAATAGTGTCGTGATCGCTCTCGGTAGGTAGCCCTGGCGTTCTTGAGGCCAAACGGCATGACCGTGTAGCGTAACGTTCCCCAAGGTGTGGTGAATGCTTTGTTTCAGGCTGGTCCTCTTCTCGCCATGAGGATTTGGTTATACCTCGCGAACCCGTCGACGAATGAGCGGACCTCGTATGCCGTCGCGGCATCGACCAACATGTCTATGTTTGGTAGCGGGAAGTCATCTTTAGGGGATGCCTTGTTTAAGTCTACGAAATCAACACAGACTCGTATTTTCCCGTTCGACTTGGCTACTTGCACCGTGTTTGCTAACCATTCCGGATATTCAATCACTTTGATGAACCCTACATTCAAGAGTTTCATGATTTCTTCTTTCACTTGCATTGACCATTCCGGCTTGATTCTGCGTAGTTTCGCTTGACCGGCTTGGCGTTGGGTAGCAAAGTGGTATCTTGTGTTCTACAACCGATCGATTCAACCTGTGCATATCTTTGTAGGACCAAGAGAATACGTCGACATATTCTCTCGAGGAGCCGGGTCAAGGTTTCTCTGTCTTCCCCTTGAAGAAGCCGCCGATCTTTGTTTCTCTCGGGGTCTTCCGTCGTCCCAAGATTAACTGTTTGCATTTCCTCGTCATCAACGGGGCCATTATTTCCACAACGACCTACTTGCTTAGCTAATTCTTTTAAGATTTGTTCGTTATCTTGATCTATCTCATCGTATGATTCATTATTAACGTGTTCGTTATATTGATTATTATTAGTTAATTCATCATTTACGATGTTAGCAATCTCGTGGTACTCGGGAAGATCAAAGTTTTCATTAAGGAAGTAAGGGAATACATGTTCAGCCACCGCCTCGATTTCCTCTTGAGTGAGTTCATCGGAGGTGGAGCCTCGCTTTCTAATGTAAAAGTTGTAGTGCCTATCTTCCCCGCGAGGGTGGGGAGTGCAACCAAGCTCTTTGATCATGAAGTCTTCATCAACAACTGGTCCTCCGGTGACGTGCCAGTTTAGAATTGGCTTATCACATTTCTGTATTAGTCTTGTGTAGTCGGTAGTTGGAGCGTCCCCCTTGGATATTGCATGAATCTGGCTGTCTTCTAACCGGCATAGGTCTTGGAATTGTCGCAGCATGTCTTCTCCCAACACAAAGTCCCATTCGCTTGTCATTTCTGCCTTCGTGCCCCATAAATCATTAGGGATCAGTGGGACGGATTCTGTTTCATCTGGAGAAGTATCGCAGCCATCGAAGATTTCAAAGCCCGGTTGGCGCTTTCCTTTATCATCAGTCCATGGTTCTGAAAAGATAAAGTAGGGAATACTTTCCCCTTCTCGAACAAAGTAGCCATTGAGTGTCCTCCGATATGGTTTGAGGTTGCAATCCTTGAACTTTGGGTCGTTGCAGTCTTTGTACGAGGTTCCTTCCCACTTGATTTGAGTGAAGCCCCACTCTTCTATGTCATCTTCATCGTGGATGGAGATGTCGTATCCTAGTCCATGCTTTGTGTGAGGCGGGGGGACCGGTGGTGGTTCCGTATTCCTTGTAAGTGCTTTCCAAGCCCCAATCCAGGAAAGTACCCTTTTGCTAGCATCATTCTCCAGACAGGAAGGCTTCAAAAACCTAAGTGCCTTTGAGTAGTCGTTTTCGTTGCAAGTGTCTATGACGTTCACAGTGCTTTCTTTCTCGATCTCAAAGCCACTGAACAGGAAATCAGAAGTGCTATGTTGTACTTCGAGGATAGGACTAGCAGTGACCATCTCTCCGTGTATGGTGACTATAGTGTTGTTGTGTCTGAACTTGATGCATTGGTGCAAGGAGGAGGGCACACCCCCTATGTCATGTAGCCAAGGGCGACCAAGTAGCAAGTTGAAGGATGCCGGGATGTCGATGACTTGAAATTCGATGCTCATAGTGACTTGTCCCATTTCTACAGGTATTACAACTAATCCCAGAGCGGTTCTAGCAGTACAATCGTACCCCCTTACAGTATGCCCGGATGGCTTGAGGTCTTTGTGGGTGAGGCCTAATGTTGATAAGGCTTTCTTCGGGAGGACATTGATTGCAGAACCATTGTCAACCAAAATGCGTGGCATTCGGTACCCATTCACCTTAGCAGTTATGTAAAGGGCCTCATGATGATTGTTCCCATAGGATGGGAGGTCCAAGTCAGTGAAAGTGATGACGTTGCCAAACTGCACTTGGCCAATCATTTGAGTGAGCTCTTCGGGTGTTGCTTCTGAGGAAATGGTCATTTGAGCCAATGCCTTTTTCAACATCTCACGGTGCTTGTGAGATGCTCCTATGAGATCCCAAACTGAGATATTTGCTTGTGTCTTTTTCAATTGAGTTAAGAGAGGGTCCTCCGGTTCATTTGACGATGAGGCTTGTTTTGGAGGATTTTCATCCCTTGGGTCTTTGTTGATGATCACACGACCGGATCGTGTGAGTAGGTTGACTGTTTTATATCCCTTCCCCTTTTGTTCTAAGATTTCCTCCCAAGACATCATATAACAGAAAGAAGATTCATTAAATTCAAGAGGGCTCTCATCCACAATTGTGGCTAGACGAGTAGGGTCCTCGAAGCTACTTTCTATCTCTATTAAATTGACTTCATTGTTTGGCAAAGGATTAGTAACAACATTTGGTAACCCTATCTCTTTATCGTCAAACAAATCTTGGATGACGTCTTTCAAGTGGAAGCAAGAGTTGGTGTCGTGACCGGTGAAGTTGTGGTACTTGCAGAAGAGGTGATGAGCATGGTTGGCAGGAAGATCTCTCTTTGGAGGCCCACCTTCTCTTGGTTTGATTTTCCCGTTCTTGACAAGCACTTCGAAGAGTTCTTCTTGGGTGATTCCTTCAAGCTTGTCATAATGTCTATCCTTCTTCTTCTTTTGTGGTGGGGGCACCGCGGAGTATTTACCATTTCCAGGATGATTGAAAACAATGGCATTGACAGATGCATCCTTGGGATTGGAAGAGGAAGAAGAGCTCTTGTTGTAACGGAATCCACTTTCTTTCTTGGCTTCCCTTTTCTGTTTGATGAGGTCATCTAACCGTATGCCCGACTTGTGAAGTTCGGCGAAGCTAGGAAAATAGTTTCCGGCTAGCTTGTCTTGATATTCCTCTCTAAGGCATTGTATGAGGATGTGAATTTGTTCTGCCTAGGCTGGGCCTATCAACAATTTCGGTTAGCTTGGTTCTCCACCTTTTAACAAAATCTGTGAAGGACTCGTTTGGAAGCTGCTTGGTTTGCTCAAGATCCCTTCTAGTGGTGCGATAAGTGGAGTTGTCCTCGTATTGTTTTTGGAAAGTACAACTAGCGAGTGGCCGCCTAGTCTTGTTGAGAGTGGGAGAGTCATATACCAATCTCTAGCAGCACCATCGAGAGTTTGTGGAAAGCATTGGGCTAACAGATTGTCATCAACACCTATAGGTAGCATGGCCCAAGAGTAGGTCTCCAAATGTGATTTGGGACAGGTGGTGCCATTGAATTTTGCAATGTCGGGTGTCTTGTACTTTCTAGGAAGCTTTGACATGGACCGACTGGAGGGTATCGTAATCAATAGAGAGTGAGGCTCCCTTACTCACATCAAGGGATGCAAGTTTCTTTTCCAAAGATGGCCATGGTAAGGGGTTCATTCTTGCTTTCCCCTTGCTTTCTTTCTTGGATGTGCAGCTTTCATTGTCGGATGAGGAAGATGATGAGCTAGACTTGTACCTCTTTTTCTTGCCTTTGCTTTTGCGGCGACCCTTGGCCCTTTTAGTGTATGACTCCTCTTCTCCTGAGGAAGAGTCATTTTTCTTCTTCTTTTCTTTGTTGGCTAGTGTAGCCCTAAGCTCTTGAATTTCTTCCACGAGAGTGTGGATTTGGGAAGCTTGCACTTCTAGGCGATCATTGGCTTCTTCCAGAAGTTTGTGGTTGTTTTTGGACAGGGTCTCATTTCCCGGAATGTTGTCGATGTCAGACATTGTGTTGGGAGTCTTGGAGTTGAGTAGCTTCGAAAACCGACAAAGATATGCAGATATCGTGGATCTAGCCCCAACGAGCCTAAGTGTGCTTAAATGGCTCAGGCTCAAATTCAGCAGACATAAGCATTATCTCGTGCGAGATTAGTAATCCCGCGCGAGATAATCACACGGAAAGTCGATTTTTATTTAGCCCTAATTTTTGGTCGGAACGGAAAGTCCGTTTTGAGGGGTTTCTAAGGCCTTTATCAGAACCTAACGACTAAGCAATCAATCCGATTTTTGTAAAACAAAGCCATGTAAGATTGTTTTTTTTTTTTTGAAGGATTATACGCGCATTTTTCTTGAAGGGACATCCGAAGGGACTTTTTCCGAAGGGACCTTTTCCGAAGGGACTTTTTCCGAAGGGACTTTTTCCGAATCCTTCTTTAATGTCAATTTTGCATGGCTTTGTTTTGGTCAAAAACAAGAAAAGATCACCGAGTCAAAAAACCGACCGGTCACGGAGTGATCCTAAAAAGTCAATCTACATAAGAATGTGGCGATGCAGTGGCCTGGAAGGCTAGGCTCCCGCGATATGACAATCTAAGTGGATTGAATACGCGGAGTGGGATTGTCCAACTTCGGAGAGACCGGCGACTAGGTGATTACCGTCATCCGTCCTTAGTGTGGGTCCCGGGTTTATAGAGGGTATGCAGTGCAATGACAGTTATAGTATGATGTGCGCGTGTGTGATAGTCAATCTATGTGATAGAGTAAAATAGAAAGTTTTTTTTTTGAAAGTCAAAAGAGAAAACAGATAGTGGCCGCACCAAGTGGTTGCCTACGTTTCTCCCAATCTAGGAAGACTCAGGCCGTCGTAGTTCCACATAAAGAGAGATAAATAATTTAATTTACAACTCCCGAATCCCTAATGGACCGGACTTTAATTAAATAAAACCCAATCACACGCAGTTCATAAATAATAATCAATTATTTAAGGAAAATAAAGGTTCGAGTTCTACACCTCAAGGGAGGCCTTAAGATGCGGAAACTCTACAGATAATGAATTCTGGGATCCCCCTTGCGTGTTCGACTCTCGTCTTGGATTATGAGATGAACGGGAGAAACCAGAAAACAACCAGATTGCCGAGGCGATATCTCGCGCGAGATATGATATCTCGTGCGAGATATGCCTCATCTGAGAGCAGAAAATCGAATTTACAATTTTTTTGAAAACCTCTCTTTTAATTTTGACGCAAGTTTAAGCCTCTTAATTTTCAGTCCCCAGCGGAGTCGCCACTGTAGCGTTGCGAGAAAGAAATTCTGATTCCTTTTATTTTTTATGAGTCGCCACCTATATTATTTGATTGGAAACATAGAAAAACCATTTGAAAGAGATTTGAGTTCGGGGCTTAGGTTATGAAATGGGTAGGTTTAGAAGGCATCCATTTCACCCAATCCGGAGATCGGTCTTGCTAAAGAAAAGAGAGGTTTTTCAAAAGAAGAAGTAAAAAACGAATCTAAATACTACAAATAAAGGTCCATTTGACGAGGTCAAACGGAATGTAGAATCGATTGCTTCGAGACCGTCTCCATGATTTGGAGAGGCTCTAGGCCGATCCTAGATTCTATGGACTTATACCACTCTAACAATTAATTAGAAGGAAGATTAGGAATTACCTTGCGTGAGGTGATTTGGACAGAGTTTCGACTCGAGTTTAGAGTCGACCCTTCACACGGACAGAGCTTCACCTTGGTCCTTGGTTTGGAGATTGATGCTTGTTTATCAACAAGGTTGACAAACAAACTATGAGGTGAGTTTTTAGGGTGATTTTGAGGGATTCCTTCAGGGAAAGAAAATGACAAAATGTGTGTGTTGTGTAAATTCGAGGTTTGGGATTTTCGACTTCCGACCTCCGATCGATCGCCCCTTGAGCCTTGGAAGTCACCAAGTATTTATAGAGGTTGGATATGAAGAAGTGGAGAGTTAAAACCCTATCAGATGGTTCTAGAACTCCTCTTCCATTGGTTGACCGGAGAGATAAAGTTTTATCCCGGAAAGAGGTTGAAATCGACGAGGAACCTGTCGTGCACCGCTGCAGAGGGGGATATCTCGCGCGAGACACGCCATCTCGCGGCGAGATATTGCTCTGTGGGACAGTTTTGTCCTTTCCTCGTTATCTCGTATGCAGTTTAGTCCCAAACTAACGGTAGTTAGTCAAAACTTAACGAAACATGACGAAATGGTGGATTTCTACTTCTTGACTCAAAGCGAGACTTAGAGTGGTATAAGTATGATCCGATGTGTTCAGAATGGGGTGTCTACAGGTGATCACAATGAGCCGCTCTACATCACAGTCCAGCTGGACGAGCGTCGCCTTCCCCGCGTGTTGATAGACGGAGGTTCCAGAATGAATGTCTTGCCCGCCAAGATGATGGACCTGCTTGACATCAAGCCCACAGATCTTAAGCCTTCAGTCCACACTGTCAAGGCCTATGACTCTACTTCCCGTACAGTTCTCGGGGTTGCTACTCTTAACATCTGGTTCGGCAAGCGGATGATCCCCACTGAATTCCAAGTGTTGGACATTCCAATCACTTTCACAGCCATCCTGGGGCGTCCCTGGCTACATCAAATCAACGGCGTGGCATCCACCCTTCATCAGTGCCTTAAGTTCATGCAAGGCAACGAGATAACCACAGTCTACGGCGACAGCGTCACCACCGAGGGGACCAACACCAATGACATTCCAGTGTTGGAAATCAAGCATAATGATGACATTCCATTAACTGGATTCACTCTAGAGACCTCCAAGATCCAAATATGCAACGTGGACCTTCCACTGTCTCACGATCAGATTCCTCCCGCCATGAGGATGATGAAACTCATGAACTTCATCCCAGGACTGGGGCTCGGCAAAAGGCTACAAGGCCAACACCAAGTTATTGAAGTCAAGGACCACACCACGGTCCAGGGGCTTGGCTACGTGCCAACACCGACTGACTTCAAGGAAGACAAAAGGCTCACCCGCACCAAGGCAACAGCCCGCAAAAGGGGAACCTCCGACGACACACCCAATCTCCGGCCCTACAGCTTTGACCTCGCTCATTACTTCACCAAGGGAACCGACAGCAGAACTGAGGGGACCGACAGCGGAACCGACAGCAGAACCGAGGGGACCGACAGCGGAACCGACAGCAGAACTGAGGGGACCGACAGTGGAACTGATGAAGATGAGATAGAAGCAGGGATAGTCAGCACCAAGACTACAGGAAGAATGGAACAACTAGCACGGGACCTCAAGCATTTCAAAGGACTCAAAGCTAATCCGATAAAGGGAGCGTTCCTCGACATCACAGCTCTACCTGGACCAACTGCCACCACAGTCCAGCATGAGTACACATTCAAGGGAATCCCAGACTTTGGAGGAGCAACTCAAGGTACTCTCCATGGGAAACAAATTGTTCGGATCAGCCGCCGAGGCCACTTCGAGACAGTAAGTCCAAAGCAGAAGGAACCAGAATTTATAGAAGACGCTCTTAGTAGACCGGCTCTACAGTAGTCTGTTTGAAGAAGTCATGGAGTTGCCAAACTTGATCGGCCGGGGCTCGACAACGGCATGATTGCCATGATTGGGATAGCGAAGCTGCCTCTCGATCCCCGCACCCTCCTCAAGCATCCAGCAATGCCACCGAAGAATTGGGTAACTTTCACCGGACCCAAGGACAAGCCGGGCGAATTGGAAGACAAGCCGGGCCCGCACCCACATCTCCCTAAACCCGGTCTCAAACCCTACGAGTCGGTCCTTGTCGAGTCCGGTCCTACGAGTCATCCAACGGCCTTACGCCGGAGGACTATAATGTTGTAGCCAATCATGTATTCCCGTTCTTGTTTAATGAAAAGTCCGACCTTTCGGGGTATCCTCTCATTGCCACTTTAACAACCGATAAGTTAACAAACAACTTAAAAGACGTTAATAATTCAATTGATAAAGAAGCGGACACATTAAACGAACAATACATTAAAGAAGTTCTCGAGCGTGTAGTTGACCAAGAGGACAACCGGGCCCAAGCCGCCGAAGAGGTTATGACCAAAGTGAACCTGGGGTCGGTGCAAGAGCCTAAAGAGACACAAGTGGGCGGTTTCTTCGCCGATGCGAGAAAAAGAAGCCCCGATAAACCTCCTCCGGGAGTATGTTGACGTGTTTTCCTGGTCATACCGGGACATGCCAGACTCGATCCTCAATCGTGGAGCACAGAATTCCCTGGATCCCGAATCCAAGCTCATCAAACAGAAGCTGCGCAAGATCAAGCCAGAGTGGTCCTTACAAGTAAAAGAAGAAATTGAGAAAGTGCTCCGAGTTGGTTTCATCAGAGTGATTGAGTACCCGACTTGGCTCTCCAACATCGTGACGGTCACCAAGGCCAACGGAAAGGTCGATCTTTGCGTAGATTTCCGGGATCTCAACAAGGCCGATCCTAAAGATGATTTCCCACCGCCTAACATCGACATGCCGGTCGACACCACGACAAATTTTGAAGTAAAGTCCTTTGTGGACGGGTTCACCGGATACAACCAGATCAAGATGTCCGAGGAGGATCGTGCCAAGATCGCCTTCACCACTCCATGGGGACATAATTACACGGTCATGCCGTTCGGTCTAAAAACGCTGGGCTACTTACTACGGCGGGCTGCAATGACCCTCTTCCATGACATGATTCACAAAGAAATCGAAGTATATATCGACGACATGATCATCCACTCCAAGGGATCGACATGCGGCACATGACAGATTCGAGGAAGTTCTTCAACGTACTCGAAAACACTCCATGAGGCTAAACTCGGCAAAATGCACCTTCGGCGTCAAGCGCGGCAAGGTACTTGGGGTACATGGTTACGTAAAGAGGTATCGAAGCCGATCCCGGGAAAATCAAGGCCATCATCAACATGAAGCCGCCTCAAACCCCGACAAGTAAAAAGCTTCATGGGAAGGCTTGATACATCAGACGCTTCATCAACCGGCTTGACATCTCTCCGCGAGCCCATGTTCAAACCGATGAAAAAGAATGTCGACATCAAATGGGACTCCGAGTGCCAAACAGCTTTTGAGAAAATCAAGACCTACTTGGTTAATCCCCCACTCGTGCCCGCCACATGAAGACAAGCCACTACTCCCCGTATCCGACAAGCAATGTACACGTCAATCGGAGCAATGCGGCACAAGAGTAGAAAGATTCCAAGGTTGAGCATGCAATCTACTTCGTAAGCAGAAAGCTTCAAGGAAGTGAACTCGGCTACTCAGATCGGAGAAAACTTGCACCGCCTTGGTATGGGTAGTCGGGAACCTGCAACACTCCATGCAATCGCATTCAGTGCTCTTGGTCTCCAAAGTGGACCCCGTCCGATATCTCTTTGACAAGCCATCCCTGTCAATGCGGCTAGCCAAGTGGTCATTCTTCCGGCTGAGTTCGACATCAAGTTCATGGTCGAAAATCAACAAAGGGCGAGTAATGGCGCATCAGTGGCCGACTTCCCAAGCGGTGAACCTAAGGGTCCCGATCCGCAATTTTCGGACGACGAAATCTTTCACTTGAGCCAAGCAAACCGCCGGCAACTCTTCTTCGATGGGGCAGCCAACAAGAAGGGGAATGGTATTGGAATGCTCCTTGTCGATCCCAAGGACGAGCATACTCCCATAGCCATCAAGTGAATTTCGAAGCAACCAACAATGCGGCAGAATACGAAGCCTGTGCGGCAGGTTTGGAAGCCGCCCTCGAGCGCAACATCTCGAGCCGGATGTATATGGAGACTCGGCATTGATCATCAATCAAATATCCAACAAATGGAAGACGGTAGATTCGGCCTTCGAAGTACCACACGTACATGGAGGAGCTCATTGCTCGGTTCAAGGACATCTCTTTTCACTATTTGCCAAGAGACGGGAACCGCCGCACGCCCGGCAACCTCGCCTCTCTTGTCGAAATTCCCGATGGGAAAGCGGTAAAACCCCTCGAGAATAGGCGGACGGGAAACACCCTCCTATTGTGAGATCGAAAAAGAAAAAGAAACGATCGACGAACCCCGGTACAATCAGATTTACCGAGTACCTCCAAAGCGGAGAAGCTTCCTTCACAAATGAAGATGGAAAATACAAAGAAGGGATTAAAGCCAAAACATGATGGCATTAAAACGCCCGGCATCCCATTTCGTCATTACGGGGTATGCTATACAAGAAGCGCCACCAAGGGCCACTCCTTCGGTGTGTAAACAAAGAAAAAGCCGGCGAGCTAATGAACGAAGTTCACAACGGAACCCGTGGTCCGCACATGAACGCCCGAGCATTGACACGAGATCATTCTCCGTATGGGATACTATTGGATATCAATGGAAACAGGCGCATCCGTTCGTCCGAAGCTGCGACAAATGTCAACGGTTCTCCAACCTCAATCACATCCCACCTCATGAACTCTATTGCATGACTACGCCATGGCCTTTCGCCACATGGGGAATCGACGTCATCGGCAAGATCACTCCTCCAGGAGCAATGGTCACGAGTTCATTTTAGTCGCGATCGACTACTTCACCAAATGGGTAGAAGCCAGATCGTACAAGGTACTGAATTCTAAGAAGGTGGCCGAGTTCATCCGAGAGAACATCATGTGCCGATACGGAGTGCCCAAAGAGATCATCTCCGACAATGGGACCCACTTTGAAGGAGATTGTGACCAACTACTAACCGAATTCAGAGTCACACGTCACAGGTCTTCTCCTTATAGATCACAAACCAATGGTGCAGTAGAGGCAGCCAACAAGACTCTCGCCATGATAATCAGAAAGATGACCACCGCAGGTCGGGACCGCCCGAAAAGCTACATCTAGCCCTGCAGGGATACCGAACATCGGTCGAGAACCGCCACGGGGAGACTCCGTTCGCACTTACCTACGGAATGGAAGCGATGTTGCCCGTGGAATTGGAAATTCCATCCCTCCGAGTCCTCTTGGAAAACGGGATCAATGAAGTCGAATGGCTACAGAGCCGTCACGACGAACTTGCTCTACTCGACGAGCGCAGATTGAAAGCCATGGAACACACTCGAGCCTACCGTGAGCGAGAATGGCACGAGCATTCGACAAGAAAGTCAAGATCCGAGACATCGAGAGAAGGCGACTTGGTGCTAAAGGAAAAGCCTCCTACGCAGACCAATCCCCTCGGAAAGTGGGAGCCTACCTGGATAGGACCGTTCGTGGTACAAAGAATCTTCTCCGGAGGAGCCATGAAGCTAGCAGACTTGGACGGAAACCCTTTCGTTAATCCCGTGAACGGAAGCAAGCTCCGCAGATACTTCGTTTGAGGAAGAGCACGAGTCAACTCACCTTCCCCATACACCGTCCCCCTCAGTAAATTAAAGTGCTAAAAGAGTAATACCCAACTGGATACATTCCCGCTAATGATCCAGGTAAAAAACAGGGTCGCACTTCTTTTGTCTTTGTTTTCTCAAATTCACCTAAAAGTGTCGAACTACGGTGACCTGAGCCCCTTAGTCCAACTGTAAAAGGGGAACGTAGGCAGCCATCATTGGTTCGGTCTAAAAAGCAAAAAAAATACAATAAGCATCAATTGCTTGTGTTTCGAAAAACTCTTTTCATTTAACCTACAAATTCATAACGGTTAAAACATTCTTTGATGAGTTCAAGCACGGTCAACTCTTGACTCGCTACACGCTAGCAAAACTACAATAAAACATTAATCAATTAATGTGTCTGCAATGACAATGGGTGGATACTCCGGGACAGAAGGTCAACCTAGTTTCCCATACTAGGTCCTTCATCCTTCTTCCCCTTCCCTTTTCCCGGCGAGTGTTCTTCACCTTCGCAGGAAATATTCCGGTAGGCCTTCTACCTGGCTCAGGGACTCTTCCCGATGCCTCCGTCAAGCCTGTGGCTGTCAATGCAGCCCTTTCTCTAGCTCTGTCTCGAGCCACCTCGCTTCGAGCCATCATTGCGGTGCTTTGATTGGCCTCCCGATCAGCACTTGCCACATAATCAGCCATGGCATCGCCCGTACGATTCCTGTGGTTAGCCCTTGCTTCGTCCCTCCTCAAGGTCGAGCTGTCCAGGTGATCGCACCCACCATCTCACTTCGTCTCCACAAGATATCCATCTCGTGTCTCCCCTATACACTCTTCGTACCGGTTCGTATCTTGCGTCGACAGAACAGTGCCTTCTCTCCGGTGAAAGAGAACCCCCGCGGGAAAGGACGTGTATTGCCACCACCGGGTGAGCAGCAATAGCGTCGAAGGATCTTCCATCCGCAAAGATCCCACCTCAAAGGTAGCGGCATAACTCGGATCGGGCCATGCATACCGCTCCACTCGCATCGCCGCAGTAACCAATGATGGAATATAGAAAGACGTGCGAGACGGCCCCGGCACTCGACGATCAACGAGACCCTCCCGAGCGGTCCTACAAGTCCGTAACTTCCAATGGGGAACCCACCATCGCAAGTGATGCGTGCAAAGTCGGCCATCCGCAGCTCCATCTCGGCTGATCGCCCCTATCACCAGAGGACGTCGCGAGAAAGACCAAGCATCACAAGACATTGGCACCTCGTGCATCATCTCGCAACCTCTCCCTCAACCACATGGTCGGCATAGCGGGACTCCTCCCCACATGTATCGGCTACCGGTTGCCATCCTGGCGTATGCCTGTGAACGTCTCGCCCAAGATCAATGGAACGATGTCTCCCCACTCCGCATCGCCTCACTGTGTCCAGGACAGCCGTGATGGCACACACCCGAGAGACGTGAATGGGAACAGTAGCAATCGGCATGCAGCAAATGCGTCCCATGAAAAGACGCTCCTCGCCTCGACAAATCTTTCGGGCGGTCCCGAAATGTCAACGTAATCGGTATCTGTATCGGCATCCCGTATGCTTCTCCAGCCGAGATACCCAACAAAGACACTAGCTTCTCAACAGTGGCCATGCCACCAGCATACGGAAGAACTAGCTATTCTGTTTCAGGTCCTCCCAGAATGGCCCGGAAATCTTCAAACGTAGGAGTGATTTCGTTGTACGAAAAGCTGTACACATTCCTCCGTACGTCCCAGAACCGAGACGCGGCTCTCAAAAGATCCCAATCTGGCATGAGCTCCTTCAAAGCCCAAACAGATTTAATCCCGTAACAGCCTTCGAAAAACCTTTTGTTCTGCCTCGTGTATCCGAGACGATAACTTGGGAAAGGGAGCCATGAAAAATGAAGGGAACCTTGGAAGTTTGAGAGAATTCAGCTAGAATGATCAAAAAACTATGCGCAGTTTCTTAAACAATTGCAAAGCTGAAACTGCAATTTAAAGAATTTGGAAATTCATTCCAAGTCCGGCCGAACTCCCTCTGCAGTTGACTTGGTCAACTCTGCAGCCAGCTGCCCCTAAATTGGAAACATTTCCAAGCCACTCCCTGTTCACCTTTGAGAAATCTGCGTGCTGCCCATGGTTTCATGCAACAAATATCAGTATCCCTTCCGCCCCGGGCTTGTGCAACAGTGCAAATAATTAATAATTAGTGCATACATGCTTAATTTTTGACCCGTTCAATTTTTAATGCATTTCTCATTTTATTTATTTTTGATTAACCTACTTCCTTATTTGCCAAAAATAACAGAAGGTGATCACAGAATAAATATGCGAAATGGTTCCGCCCCACGGGCGCCTTTTTGCAAATACAGTTCAAGTCAAAATTTGTTCCTGACAAATACATGCATTTTGTCTAAACAAAGTAGTAAAGAAAGAAAGCAGTAAAAAGGGGACTACTCTGAGTCCTGCTCGTCATCCGTACACTCGACGTACTGCTCCGCCGCTGCCGGATCCGTCGCAAACAGGAACTCACCAAACTCCTCCAGCTGGGAATATGCAAAAGGCCTCCTCGGAGTACGTGAACTCGAGGACTCCCCCCTCTCGTGCCCCGAGTGCGCAGAAGAAGGAGCTCCAAATCCAGCCGTTCCGCCCGCGAACTGGCCGAACCCCTGTGTAAAGTCCTCCCCACCGGCTGTGGGAGCAGGCGAATCTCTCGGCCTAGACGGCCCCCGATCACGGACGTCCACGCTCCTCCGGGAACTGCACCGCATGAACTCCACGAGCCTCCTAGCGTAGGCGGACCACCCGTCCACCAGCCTCAATCGCGACCTTTCACGGTCCGATTTCAATTCTTAATCGCGACCTTTCACGGTCCGATTCCAATCCTTAATCGCGACCTTTCACGGTCCGATTCCAATTCTCAATCGCGACCTTTCACGGTCCGATTTCAAATCCTTAATCGCGACCTTTCACGGTCCGATTTCAAAATCTCAAACGCGACCTTTCACGGTCCGATTCAAATCCTTAATCGCGACCTTTCACGGTCCGATTTCAATCCTTAATCGCGACCTTTCACGGTCCGATTTCAATTCTCAACCGCGACCTTTCACGGTCCGATTCCAATCCTCAATCGCGACCTTTCACGGTCCAATTTCAAAGTCTTAATCGCGACCTTTCACGGTCCGATTCCAATTCTCAATCGCGACCTTTCACGGTCCGATTCCAATCCTTAATCGCGACCTTTCACGGTCCGATTCCAATCCTTAATCGCGACCTTTCACGGTCCGATTCCAATTCTCAATCGCGACCTTTCACGGTCCGATTTCAATCCTCAATCGCGACCTTTCACGGTCCGATTTCAATCCTTAATCGCGACCTTTCACGGTCCAATCTCAATCCTTAATCGCGACCTTTCACGGTCCGATTTCAAAGTCTTAATCGCGACCTTTCACGGTCCGATTCCAATCCTTAATCGCGACCTTTCACGGTCCGATTCCAATTCTCAATCGCGACCTTTCACGGTCCGATTTCAAAGTCTTAATCGCGACCTTTCACGGTCCGATTTCAATCCTTAATCGCGACCTTTCACGGTCCGATTCCAATCCTCAATCGCGACCTTTCACGGTCCGATTTCATTTCTTAATCGCGACCTTTCACGGTCCGATTCCAATCCTTAATCGCGACCTTTCACGGTCCGATTCCAATTCTCAATCGCGACCTTTCACGGTCCGATTTCAATCCTCAATCGCGACCTTTCACGGTCCGATTTCAAATCCTTAATCGCGACCTTTCACGGTCCGATTTCAAATCCTTAATCGCGACCTTTCACGGTCCGATTTCAATCCTTAATCGCGACCTTTCACGGTCCGATTCCAAGTCTCAATCGCGACCTATCACGGTCCGATTTCAATCCCCCATCTTGACCTTTCACGGTCCCATCTCAAACAGTCAATCCCGACCTTCGCGGTCCGACCTCCACTCTCCTATCGAGACCTTCGCTGTTCGTCTTCTCGGCAACAGCAATAAGCCCGAACCCCAAGGCACGAACGCCTTGCAACAATCCCTCTTCGGCCATCCTCGTAAGCCCGAACACCTTTTCACTTCAGCAAGTGAACATTCATCTCCCCGGCTGCCAGTCGTAAGCCCGATCGTTCCACCTCAGCGGCAGCTGCAATAAGCCCGCACAACAATCCCTCTTCGGCCATCAAGGTAAGCCCGAACGCTCATCCCCAGCAGGATAAAACTGGCAACAGCAATAAGCCCAGCACCCAAGGCACGAATGCCCTCGTCAGCATCGCAACTCCGGTTTGAGGCGCCACACACCCTCGAAGGTTTCAGAAGTCCCAGGTTGAGACGCCTCCCAACAGTCTCCATTCGTGCACGGTACCGCGCGAATGGTCTCATCCAGTTTAGACGCCTCCTAACGGTCTCGCTCAGTCAAGGTCCCCATGCGCAGCCCCTTGCCCCCTTTTCGAACTACGATCGGCTTGATTCCCGCTCGGGATACGTAGGAATCCTTTTCGCTAAGGGTCCGGCCCGGTGACCGCCCGGGTCTCTTTCAAAGTAAGGCATCCCGATTTGGATCCTTATCTTTTCAACGACCCCACCTCCTTTGGAGGAGACGTCGTGAGGGGCTAACTGTAAGTACCCAAATCCGGATCGTCCAAATCCGTCGAAAGTTAACCGAAATTCGTTAACTGGCCCGCTCCAGGTTAACCGGAACTCGTTAAACTCCCCGTTGCTGTGCCAACGAGACGTCCCGGGACTGCCCCGTGCATCCCGACGTCGAACCGTACTTAACACGTGTCATCACACGTAAAAGCACGGCTTTCCCTGAAAAACACATTTTCCGGCACTTTCCGGGGGCGTTTCGGACATTTCCCGGACTGTTATTTTAAAAAACGGACAAAACCGGGACCGGGGGACAAAATCCCACATGGCTGGTGACTCAGAGGGGCACGTGGCAGCCATGCCACCTCCCTCTAGTCACCCTTCAATCACAAATCAAGGCTAAAAGACCAAAATACCCCTGATTTGCAAGCCTAGTCCGGCCGGACTCCCTGTGCACTTTTCCTGAAATTGCCAGCAAGTCCCCCAGATTTCCAAAATACCCAAAAACCCCCTGGATTCAGTCCAAGTCCGTCCGGACTCCTACTGCAATTTTCACCTATAAATAGAAGTTGCTGTCAAAGCTTTCAAAAGACCAAAAATTACTCCAAAAATTCACCACCCCCTCGGCCCAACTGATTTTCACCCTTCCCGAGCTTCCGTTCTGTCTCGATTCGCGTGAAACCTTCGTATTTCGATCAAATACGCACCCTACTACTTCGAAACAACCTTTCGAATCACTTTTCATGTCTCGTACACACCTCCCGAGCCAAAGGAGTCAACCCTAGCCATAGGTATAACTCCCTCTCTCTAAATCTCCCGTTCCGTCTCGGTTTACGCGCCAGTCGCTATAACCGTTTCGAACGTCGTTACCAAAATGTAGACGCCTCCGTCTAACGGGGTCCGATACGTTTTAGCCCCTCGATCCTCTTCTCTTTCCGTAAGAGAAGTAATCGCGGGTTAAAACGGCGTTCCGACCCCGTTCCGTTTACTTTTATTGTCATTTATCAATTCCGGATCGATCGATCCGTTGATCGTCATTTAATTTCTGTCATTTACAAATCCGAGCCGTTTGGTCTCGTTGATCGTCATTTACAATTCCGAGCCGATTGGCCTCATCGATCGTCATTTACGAATCCGGATCGTTTGATTCCGTTGACACTGCTTTAAATACTGTCATTTACAAGTCCGACCCGTTTGGATCGTGATAGTATTTACTTTTCAAAGTCCGAATCGCAACCCGATTCGTTGATCGCATATCATTTAAAACGCATTTTTCCCGTAAAAATCGTTAACAATGTAATGCCCGGTTCAAAACCGGAGTTCGTCCGTCGAACTCTCTTTCAAAACGCGCGAAATGACGTTCGGCCTCCGAATGCTCATCTTCAAACTAAAAGCCGCCATTTGACACGTAAAATCTTTTAATACGCATTTTTCCCGTAAAAATCGTTAACAATGACTCGCACGGTTCAAAATCGAGGTTTGCCACGCAAACGCTCATTTCAAACTCAAAATTGACGTTTGCCACGCAAACGCTCATTTCAAACTCAAAATCGACGTTTGCCACGCAAACGCTCATTTCAAACTCAAAATCGACGTTTGCCACGCAAACGCTCATTTCTGTCTCAAACCGACGTTTGTCATTCAAACGCTCGTCTTTTCAAACAAAGTCACCTAATCAAACGTTTGTCATTCAAACCAAGATTAAGCTTGTCATTCAAGCCCCCATTTCAAAAGACACACACACACACACACGATTTCGAGAAAGGTAGAAAGACACGTCATGCGAGGCATTTCGGGCGATCTCGTAATACTCTACCCGAAACGTAACTTGACCTCCGAACCTAACAATCTCTGGTACTAAAAGCTTTTTACTCATTTTTGCTGCCAATAAAAATGATCCCCTTTTTCAAAGCCTTTTCCTAAGTTTTTGCTACCAATAAAAATGACACCTTTTCACAATAGCCGTTTCTCAACGTTTGGGCTCAAAATAAAAAAACCGCGTGGCGACTCCTCATTTTGTTCCTTCCCATGAAGCGAGGTCTCAGACACCAACCCCCCGCGAAAGACAACCGCGTTTCGCGCCCCGCGCGAAATCCCGGGTAATTTCAATATGGTTGTATAGAAATGTTACATGGCAGAGGGAGTATAATTATAATCTAAATATATATCTAGTGAAGTTGGTTTGGTTGAAATGGAAAGAGAATTGAGTTGGGATGAAATAGAATGTTGGGAATTTTAGAGCCATTTTAGGTAAGTTATTATGATTTCCTTTCTATGTTGAGCATATTAACTTGATTGTTGTTAAAATGTGTTAAAAGTGATATTGAACTTGGTTAATCATGTTTCTTTGGCTTGGGAAATAGTTAGGAAAAGCTTAAGGTTGATAAACATAAAAAGGGCAATGGAATAGTTGAATGGCCATGTGGTGATAGAGAGGGTAGATATGTTCTATGGCATGATTTGAGTGTGTTGATGTGTTAAAATTGGTATCTAAACTAGTTTTGGTATGTTTGGAACTGGTGTTGGCCCTTGGAAAAAACAGAGGAAGGTGGTAAATGGAACTTGGTGGAACAACTGCTGATGTTCTGCAATCTGGTATCTGATTTTGGCCTTGGCACGAGTCGTGCCAAGGGGCACGAGTCGTGCCCTTTTGCCATTCATGAAAACGATTCGTGGAACTTGTCCCAATCGTTCTGATCAAAATGGGGGGAAAAAGGCACGAGTCGTGCCTTAGGGCACGAGTCGTGCCCTGCAATGGAAATTCTGAATCAACTTTTAAGGCTTGGAAATCTAATCAACTTAGAGCATAACTGGACCCTCTTTAACTATGATTAAAGTATAACACTTTAGCTACGCAATGATGTCTTAATTGGTTAAATTGAAATTGTGGAAGTAGTTAAATATTGCTTGGAAAAGGGTGGGAAGCCATGGTTGACCGATAACCAAAGTTAATAAAACTTGGTAAATGATTATGAAAAACTTTATAAAAGTGTTCAGTAGTACGACATGAACATCTAAAGCTTATTTGATGTGCATTGTGCCACGTGCAGTATATATTCATGGATATTGGCTATTAAAGTGCATAAAATGAAGGTTGCACTATGTAATTGGGTTGAACCAGAATATTAATACTCGGTAGCTGGATTGTTGTTATTTAATACTGTTAAGTTATATGTTACATGATATTATTGGATTTAGCATCTGTATGCACACCATGTTCTGGATTATTATGACTCGGAAGAGTTTATATATATGTTACACTATTTGAGAATAAACATGAGTAATTGTACCATGTTATATGTTGGTCAACATGAGTAATTGTACCATGTTATATGTTGGTCAACATGAGTAATTGTACCATGTTATATGTTGGTAAACATGAGTAATTGTACCATGTTATATATTGTTATCCCAATGTGTGGATTTGATTTCAAGTAACTGTTATGTGCTTGAATATGAAAATGATGTGTTGTAATCAGCTGATTTTGGGGGTATAATGGAATACGATCACTTATGAGAAATTGTTTCATAAGGTGCTCGGATTACATTATACCTGTGACCTCCTCCCCTACTGTGGCCATAGTTTGGGGCTCAGTTACTATGGATATGCCTAAGAAGTTCATAGGATACAGATACCTTACATGGTTCCCTGAAAAATGGGTCTTGTAAGGCGTGAATAGGCCTAAGCCGTTCACACATATAGAGGATTGTGATGTACCCGATTTTTTGAAATCAAACGGAGTCGCCACGCCATTTTTATTTTAAGAGCCAAAACTTTGAAAAATGCCCGAGATTAGATATTTGTTGGTGATTTTAGTATCACTCAACTTATTTTAATGTAATGGTGATTTACTAAGAGATCAATGTGATTCGTAGTAGACTCGGATACGAGTAAGGGAAAGTGTGGAGTACACACTCGTTTGAGCTAAAACGAAGTCAACCTCGATAAAGAAGTAAAAGTTAAAGTGTAGCACATTTTGCTGATGTGCTCGACCGAGCAGAGTCCTTGACTCGGCCGAGCAGAGCATGGCAGATTGTCCAAGTTTCTGGACAGCCATGCTCGGCCGAGGCATATGCCTTGCTCGGCCGAGCAAGATGAACAAAGACGGCCGTGCGGTTCAAATGACACGGCCGTGCAGCTGGGCAAATTGTCATGGGACATCTTTGCTCGACCGAGCGAGTCCCTTGACTCGGCCGAGCAGTTCCTGAACAGGTGCCTTTTCAAAATGAAGAGACACATTGCTTGGCTAAAGTCATGACTTTTGAATGTACCCTTTTACTGATACCTCTCCATCTGTTTAAATACAGATGTTTGATCTCATTTGTAACACACACAAACATACAAGTGAATTACAACAATAACGAAAGCAATCAATTCTCACAGTTTAGATTTGTTCTCTTTGCCTAGAAACAAATTGAGTGATTGTCTTATCCCAATAAAGATTTTGTGTAACCCAGGCATTAAGGGTCGAAATACTTTATTCGGAAAGTGGATTATACACGATTCAATCACATATCCGGCCTCAGTATCAAGATCAAAACCCTATATTTCCCCTACAAACGAATAAAGTATTTGGTGATACTCATGGCTACTGTGAAGGAGATCACAACAAAGTTTGGAAAGCTAGACAAGTTTGAAGGGCAAGATTTCAGACGTTGGCAAAAGAAGATGCACTTCCTTTTGACAACATTAAAGGTGGTGTATGTTCTATCTACTCCAATTCCAGAATTGCTTGAAGAGGATAACTTGGAGGCCGTCAGACGTAGATCGAAGTGGGAGAACGATGACTACATCTGCAGAGGACACATATTGAACGGTATGTCTGATCCTTTATTTGACATTTATCAAAATGAAGAGTCTGCTAAAGAGTTATGGGATTCTCTTGAATCCAAGTACATGGAGAGGATGCTTCTAGTAAAAGTTCCTTGTGAGTAATTTTAACAATTACAAGATGGTCGATGCTAGACTGTCATGGAAAAATTCAATGAACTCCTTAGAATCCTTGGACAATATACTCAACATGGGTTGAAGATGGATGAGTCAATATCGGTTTCAAGTGTGATTGATAAGTTGCCTCCCTCTGGAAGGATTTCAAACACACTTTGAAACATGGTAAAGATGATCTGTCTTTGGTTCAACTTGGTAGTCACTTGCGCATAGAGGAATCTCTAAGGGCGCAAGAGAATGACAAAGGCAAACGAAAGGAAGTTGGTGGACCATCGGTCAATATGATTGATGATGGTAGAAACAAAAACAAAGGAAAGAAACGCAGGTTTCAATGACAATGGTTCTCGTCCCAACAAGAAGCCTAAATTGGCTTGTTGGAAGTGTGGCAAATCTGGTCACTTTAAGAAGGATTGTCGTGTTGGAAACAACAAGAACGGCGCAAGCACAAGTGGTTCGGGAAAGGGGTCTAAGGACCATTCTCAAAACCAAGGTCGAATTTAATTCATAGTTGGAACGCATTTATTAAAAATTCTCGTTTCAATAATTTCGAGGCATTTTATGTGCGAGGATGATGCTATTGCGTGGTGGATTGATTCCGGTGCCACTGCTCATGTTTGTAAAGATCGTTGTTGGTTTAAGACATACGAACCAATGGAAGACGGATCTGTCCTTTACATGGGTGATGACCATTCCGCTCCTATTCAAGGAAGAGGAAGTGTGGTATTGGAATTTAGTTCGGGAAAAACGATTTCTTTGTTTAATGTTTTATATGTACCTAAACTTCGTAAGAATTTAATTTACAGTCCTGTCTTGAACAAGTGTGGTTATAAACAAGTTTATGAATCCGATAAGTATATCTTATCGAAGTCGGGTGTATTTGTAGGATTTGGTTATTATAACAATGGGATGTTTATGTTGAATTTGAATAAAATTCCGGTTAACTCTAGTTCTGTTTATATGACTTCCTCTGTTGTTGTTAATTCCTCATTATGGCATGCTCGGTTAGGACATGTGCACTATAAAAGAATGCTTGAAATGTTCAAAGATGGTTTGATTCATGTTATTGATAATAATACGGAAAGGTGTAATACTTGCATGTTAACAAAAATCACTAGGAAACCTTTTAAAAGTGTTACAAGGAATTCTGTAAAACTTGAATTGATACATAGTGATTTATGTGATTTTCATGCAACTCCATCTTTAGGCAATAAAAAGTATATTGTCACTTTTATAGATGATGCCTCTAGGTTTTGCTATATTTATTTGCTGCATGCAAAAGATGAAGCCCTAGATAAATTTAAAATTTATAAAACTGAAGTTGAACTTCAACTTAATGGCTTGATTAAAACCTTACGTACGGATAGAGGTGGTGAATATTATGATCCTAAATATTTCCAATCCGTAGGAATAATTCATGAGACTACGGCTCCTTATGTACCACAACAAAATGGTGTGGCTGAAAGGAAGAATAGAACTATTGAAGAAATGGTTAACGCCATGTTGTCTTACTCGGGCTTGAGTGACGGGTTTTGGGGTGAAGCCATGTTAACGGCTTGTCATCTATTGAATAGAGTTCCTAATAAAAGGAACAAGATTACCCCATATGAGCTTTGGTATAAGAAAAGACCAAACTTGACATTTTTGCGAGTTTGGGGATGTAGGGCCGTGGTTAGACTTCCGGACCCTAAAAGGAAAAAGTTGGGAGAAAAAGGTATTGATTGCATCTTTGTTGGATATGCTGAGCATTCCAAGGCATATAGGTTTTATGTTATAGAACCTAATGAATTCATTTCTATAAACACAATTATAGAATCAAGAGATGCAATCTTTGATGAGAATCGTTTCTCTTCTATACCTAGACCCAAGGATATTATACCAATGTCGGCTGAATCTCAAATGGATGATCATTCAATTGATGTACCAAGTGAGACACCCGAACCTCGTAAGAGTACAAGAGTAAGGAAATCTAAATCATATGGTTCTGATTTTCAACTATATTTAGTTATGGGATCAAGAGATCAAATTGAATCTCAATACTCTTACTGTCACTACAAGAAAAGGGGCTATTTACGGCGCTCATTTACGGCGGTGGACACGCGTCCGCCGTATATATCATATATATACGGCGGTTATGTATACCGCCGTATATAATTAATATTTATGGCGGTCTAGACCGCCGTAAGTAAGTAAATACGTATATTTCTCAGTAAATGCGTATGAGATCGAAGTTATATACGGCGGTGTATAAGTAGCCGCCGTATATAGTTAACTATATACGGCGGGTTATACGCGTCCGCCGTATATAGTTAACTATTATCGGCGGATTATACGCGTCCGTCGTAAATGTTATTAAATACCGGGAAACCAAATTTCCCTATTCAGTTTCGCGGTATCTCTCCCTCTCTTTCTCTCCTCCATAGCAGCAGCTAGGGCACGAAGACTCCATAGCTAGGGCACGAACGAACGAAGATCTCTTTCTCTCCTCCAAATCAGCAGGTTGGTATTTATTTTTAATTTTTTGGATTTTATTGTTCTTGGTCTTGGTCTTATTACTCAGTCTCTCTTTCGTCTCTCCTCTAGCGATCTCAGTCTCTCTCTCTCCTCCAGCCTGGGAAATTGAGCTTTGATTTCTTCAATCAACAACAATCAGGTATACATTTCTTTCCCCTTTTCTAATTTACTTTTAATTTACGGGTTTTTTTTTTTTTTAACTCAATAATGTTAGTACTCCGATATATTATATTTTGTTCTTGGTGTTGTGAGTTATTGTTGATGTTGTTGTTGTTGTTGATAATGGTAAGCTAAGATTTTGTAATGCAAGAACCGAGTATGTAAGTACATATATTTGATAGGTTTTAAGTCCCAAAACATGTCCATGCACCGCTGTAAATGGCCTTAAAATAGCGAGACCAAGGGTGGCGGGCGGGTGTTGAACTGGGTTGTTGTTGTTGAGTTTCTTTGATGTTTCGAAGAGTTTGCTGGGGTTTCGGGTGCCGGGGCATGACTCGTGCTTATGAGCACGAGTCGTGACCCTCAGGGGGGACTCGTGAGAGGTAGTCGTGCAATTGGAATCAGTCGTGCAGGGAAGTTTCACGACTTGTGCACTCATGCACGACTCGTGACCAAATCAAGTGCAGGGTCAACTTTGGGGCCTTGTAGACCTAGGTAAAGGGGTAGGTATTGAACCACTCTTTAACTAAACTTGTTGTACAACTTTAGTAAAACATTTTAGCACTTGGAATTGTCCAAAAAGGTTTTGGCAAGAGCTTTAAAAATTGATCTAAAGTTGCTTGAAAGACAGTTTTATTGCTGAAGGGTTATAATCTGCAGTTTTGGTCCATTTTCTAGGCTTTGCAAACCTAGGCTAAACAACTCGGATTGGAACACTTTTTGATCCTGTATTTAGTACAACTTTAGTACTACATTAAGGAATTTGAAATGGGACAATTGGATAATGGGAAGTGCTTTAAAAGTGGTCGTGAACTTGCTTGAAAGGCAGTTTTTGACCATTGAACCAAATGTTATAAAACTTGGTTTTTTTGAACTTGAACCCTAAAGGTAAGTTGTTCAATGTTGTATAGAGATTGTGTAGGGCTGGTTATATGTTGTTTTATCCCTACATGGTGACTTGTGCAAGGTCCTTGGCTTATATAGTGCCTTAAATAAGAAGTTGCACTCTTGTGTTTGTTAAACGGGAGTTGAACACCTGTTTTTACCATCAATCAACAACAATAAGATTTTTTTTTATCTCATTATGATGTAATAGTGTGGATAATGGAAATGGAGAAAATTGTAAAATATCTAAACTTGGCCACTTGTCGAATTGTAAAATATCTAAACACCAACCTAGTTCCTTAAATATAATAACACTTTTCTTATATTACCATCGCTCTCCTAAGATAGTACCCTTCGTAGACCCTACACAAAAAATAATGTTGCGCACTTCAATCTAATTCCTAAAAATAGTTCCAAATCTTGTTGCATGTGCATATTCTTTTGCACATCAACCTAGTTCCTTAAATTAGCTTCTCAATTAGGGGGGCTTGTGAGAGAGAACGAATGATGTTGTCATAGGGTTATACTATATCATGGGCCCAAGTTCGACTAATAGGCTAGGCTCCAACAATGTATATTATCTATATCGAGCCAAAAGTTGTACATATTTAGACTATGTTTGTTTATGAGTTTATTTTTATTCTAAACTTTGTGTCTCTCGGTCTTATATATAGGTTGTATTTTAACGTTAAAAATATCAAGTCAAGTCATATATGGACAAAAGTTGGATTGATTTGGATAATCGAATTTCAAATGAGTATTTGTTTGGGGTTGACAACTTTCTCAATTTTGCATTCTCAAAAAGGTCTGTTGGTGTTAAAGAAATATATTGTCCTTGTAAAAAATGCGCAAATCGTTACCAAAAAGACCGTGCAACCGTGAGATCACATTGTATTGCGGTGGGATTTCAAAAGATTACAAGAATTGGATTAGGCACGGGGAAGAGTACATTTCGGCGCGTAAGAATGATAATAATGATAGGACAAGCGAAGATGGCATTGAAATTGAATTGGGCGTGCAAGATTGTATGAGGCGAATGGTACATGAAGGGATGGGTATGCCGGATAGTAACCGGCCAGGGAATTGAAGAAATCGTACAATCGGATGCATCCACCGCAAAGTTTCTTAGACTTTTGAGAGATGCTTGATCAAGCCTTGTGGGAAGGGTGTGATAAGTTTACGGTACTCTCATTTATTGTAGAACTTATGCCTTTGGAAGGCTAATTATCGAGTGACCGATAAGGGATTTACTTCTTTATTAAAAATTTTCATTAGGGCATTGCCTCGGTCGTGAAAGTGCCAAGTTCCTATCGTGAGGCGTACAAGATGGCTGCGGATTTGGGTTTTAGTTATAAAACGTGGGACGCGTGCATTAATCATTGTATGTTGTTTCGAAATGGCGAAAAACTTACTAAATGTGAAATTTGTGGAGCCTCTAGATATAAGCAACAAGAAGAAGGGGGTAGCGGTGAAGGTGCGGAAACAAGTGGCAAGAATAAACTTCCCAAGCGAGGTAGCGATGAAGAAAGTATGGTATTTTCCCTTAAAGCCAAGGTTGCAAAGGTTGTATTGGTCATCTAAGACCGCGACACTCATGAGATGGCATGCCGAGAAAAGAATAGACGATGGTGTCTTGAGGCATCCTGCGACTCTCGTGTGTGGAAGAAATTCGATGAACGTTATCCATTATTTTCAAGTGAAATTCGAAATGTTAGATTGGGATTAGCATCGACGGATTTAATCCTTTCGAACAATGACTATATCTCACGGTACTTGGCCGGTTGTGCTTATGCCATACAATCTTCCACCTTGGTTATGCATGAAACTTGACCATATTTCTTCTTGTCGGTGCTTACTTAAGGCCCAAAGGGCCGGGCAACAAGATAGATGTGTATCTCCAACCGTTAATTGATGAGTTGAAGGAATTGTGGGAAGATGGTATATCAACTTATGATGGATCAAGGAACAAGTTGTTTACTTTACGAGCTTCACTATTATGGACAATAAATGACTTTCTGCATATGCAATGTTGTATGCGGATGGAGCACTAAAGGTGAATATGCTTGCCCTTGTTGCAATGTGAGACCTCAAGCACGATGGTTGGATCATGGTGGCAAGTATTGTTATATTGGTCATCGACGCTTCTTGCCTAGGAGTCATGCTTTTCGTAAGGATAAAGGCTCTTTTGATGGTACTCATGAAGTGAGAGATAAGCCCAAGTTATTGTTTGGAACAAAATTGCTTAAACAAGTTGAAAATATGGAAAGCAGTATAAAATAGAAGATGTTATTAAAAAGAGGAAAAGAGAAGAGGGTGAGAAGCAACAAGCCAAGTTGGAGAAAAGAAAGGTTCCTAAGTTGTGTCACAATTGGAAAAAGAGGAGTATCTTCTTTGAGTTGCCTTATTGGGCAAATAATCATGTTCGTCATAATCTTGATGTTATGCACATTGAAAAAATGTGTGTGATAATGTGCTACATACTCTGTTAGAATGCTGCGGGAAATCAAAAGATAATGATAAAGCAAGAAAAGACCTAAAAGTGATGAACATTCGGAAACCATTGCATCTACAAAAGCTTCCATCGGCAAAGATATTATGCCTCCGGCTCGGTTTACAATGAGTAAGAAGCATAAAGACACATTCTTGAAAGTTCTAAAGGGAGTCAAAGTCACCGATGGCTACTCGTCAAACATATCTCGTTGTGTACATCTAGAGGAAAGAGCTATTTGGGGTCTTAAGAGCCATGATAGTCATATTTTGCTCCAACAACTACTCCCTTTAGGCGTTCGAAAAGCGTTGCCTACTTACATTGTAAAAGCCATCATTGAGTTGGCAAATTTCTTTAGGCAATTATCCTCAAAGGTGAATACACTTGCGATCTCGAAAAGATACAAGATCGGATGCATTTGTCACACTATGTGCTCTCGAGAAAATATTCCCACCAGACTTTCTTTGATGTTATGGAGCACTTGCCGGTGCATTTAGCCGAGGAGGCCTTGCTAGCGGAGCCCAATACAATTTCGTTGGATGTATCAGGTAGAGGTACATCCATATTAAATTTACTTTGAAAAAGTTAAATTCTTTTTACATACGCTTTAGCATGAGTAAATGTTTTTGTAGGTTTCTACTTACATTAAAATTATATGTTCGAAATCGAGCCCATCCCGAGGCCTCCATAGTTAAGGCAATTGTGGCTGAAGAATGCATGACTTTTTGTACGCAATATTTGGATGACATTGAGACAAAGTCCAATCGTCCTAGAAGAAATGATGATGAAGGTGATGAGTTAGGCCGCTTTGTAGGAAAAGAAGAGGTAATTATCCTTGATTACATCACACGAGTACAAAGCGCATAGATATGTGCTTTCAATACGAAGATGTTGAACAATACCTAGAGTAAGTGATTCCTTACATGAGGCTTACATTCCTTATATCTTTTATATTTCAAATTAATACTTAATTCATATTTTCGATCTGCTCAGAATGCATCGTGTACATTTGAGGGAGACATTACCTCGTAATCAACGACATCTTATAGAGAAAGAACATAATGATAAGTTTGTTAGGCTGGTTTAAGGATTATGTAAGTATGAAACCACCTTCATATAATAGTTTCAATTTATCGTTTTAAATATTTTCTTATTAAATTTTGTTTTTATAAAAGGTATGCACGACGAAAGATGTAGTGCCCGAAAGAATTACGAGTCTTGCATTGGGTCCTCATATGGATGCGAGGCGGTATAAGTCTTACATAATAAATGGTTTTCGATTTCGAGTGAAGGATGTCGATAGACGAAGGAAAACTTCAAAATAGTGGAGTCATGCTTTGAATGCAAGTGTGACAAGTTTTGCAAGCCGAAAGGATAATAATCCCATTGTAGGGGATGTTAACTTCTACGGGGAGTTGATTGAGATCCTTGAAATTCGTTATAGCAACTCAATAAGATTTGTATTGTTTAAATGTGATTGGGTTGATAACCGGACAGCAAGATGGAAGATGAGCAAAAATTTACTCTTGTAAACTTCAATCACAAGTTGTATAAGGATAATCGAGTTGGTGATGAACCATTCATATTAGCATCTCAAGCCGAGCAAGTTTGGTATGTTAAAGATCCTATAGAAAGTGATTGGAAAGTTGTGATGAGGATTACGCCAAGAGATAGTTTTGACATATATTCAAATGATGATAAACAAGTTGCAAATTCGATTCCACAATTGGTACCATTTTGCTCACAAAATCTGGATGAAAATGTTGCTAACGAAGAAGCATCGTGGGTGCGAGAGGGAGTTGATGGGGTCGAGATTGAAACTACTAATATCAATGACCTAGATGTTGATATGGCCGATAATGATGATGTTGATATGGCCGATAATGATGATGATTAGTTTGAGTAGTATTTGTTTAGATCTTATTTGCTTACTATTTACTAAGACAATGTTATTACTTAAGTTTCATGTTTCAATCAAACTTCTTATTTTTGTATGGTTGAATATTAATATTGTTACTTCTATATAATATGTATTTGTTTAGGTCTTATTTGCTTACTATTTACTAAGACAATGTTATTACTAAAATTTGTGTCTCTCCGTCTTATGTATAGGTGGTTTTGTGTTGAAAATATGCCTCCTAAGGAGAGAGAGGGTAGCAACAAGAGGGGTAGACAAAACCCGCCGCCCGTAGTCCCAAATGATCCGTATATGGGATTGACCCAATTGACCGCCGCTCAAAAGAAAAAATGGCGGAATTTGGAGGGTAGGAAATTTCAAGTCACCACTTTCCTTCATTTGCCGGTGTTGGGGGATTTGGGTTTAGAGACGTTAGTAACAGAATTGATGGCGCTATGGCGGGTTAGGTAATTTCTGGGGAAGACTCCATCTACGTATTTGAGATATTCACTTGAGTTCCTTTCAACTTTGGAGGTAGGCCGGGGTCACAAGAAAATACTATTCGGTTTCATATGAATGATGAAGCCTATCGAGTGGATTATGATGAGTTGAGGCAAATCTTTGGGGTTGATCGGTAGAGAGGAAAGCTGGGTCGAGTCGATGGGGGACTTGTTTTTCTTTTCGGAGCTCACGGGATTGCCACTGCAAAAAAAAAATACCTTAGGGCTTCCTCTCTTTCTCACCCGGCTTGGAAATTATTTTACGAGAGGTCTATCTATGTCTTGGTTGGCAAACGGAGAGCCCGCTCAATTGAATGTGGCTATGGTAAACCTTTTGCGAACGGGGTTGAGGAGTTTTCGGTGATTCTGATTGGGTTGATATTTTTGTTCGGAGATGTGAGGCATTTGCCCTTACCAAAAAGGGAAACATATCAATAGGGGGGATGATCACATTGATTGCTCAAGCTTGTGTGGGTGAACCAAAACCCGAGGCGATGAGATTGATGGGGGCACGAGTTTTTATTACGTAGGCGCTAGTGCGGTATGACAAGTTTGTGAGGGACCGGAGGGCGACGGACAACGAGGTCTTTATTATTTGAATATGGTACTCCCGGGAGGACGGTCCGTTGCGGGGTAGGGGCCACGTTTCGAGTGGTGAACAAGCCGGCATTGGCGTATGCCGGTGTTGATGATCAAATGGATCCCGTTGATGAGGAGGATGATGAGGAGCGGGAAGAGGAGGATCGGGGAGAGACGGGGTGGTCGGGGAGGAGAGGAGAACCGAGCCGGCGGGGTTCTTTTGATCGGTGGGATACCATGAGGGCATTTTGGAGGAGCGGGGAGCGATCGAGGATCGCTCGGGAGCGAGCCAGACATGCTTTGGAGGATGCTAGATGGGGGAGGTTATCGCTCGGGAACGAGTCGACAGGACTTTAGAGGATGCTAGATGGGGGGAGGTGCAAGATCGTTTTGAGGGGTTGGAAGATGAAAGCTGCCATTTTGGGAGCCGGTATACGCGAGTGGAGGCTTGGGCGATGCGACAGAGCCGGAGTTACGAGCCGGTTTCGAGAGGATTATTTGACTATGATGCATTCGAGAGCCATTGCTCGTGCACGAGGCGTTCTTCCCGTCGAGACCTACTATCGGGGACAAACCTCGGCTCTCATCGGTGATGTTATTATTGTGATGTTATTATTAATGTTTCATGTTTCAATCAAACTTGTTATTTTGTATGGTTGAATATTAATATTGTTAATTGTAATATGTATTTGTTTAGATCTTATTTGCTTACTATTACTAAGACAATGTTATTACTTATGTTTCATATTTCAATCAAACTTGTTATTTTGTATGGTTGGATTGAATATTAATATTGTTAATTGTAATATGTATTTGTTACGCTTCTTTTGATCAAACTCTTATTTCCTACAGGATCTTGTTGCGGCGGCTCTTACTTTCTACCTCCGTCATCTGCTCCTCCAGGTGCTCCTTTTACTTTGGGATGTCCCCGCCTCGCTTCCCCACCGATTTGGTACCGCGGAGCCCCCCCCCGTACTATTTTATACTTTTTACGTATCAAGCGAGGCTTGCCCTATAGTGTTGTTGTTGTTGTTGTTCCTTGTGGTTGTTGTTCCCCACCCCGCTTCCCCACCGATTTGGTATTTGTTTTTTGTTAAATGTGACATATAACAAATGTGTCCACAATGACACTGCCGAGCCCCCCCGTAATGTCATGTTTGTTGTTCCCCCCGCCCCGCTTCCAAAAGTATTATTTATAGAGCAAAAGAAATGTAGATTTGGTTCTGTACATGTGCTCGTGAATGCAATTTAATTTGTTATTTTTCCCTTATAAATCAAATTCTAATACCCCTTTGCAACAAGTTTTCAGCTTGTCCATGCATTTTGAAATGACATTTGCATGAGCGATTTTTATGAATTAGCGTAATTGTGACTTTAAAGTTTGAAGATGATCTTGCCTTTTCCTGCCTTTTCATGAAATGACATTTGCATGCATTAAACCCTACTAATCCCCCCACACAAAAAATAATAATTATAATAATAAAAAAAAAAGTAAAGGCCAATCCTGCCTTTTCATTCCAAGATGATTCAACACAAAAGCTAAGGGAAAGAAGTAGAGAGCTGGAGGAAGAGCAGAACCAAAGTTGACACGGTCAATTAAAATATTTTTCGGTTGGCAAATTTGCATGTGCCTCAAAGTCAAACGTCCGGTTGATAACAACAAATTTGTATCATTCCATCTCCTAATGCAATGAGCTCTTTTTTTCTCTATGCTAATTATTGCTACATATGTCATCGACACACAAATTCCTCCCCTCCATTCGGTGTATAGCCGCAACAAAATGTGTCACCTCTAACACGTTCACATTGTCAAGCGCTTGCTTCATCTTTTAATTGAGAGCTGAAGCTTGATGTGACAACTATTTGTAAATTAATGTCAATTTAGTGCAAAGACATGTCGGGCTACTTTCTATGAAGGACACGGGGCTTTATACTTTTAATGAATACGATACTTGGTATATAGGTGGAAACCATTAACCTTCTGTATCGCTCCCTAACCGGGGCTTGGGATAAATTGTGGTCTAACAATCCCACGTACGGTATCATTTTTCTTTAAAAAAATGAAAAAAAAAAAAAGAAAAGTTGTTATTCTTCTTTGTTTTGTTGTTGTTCTTTGTTTTGTTGTTGTTGTTCTTCTTTGTTTTGTTGTTGTTATTCTTCTTTGTTTGTTGTTATTCTTCTTTGTTTTTGTTATTGTTCTTTGTTGTTGTTGTTCTTCTTTGTTTTGTTATTGTTGTTCTTCTTGTTTTGTTGTTGTTGTTCTTCTTTGTTTTGTTGTTGTTCTTTGTTTTGTTGTTGTTGCTACTTCTATATCTACCTTGTTACAAGTCTCCTATATGTATGTATATTATATTATAGGTCTTATACCTATATAAATTTACAACTCATTTATGACTTGTAGTATTACAATTGTATATTGGAAGCATTGTTATTCTATAAGGCCATTTATAAGATCAATATATGGTCTTATACATGATACATAAGACCTATAATAAATTTATAGGTCTTATACATATATTATAAGATTGTTTTTTGGGTCCTTTACTTGGTTTATCCAATTCTTGTGCTATAATTGAATTGTCATATGACGGATATGCCTCGAAGGAAAAATTTATTGCAGTCGGGGCTCTAACCCTAAAGGAAGAGGGTTGGCAAAACCAACCGCCAAATGGGGTAAAGAGATTGATCATAATATGGAATAATTATGGTCAACCGGTTGGTGGGGAAATGGCACAATTAGCTACTCGAGATAGGAATTTTTGCTAAAAATGGGGAACATTTCTCATTAACTAATGAGTGGTCTCAGATGAACCACGAGTGCATAAATAACGTATGGAATGACGTTCTGGTAAGTTGTAATCCATATTTCTTACATATATCTCTAGTACGTAGTCAAAAGTCTTATGATTCTCTAACAATTGTTTTTTTTTTCTTTGTTGAATTGTGTATATAGGAAAATACAAATGCTCCTCTGGAGTATTTCCCGGTTATGGCTCTTTCTCTCGCTAAAGCGTGGCGTATTTGGAAATACAATGTGAGACAAGCATATAATAAGTATTATATAGTTATGAATATTACTCGGTTATGACTTTGTTATGAATATTGACTCGATTATGAATATTATTACTCGGTTGAAAGCTTGACATTATAAGATGTATGAATCTGACGAAGACGCATTGGCTCACCCACCCCGTGGGTGCGTTGCGGATCAATGGGCTGCACTTGTTGCGATGTGGGGTACGCCCAAGGCTCGGGTATATTTCAAATTAATCTCAATCTATTATCGTGAATGTCTTATATAAGTAGTCAAATTAATACTAATATTATCTTTTTTTTCCGGGAAATATCGAAACAAATAAATTGAATCGAGAAAAACAATCGTGCCTGAATAGGACCGGAAAAACGTCCCATCCCAAAGTCATCAAAGAGGTTTGTCATCGTTCAATTTAGTTCTCAGTTGTCAATTCAATTAATGTTTCTTTTTGTATCGTATATAAATATATTTTTTTTTGTCAAATGATTCTATTATAAATTGTAGAGAGGCGACAAGGGATTACCAACCGATCGCTTAGCGTTTTCATACATACGCGCACGGGCAAAACACCCGCAGATCAAGAAACCACTCAAATGATTGTAAGTTAAAGTTTCAACCTTTTGTTTCGGTTTTGTTATTCTATAGAATACTTTTTCATTTCTAACTTCATTTTCATAATATTAATTAAAGTTAAAACATTTATATTGAACATGTTGTTTTTGTTACAACAAACGCTTAATGATGCGGTTGAGGAGGCGCCCCGGAGGAGCAACAAGACTCTCCCGCGGCGCGTGAAAATATTTTTGTTGGTATGTTTGGCTCCGATGACCATGGGAGAGTTCGATGTATGGGAGGCGGTCTGAACAAAACTAAGGTGTTTGGTAAATCCCAACCTTCTCGGGCAGTTTGTAGCGGAGGCGGTGGCGGGGGTCGGGCAGATTTTGAAAGACAACTTGAGGAGGAACGCCGAAAAAATGAGGAGGAACGCCAACGACTTCAGGGAAGCAGATTACAACAACAACTTGATGAGGAACGCCTTAAGTTACAACAACAAATTGATGAATTGAAACGTTGTTGGATGGAACGACGTGGAAATGACGGTAATGAATAGGTGTTCGTGGATTTTAGACATTGTGTATTTTGGATACATTCAACAACTAATAACTTTTTTGTATAATGGTTATTATGTCTGGATACATTCAACATTAATTGTGTTAATATGTAGATTGTAAATATTGATTGTATTTGTGTATTTTTGGTTATATTGTGTGTGTACAGGTTGAATTTGGTTTTTGTGAACGTATTTTTGGGGAAAATGAATTATACAAAGCTGGGGAAAAAAAAAATAGGATTATTTACGGCGGTGACTAAATCCGCCGTATAAACATAGGGACGACTCGTGCCCATAGGGGGAGGCAGGGAACCGATAGGGGGTGTAAATGGGACGACTCGTGCCATGTTGGACGAGTCGTCCCTATTTAGTTATTTACGGCGGATATAGTGACCGCCGTATAAAATGGCCATGGACGACTCGTTTGGACGAGGAAACCTGGTGGGGGTGCAACTGGGACGACTCGTCACGGAGCGGACGACTCGTCTCTTATTTACGGCGGTTACACATTCCGCCGTATAAAGATCACTCAAATACGCCATTTTATACGTATGTATTCCATTTATATACGGCGGTGGTATATCCGCCGTATATACTATATACGGCCGCCGTATATACTATATACGGCGGTTGTCCCGCCGTATATAGTATATACGGCGATGATTTATACGGGGATCTATTTACGGCGGCTAGTCCGCCGTAAATACTATATACGGCGGGGCGCGTATTATTTACGGCGGATTTTAACCGCCGTAAATAAGCCTCTTTCTTGTAGTGAATTGTGAATATTTATACAAGTAGGTGACATAACTTGGGAAAGAAATATGAGTCCTAATATAACTGGGAAAGAGAAATACGAGTCCTAATATAATTGTGAAACCAATATAGAAAAGATTAGGAAGGATCTTTAGATCTTTATCAATTTTACTTAGAAAATTATATTGCCTAAAGTATGGGCATGAACTGCCACCACGAGCCGATTCTTTCTGGAATGCAAGGCCACAAATTTGAGGCCGAGCCTTTGAACCATGAGCTGAGCTATTAAACCGGTTGAGCTAGACAAAATTTTATGTGAATTTAATAAAAAAATGCTTCACCATCACCTTCTTTTATGTGAGATATGACTTTCATTATTCTAAAAAACATTTCAAATACCATTATCAAGTTGAATACGTTGGCCATTAATTTTTCATTCGCACGAAAATGGTTTTGAGAATTATTATTATTATTTATTTATTTAATTTTAGCAAAATGACTAAGCTACACGTATTATATTCCTTTTTTATGTCGGCACATTATGTTTCTAGACATGCATGTTAAGTGGTAATGGAGTTCCATCTCTTATCTGTCTCTCTTTGTTTATGTCTTTTAGGATTGTGTGATGAATATATTATCATTTTTACAATTTTTTCAGATCCGTCTCAATAATTATAGGGATCAAATTGAATATATTGCTCTTAATTTATATATATATATATATATATATATATATATATATATATATATATATATATATATATATATGTATCCAACCAATCCGACAACAATACTTTCCTTGGTATCACATCCAAATTTATATATTTAGTATTAGCATTTTTGGGTTAGATTTTAGGAATGAGGAAAAATATAAGGCCCTATAAAATTATGGGCTCTGTGCAATTGTGCTCATTGCACACCCTCAAAATCGGATCTGAGCTTTTTAATAAAAAATTGTTTAAAGTGGAAGAGTAAATGTGAAATTTTTAAAGGAGTCACATTTAGATATACTCCTATTAATTTATGAAATTTACCCTTTATAAATTAATTATCAAAACTTACATTTTTTTGAGGTGGGACTGGAATTTTACAATCTTTCCAAGTCAAATTCTTGATGTGCTTCACAAGGTTCAATTCAATACCTAAATTGTACCTTTAAGTGAGCTTCCAAGTCTTTTTTTTAATACGCTACATAAATAACAATCACTGACGTATTAAATACGAACTTCTTACCGTACGCTAATTCGAAAGTCTATAAACACTCAACAATTCAAATCAAAACTCATATTTTCCGTGTAAGGGTTTCCCAAAATATGTGGTCGACACTAGGGAACAATTGATAGATAGACAATGAATTATATTGTTGAAAATTATTGAATATACAAATGCTATGAAGACGCTGAAATATAGAAAGGTCAGAAAAGCCATTATCATTTGTGTACTTCCAAAATTGTTCAGACCACGATAACTTCGTCACTCTACATTATTATGATATTATTCGCTTTGAATTTAGTACGTACTCCCTCCGTCCCACGTTAGTTGAGACTTCTTTCCCTTTTGGGCCGTCCCACGTTAGTTGAGACTGCCCAAAATGGCAAAGGAATCTTCACTATTTACCCCACTCATTCTCTCTCCTATTTCACTTTTACACTCACAACATTCTCTCTCCTAACTATTCCTCCCACTCATTCTCTCTCCTATTTAATTCTTCATACTCACAACATTTTCTTTCACTTTTTCTCTCACTTACTTTTCCTTAATTGGTGTGCCCAAAAAGTTAGTCTCAACTAACGTGGGACGGAGGAAGTATAAATTTATTTTGGGATCATCTCGCAAAAAACCTATAATAATGGAGTTGATAAACTATTTTATATATTAGACAATCTTTTCCGATTTGAGACTTTAAGATTTGAGTCGATAACCCAAAAAAATATAAAAATGTGTTGTACTAACATTATACTCTCTCCGTCCCCTCCGACTTAGGACATTCACTTCCGACACGGAGATTAAGGAATACTATTATAATATTAGGAGAGAGAATGAGTGGAGGCTGTGTTGTGAGTGTGAAAAATTAAATAGGAGAAAGAATGAGTGGGATAAATAGTGATGAGATTATTGTTGTGAGTATGACAAGTAGGTCCCATTTAATATAAAAGTAATATAAATTTTCCATTTTGAACCGTCCTAAATCGAGTGGGACGCTCAAAATGGCAAAACTTCCTAGACGGAGGGAGTATGGCGTATTTCAAATGAAATTGACTAACTATGGAGTATGGACCACTCAAATAATGACCGGAAAATATCTAATGTTTCTTTAATAATTCACCAATTTGGCACAAAAATCTCCAAATTCAAATTAAATAAGGCTCCGTTTGTTTGAGAGGAAATATTTTTTAGAAAACGTTTTTCCCAATTTTTTGGTGTTTGATAAGCATCAAAAAATGAAAAAAATATTTTGCAAAAAATATTTTTCTACTTTTCTAAGTAAAATGATTTACGAATTTTTTTTAATTAAAATATTTTTCAAAAAATGATAACACCATCATACACACACCTAACTTTTCATATACCCCACATTACCCACCCCACATTAATTACCACTACCCCATCCCTCATAAAAAATTATTTATATTAAAAATAGATTTTACAATTCTCCCTCCATCACCACCCCATTCACCACCACCACCTGCCCCCCCAAATTGAGTAAAAAAAATGTAATCATTTTAAATTTATTTTTAACAACTCCCCCCCTCTATCGAGTCAAAAAAAAAAATTAATCATTTTAAATTTATTTTTAACAACTTCCCACCCTTCCCCCACCCCATAATAAGCACGCATATTAACTTGAGCAGACGAGCTAAGCAAACCAAATGAGATGGAAAACAAATTTCATTTTTGTAATAACAACATCATAAAATAAAACGACAAAAATTACCTCCAACAATGTTAAAATATAATACTTCTTCCTGCTCCAAATAATAAGATTCAAATTTTATTTAGGAGACATTTTGGAGATTTTTACCTTTTTAACAATAAAATGACAAAAATGTATATACACTGTTGTTTCCCATTTTTCAAACATTTAATTTTGCAAGTATAATATTTTGAACCGCTACAAACAAACGCACTTGGCTGCAACACTGTATCATATGAAATTTAAACAACATGTAAAAACTAAAAAGTGTGCTACACAATGTATATAGTGTACTGCAAAGGTAAATAAAAAGGATGTTTTTAATAGAGCTTTGATAAGACGTGGTTTGGTTTTTGCATCAATTTTAGTAAAAAAAAATGTGTATATTTTGTTCAAAATATTTTATATTGTGTATCGAAGCATTTATATGGCGTTATTTGATTTTGATACCGCTGGAGCGGGTTTTTGAGTCCCAAGTACTCCCTCCGTTCCGTTCGAAAGGGCAATTTTTGTGTCTTGCGCGAAAATTAAGAAAGGTGAGGTGGGAAAGAGAAAAAGTGTATAGTGAAATAAATGTTGTGAATAAAAGGTGATGTAGCAAAGAGAAAGTGGGGTAGGGAATAGTTAGTGAATATTTATTGTGACAGTATGACAAGTGGATCCCACAAATAAAGAAGTAATAAAAAACTTTCTATTTTTGAGTTGTACCTTTTCAAATGAAAAGCCCAAAAAGAAAATTTGTGCCCTTTCAAGCGAGAAAGAGGGAATATAAGTGATTATTAAAAAAAGGGAACATTGTTTTTTAACAAAGAATCCCTAGGAGGAACTTTTTAACTTTTTTTTTTTTATTATTTTGAATTTGCAAATATATCCTCGTCGGCATCGTGTCAGTGCTTTTGTTTCATGTCACCGCTCTGTCAGCATCGGCGACTTTTACTGGCCTTTTGTTTTTCCAAACCAGGTCCTCTACATCGATTTTGCGCCGTTGGTCCACATTAGACTACCTCCAGTCCAGTGGGCCGGATGAGACAAGGGTTGAAATGGATTTCATTCAGCCAGGTAGTCCAATGGGTAGATGAAACAAGGTTGGATGAATTTAGGGATTGGAAACTTTCATCCGGGTTGAAATGTTTTAATTTTTTTTTATCCGCCACGTGTCAGCGTGACATTGGACCGAATAATTCGCCTGAACTTCACGCGTCGGCGTGGCGCGTGAAACGACTCTTTTTTTTTCTTTCTGAATCCGACAAGTGTCATACTCTGATTGGTTTTTTTTTTGGGTAGATGGATTTTCGAATATAATATTTTATTCCAAATTTTTTAGCTTAATTATCACCTAGTAAATTAATTTTTTATTAATTTTTTTTCACCAAAATTCATCATTTTTCCCCTACAAATTGATATAAGTTTCATTTGATTTGGACACAAAAAAAAAAACACTTATTTTTCAATTTGAGCTGAATTATCACCTAATAAATTAATTTTTAAAAACTTTTTTTTTCACCAAAATTCATCATTTTTTCCCCTACAAATTGATATAAGTTTCATTTGATTTGGACACAAAAAAAATACTCATTTCTCAATTATCCTTCTTCATTTTAGGATTTATTTAAAAAAATCATTATTTATTTTTACCTATAAATTGATGCAATATTTTTTTAATTAAGTGTGAAATATTTTTTTAATTATAAATAATAATAATAATTATTATTATTATTATTTTACTAATCATAAAAATAAAAAATATAAATAAAATAAAATAAAATAAAAGTAGTGGGGTATAAAATGATGAGTTGGAGAGAGTTGAAATTTAATTTAAGTTAGTCATTGGAGGGGGTAAATGAAATGAGTAGATAAAATATTAGATGGATGAAAAAAAAGTGTTAAATAAAATGGGAAAGGGTTATTAATCATTACTCCCTCCGTCCCGTAATACTTGACACAGTTACTGTTCCGCACGGGAATTAAGGAAAAAGTAAAAAGGTTGATGTGTTGTGAGTGTAGATAGTTAAGTAGGAGAGAGAATGAGTGGAGAGAATAGTAAATTATAATGGTGTTGTGAGTATTAAAATAATGTAGGAGAGATAATGAGTGGAGGGAATAGTAAAGATTCTTTGCCATTTTAGGAAGTGTGACTTATCAGTGGGACGCCCAAAATAGAAATGTGTGTCAAGTATTATGGGACGGAGGGAGTATATTGTATGTAGTCTTAGAACTTTGTGTGCCACGTAAGATAGTGTGTAAAACATGATTAATTAATGGACCCTACTTGTTTCGCCGTCCACTGTCACAACATTGCACAACCTCATGTATCCTAATTGGATTCTTGAAGAGTTATTAATTACACGTGTATTAGACTCCGTTTGTTTGGGGGAAAATATTTTTTGGAAAGTATTTTCTTTATTTTTTGATGTTTGTTTCGTATTGAAAAATTGAGAAAATGTTTTACGCTAACATGTTTATCTCATTTTTTGAAAAATATTTTCATTTTAAAAAAAATATTTTACAGAAAATCATTTTTCGAAAAATGTTTTATGCTAAACAAACAGAGCCTTAATGAAAACTTTAGATAGAACATTTATAATGGTAGAATTCACTCTTTTCATTTTTAGATAGAACATTTTTACTTATTTATTCATCGATATACAATAATAAAAGAGTGCGTCTGCTGAGAAACGCGTTTCTCCATAACTATGGAGAAACGTGTTTTTCATAGCCAGAAGCTTTACATTTGATAACCAGAAAAAAAAACTCAAGGCCAAGATCAAAAGCTTACGGATATCCGGAAGCTTTGCATTGATAGCCGTAAGCTTTGCAGTTGATATCCGGAAGCTTTGTATTTGATAGCCAGAAGGATGTGAAATGTATATCCGTAAAAAAAACCCAAGGCCAAGACCAAAAGCTTACGGATATCCGAAGCTTTGCATTTGATAGCCGAAGCTTTGCGGTTGATATCCGGAAGCTTTGTATTTGATAGCCAGGAAGGATGTGAAATGTATATCCGAAACCGTTAGGTGCATATCCGTAAAACTGTTAGGTGCATATCCAGGAAATGTGTTAGGGCATATCCAGAAATTGCTATTGAAGGTTTTCGGATATCCAGAAACCTTCAATGTATATCCGAAACATTTTGAAGGTTTACGGATATTCATTGAAGGTTTACGGATATCACTTTCATGTGCTTCCTGGCCATCTACTCATTGTCGCGCGACATGTCGGGACCCGTTTCTCCATAACTTATGGAGAAACGCGTTTCTCCCTAGATTTTGTGATAATAAAATTGCATTAACATCATTTTTTTATTTCGCAACCCAATTTTTATTCTTATATAAATAAAAAAATTTGCTTACAAAATTCTATTTAACATTCTTTGATTGAATATTTAAACCATGGGCCCAAATATTAAACGATTAAATACTAATCATTGATTGTCAAATAGAATTTTGTAATAAAAAATTTGTGAGCAATTTTTTTTTGTTTTTAACATTACTCTTAGACTTTTGCTTAGTCTTTACTTTGCAAATGTGTACATATACTCTAGTGTTCTTTTTTTTTTTTTTTTTTCAATGAAATAATGTTACATAATGCAATAAAATTTAAGTATAGGTAGCTTTTACATACATGTGGTGTCCGATAAATTATTCAAATGTTGTTTTCTAAATTATGCAAATGTGTACATATACTCTAGCGTTCTTTTTTTTTTTTTTTTCAATGAAATACCAAAATGTCAAAAGTTATGTCTTTGTCTTATAGAGTGGTGTCCGAAAAATTATTCAAATATTGTTTTCTAAATTAAATTTAAATCTCGCATGAGAGTACAGGAGGAAATCGCCCTTTAAAAAAGTATAGGTAGCTTTTACGTACATATGGTTACCTTATATTTGGTTGGTTAGTATCTATATGGTGATCTGATGTTAAAGAGGACCAACATCTTACCTACTTTTCCTTCATTTAATTAAGTCACATTGAAAATGACTAACCAAATATTAATATGAAAATGACAAACACAAAGATATCATATAATCAAAGCTTTTAATTAGTATGGAGAATGACTTATAATGCTTTACGCCAACATTTATTATTATTAGGTTTTTAGTAAAGTGTTGGTTGTTGAATAAAGTGTCAAAATATGAAATATTACCCCTACTACTAAATTACTAAATGAATGTTCATGTTGAATGCCAGTCACCTTTCACCTTCTCCGTTACATGTGTAACGGAGTTAGTCCTTCTTTCTCTCCAAGTATACAATCCTTTTCTAATACAACCATATCATATGTATACCAAGTATACAATCTTTTCCTAATACAATCATATCATCTGTATAGAAAGTAGATATCTTTTCCTTGGAGATTACTCCTATCATTTCCTTTTACTTAGACATAGAATTGTATATATATACGGATTGTATCATCAATAAAATTATCAAGTTCATTCGATATTTTACATGGTATCAGAGCTGGTTTGATCCAATCACTACCACTACCGATACAAAACCTTTCTCCACGCACCATGAGTTCCAATACCGATGCAACCAAAATCAAATTCCCTACCGTTGATGTAATGTCCCCTTACTACATCCACACGTCAGATAATCCCGGTCAAATCTTCGTCAGCGAGGTCCTCCGTGACGGAAATTATGGCGACCGGAAGAATGAAATGGCCAATGCATTGTTCGCCAAAAACAAAATCGGTTTCATCGACGGATCGATTGAGAAACCAGAAGATTTATCCGAAGCAATGCTTTGGAAGCGCTGCAATGCCATGGTAAAAGGATGGCTAAATAGCGTCATGGACAAGGAGATACGAAACAGTGTGAAGTACGCAGAAACAGCAAAGGAGATATGGGAGGATCTTGAAGAACGTCTGGGGAAGGAGAGCGCGCCACGGACCTATGATCTGAAGAGGGCATTAACGCTAACCAGGCAAGAGGGTCTTTCTGTATCGGCCTATTGCACAAAGTTAAAAGGGCTGTGGGATGAGATACATTCCATATCCCCACTACCAAAGTGTGATTGTGGGAACTGCAAGTGCGATGTTTCGAAGAAGCTTCAGACATTAAACGAGAAGGATAAGCTTTATGAGTTTCTCATGGGACTCGATGATTCCTTTGGAACCGTTAAGACGCAAATACTAAGCACAAAACCCTCGGTAAATCTTGGCACTGCCTACCATTTAGTAGCGAAGACGAAGCACGAGGCAAGTCTCCATATCCAGAAACCTCATCTGCTGAAGCACCGCAAAGTCAGTCGCCAAGACCAATTACCGAAAACTATGACAGAAGATCCGGAAGGCATTGAGAGGCCAAGATGCAGCCATCATGAGAAGACAGGCATACAAAGGAGAATTGTTATGAATTGGTTGGTTATCCTGGCCTGGGATTGGGAAGGGTATCACGGCCAAACAATGAGAGGCGGAACCGTAAAACAAGAGGACCCAAGGCGGCTCAAGTGAAGGAGGCGGGACCATTTGAAAGCGTGCACCATCATTTGACCAAAGCCCAATAGCCTGGACTTAACGCTGAGCAAGATGCCAAGTTCTTAGAGTTCTTTGGAGGCGAGAAGACAGGTGCCAATGCTCCGATCAATTCCCCGAGTGTAAACATGGGTGGTAAGGCAATCATTGAGAATTCATGGATAATAGATTCCGGTGCTACGGAACATATTACTTGTAACGCAGGAACATTAGAGAAGGAACGGACCTATGAAGGAGGGTTGCTCGCATGCATTCCTAATGGTGCTAACATCCCAGTCAAAAGTATTGGGGACACACGGTTACCAAATGGGTTCAACTTGAATCGTGTTCTAAACATTCAAGATTTTAAATGCAATTTGATTTCAGTCAGTCGAATTACCAAAGACTTGAATTGTGCACTCACTTTTTTCCCCGATTTTTGCGTGATACAGGACTTACCCTCGAGGAACCTGATTGGAGTGGGTAGACAACAAAATGGTCTTTATCAACTGGAGCCAGCAAGAAGAGGAGGTGTGGCCCTATCTGTCAACGCAAACTCACAAGTGTGGCATCAACGGTTGGGACATGCATCCAAAGCTAAGCTTCAGAGTATTCATTTTTTGAATTTTAAAAATAATGTTGAGCCTTGCGACTCATGTTTAAGAGCCAAGCAAACTAGGCTTCCTTTTCCCGATAGTTCCATTAAAACTCGTTCTTGTTTTGAACTTTTACATTGTGATATTTGGGGCAATTATACCACTGCGTCTTTTTCTGGGGCACATTACTTTCTCACCATTGTAGATGATTTTAGCCGAACTGTTTGGACATTTCTCATGAAAAATAAGTCAGAAGTTAGTCACTACCTGTCTATGTTTTGTAATATGGCTAGAACACAGTTTGGAAAGGAAGTGAAGCGAATTAGAGCTAACAATGGGGAAGAATTTCAATCTAATTACATGATGGGCTATTATTTCAATCATGGCATAGAATTAAAAACTTCTTGCACAAACACACCACAACAGAATGGGGTGGTTGAGCGTAAATACAGACACTTACTTGAAGTAGCTAGGGCACTTCGATTTGAAGCGGGCTTGCCCATTGAGTTTTGGGGTGAGTGTGTCCTCACCGCTACCTATATAATAAATAGACTCCCTTCACCCGTTATTGCTAACAAGACGCCTTATGAGATATTATTAAAAAGAAAACCTACATATGAGCACATGAGAGTCTTTGGGTGTTTAGCATATGCTAAGGACAATCGAAAAGGAAAAGATAAGTTCAGTGAGAGGGGGAGACGGTGCATCTTCGTGAGCTATCCAAACTCACAAAAGGGATATCGGATGTATGACATTGAAACTGGTAAGATTTATACTAGTCGAGATGTTCATTTTTTTGAAAATAAATTACCATTCAAAGATAGCCAGGTGCAATAAGATAATAACATGGGAACAACAGATTGGAACTATAGGTCGAATAGTGAAGAGCAGCCTATAATTCAGTTGCCAAATGGGCCGAACAATAGCAGGCCATATAATGTCGATGGAGCTCAAGAAACAGCCGATCACTTGGACCAGCCGTCCACTGAACCTCCCCTACAGTCCAACATGGATAATGCAGTTAGGAGAAGCAGCAGGACACATCACAAGCCCAACCATTTCCAAGATTTCGAAGTAGAATTGCTACAGTCCTTAGACCATGCGCTGCCCACTTCAAATTCAGAGACCTCGACGGTACATCCTATATTTCACTATGTTTCTTGTGCACAATTTTCTCGTAACCACAAATGTTTCTTGGCGGCCATCACCTCAAATGATGAGCCAAAATATTTCCACCAGGCTGTAAAACAACAAGCATGGTGCGAGGCAATGCAAAAGGAGATTTCGTCATTAGAAGCTAATGGTACATGGACCCTTGAGAATCTTCCTCCGGGTAAACGAGCCATTGATTCGAAGTGGGTCTACAAGATTAAATATAAGCCTAATGGAAAGATCGAACGATATAAGGCACGTCTAGTTGCGAAGGGCTTTACTCAAGTTGAGGGCATCGACTTCCATGAGACATTTGCACCAGTCGCCAAGCTTGTTACTGTTTGAACACTACTTGCCGCAAAGAAAGAAAACCGGTTACTTCAACAGTTAGACGTGAATAACGCTTTTCTCCATGGAGACCTCACAGAAGAAGTTTACATGAAAATTCCCCAAGGATTTGCACGCGAAGGAGAGACACGCGTGTGCAAGCTTCACAAATCTCTTTATGGGCTTCGACAAGCCTCACGAAATTGGTACAAGAAGTTTACTGTAGCACTACAAGATTATGGGTTCCGTCGATGCATGGCCAAGCCGTTCCATTCACTATTCATCTTGGACAGAGGCAAAATATACATTGCTGCTTTAATCTATGTAGACGACGTAATCCTAGCTGGGAACAATGATCCTGAGATGTGCAAAGTCAAAACATATCTTATTACGAAATTCAGTATTAAGGATTTGGGGCAGCTAAAGTATTTCCTGGGTGTTGAGGTGGCTCGAACGCTGGATGGCCTGGTTCTTAGCCAGCGCAAATACACCCTCGATATACTAACTGAGTCTGGAATGCAAGGCTGCAGGCCTAGTCGCTTTCCTATGGAGCAAAATAAGAAACTGCAGATGGATGATGGTACGCCTGAAATTGATGCCGGACTATATCGCAGATTAATAGGCTGGCTGCTATACCTCACCGTCACACGTCCTGATATCACGTTTGCGGTGAACCTGTTAAGCCAATTTCTTAGTCATCCACGACAGTCCCATCTTGATGCAAAGATACGTGAGTCCTACGCTACCTGAAGTCATCACCAGGACAAGGAATATTCTTGCCTAGCCATGGCAGCCTCGACCTAGAAGCATATTGCGACGCTGATTGGGGAGGTTGCCAAATTACGCGTCGCTCAAGTTCAGGCTACTTTATTACACTTGGTGGGGCCCCAATTTCATGGCGCACGAAAAAGCAATCGGTAGTGGCACGTTCTTCCGCTGAAGCAGAGTATAGAGCGATGGCTTATACAGTTTGTGAGATAATTTGGCTCCGATGGTTACTTAATGATTTTCATGCGTCCCAATCCAGTCCTACCGCATTGTTTTGTGACAACCAAGCAGCCCGACACATTGCGAATAATCCCGTGTTTCATGAACGTACAAAACACGTGGAAATGGATTGTTATTTTGTAAGGGAATGAGTCGAACAAAAGGATGTCATACCATGTGCTATCTCTACGTCAAGTCAAGTTGCTGACATATTCACAAAAGCCCTCGGAACAGAACGGTTTCACTTTCTCTTGGGCAAGTTGGGTATTCGGGACCTTCACACTCCAACTTGAGGGGGAGTGTTGAATGCCAGTCACCTTCTCCGTTACATGTGTAACGGAGTTAGTCCATCTTTCTCTCCAAGTATACAATCCTTTCCATATACAACCATATCATCTGTATACCAAGTATACAATACTTTCCTAATACAATCATATCATCTGTATAGAAAGTAGATATCTTTTCCTTGGAGATTACTCCTATCATTTCCTTTTACTTAGACATAGAATTGTATATATATACGGATTGTATCATCAATAAAATTATCAAGTTCATTCGATATTTTACAGTTCAGATTTCAAAAAAAAAAATGATTCAAAACGAATGTCTTTTTTGTAATAAATTTTGGGGCATTTACCAAAAACTCCTTTGAAAGATGAATTAAAAAAAAAAAAAACCACAAGTTCAAGACCAACAAAAAAAACTCCTTGAATATTGCAAAAATCTCATTGGTATATTGAAAGGGCAAAAATATATACGCGCTATAAAGGAATAAATTAATTTTGTTTATAATTTATATAAAACTTCCGTATTTATCAATTGTTTAACAGATAAATTATAATTATCAGTTGTTTAACAAAACAATGAGCACAAAATTCTTTGAAATAACCGATAAATTACATTTATCAGTTAAACAACTGAAAATATAACTTATAACTGATAAAGACGGGGGCTTCAGAGGAAATATGAAAAGTTATAACCCCTTCGCTTCGCTGATAACGCGTTTACAATAGCTTCAAAGGAATTATAAAAAGTTATAATCCTTTTGTTGGTAGCGCGTATTTTTTGTGTCTTTTTTGGTAAATTTTGTTTTTACCCGAGGAAGTTTTTTTTTTAGAATCATAACTTACGTTTGTGTTTTTTTTTTTTTTTTTTTTTGGTAGATTGCATCTTTTTTAGGGAGTTTTTGGTAAAAACTCTATAAAGTTTGTCCCTAGACGTTGTTTTACCAATTTTTTTTCGCTATTCATTTTATTATCGTAAAATTAAATGGTTCAAAAGTGGATAACAAATTTATTTATTCATCTTTACCATTAAAATTTATAAAAAAAACACACATTTCAAAGTGTTCATTAAAATAAATTTTAAACATTAAATTTTAAACATTCGTTCATGACGGAGGCAGTACATAAACATAAATAGTCTTTTTCATCCATCTCATTTTTGTGTGGCACATACTTATATTAATTACTGAAATCAAATCTATATGTATGATAGATAATTGGAGAAAATCGAAGAGGAAATAGTAATACAAATGATTCTAAAATTAAAATAAATATTTATTTTGAGATATAATTTCTTCCTTCCAAATTAAATATTCAAAAAAATATATTTAATTTTCTCTAGATCATCAAGAATCGATTTGAAAACTTCCCAGATATTCATTTTGAGACGAAGGTATATAGTAGTAAGTACTCCCTCCATACCTAAATGAATATCTATTTTGAATTTTCATGATTTTTTGTCCCAAAAAATGAACGTAAAATCTAAAGAGAAACGCGTTTCTCCTTACTGTGTATGGAGAAACGGGTTTTTTAATATCCAGAAACCTTCAAAATGAATATCCAGAAACCTTCAAAATGTTTCTGGATATTCATTTGATGGTTTCTGGATATACATTTGAAGGTTTCTGGATATCCAGAAACCTTCAATAAGCAATTTCTGGATATGCACCTAACACATTTCTGGATATACATTCACATACTTCTAGATATGCACCTAACACATTTCTAGATTGCCAGTTTAAAGTTTCTGGATATTCATTTTGAAGGTTTCTGGATACTCATTTTGAATGTTTCTGGATATTCATTTAATGGTTTCTGGATATACATTTGAAGGTTTCTGAATACTCATTTTATAGTTTCTGGACATGATCAATTGTGTGTTTCTGGATATTCAATTTGGTAGTTTTGGATATTAAAAAACACGTTTCTCCATAACTCATGGAGAAACGCGTTTCTCCGAAGACCTACTAAAAAATGAATGTTCTTTTTTGTAATAATTGTTTCTAAATGTTTTTTTACCATTTTTTTTTACTTGTCACTTTATACTTATAAAACTAAGTGTTTGAAAATTGAATAGCATAAATATTTATACATATTTGCTATTTAATTATTTTAAAAGTGAACATTTGTAGAATATTACATAAAATCAAATTTGGACATTCATTTAAATAAAAATAAAGAGGTAAAAGTAAGTTTCTTTGTGCAAACATGATTTACCTTATAACTTAACTAGCCTAAGCCCGTGTCCAAGGCCACGTTTTTTGATTTTGTTTTTTTTTAAAAAAAAAATAAAAAAAATTTAAATAAAAAAAAATTTAAATTAAAAAAAATATATATATATTTTTTTGGGCAAAATGTGAGGGACCAAATAGTTCCTCCATTTTGAAATTCAAACTGAATGAAGAGAGAGAGAGAAGGGTATGTGTGTGTTTTTTTTAAAAAAAAAAAATTTTTTTAAAGAGAGGGCAAAATGGGAAAGTGACAAAATAGTGGGGGCAAAACGATAAAGTTGACGGATGAAACTGTTCATGAAACAGTGCCAACCTTCCCTCATTTATTGTAACGACCCGAGCCCGAAGCCCGACCCGCTACGTAGGCACCACAATGGCGGCCCACTGCGCCTCCTCGGTGGGTGCGACCATCACATGAGGCTCCAAAGTCCAATGGATGATTTGATGCTTAGTAGTAGTGTATGGGCCTTCTATATATCTCACCAAATTCCCACATATTTTCAATGTGGGATGGGGGATATCACAATCTCCCCCACTTAAACCCTCAATTCATTAATTAAACTCTAAGATTAAACCATTATAAATGTGATATTCCCCATCCCACATTGAAAATATGTGAAAATTTAGTGTGATATATAGAAGACCCATACACTACTACTAAGCATCAAATCATCCATTGGACTTTTGGAGGCCTGTGATGGGCTGTGGTTGACCCAATTGAGGAGATGCTTAGTGGGCCAGTGTGTGGTGCCTACGTAGCGGGTCGGGCTTCGAGCTCGGGTCGTTACAAATGGTATCAGAGCAGAATCCCGGCCTTAAGGCTTGCGAGCTAGCCCGGGATTACGATCTGGGTATTGATTGACCTTGTCAGGGACGGCAAGGGTTTGAGTGGGGGAGAATGTGATATTCCCCATCCCACATTGAAAATATGTGAAAATTTAGTGTGATATATAGAAGGCCCATACACTACTACTAAGCATCAAATCATTCATTGGACTTTTGGAGGCCTGTGATGGGCTGTGGTTGACCCAATTGAGGAGATGCTTAGTGGGCCAGTGTGTGGTGCCTACGTAGCGGGTCGGGCTTCGAGCTCGGGTCGTTACATTTATACTATAGATTGTGAGTTAAATACAAGTCAAACTTTTGCATCATTGTCTAAGAGTAAGAGTATGTATATTGAAAGACGCATCTTTTCCGTCTTTTCTAAGATTAGGGAATATGGTTTTAGATGTGCGGTGGCACGTTGTAAATAAGGGAAACTTCGTGCGTGCAAAGTGATATTTTTGTAAATAACTGAAACTTTGCATGTGCAGGAAATCAATGTCGTGACTAAGTACATGACTAACAAACTTTCTGGGTATCAAACTCACATGATTCTTTATATTAATATTAAATGATTCCAGATATAAATCAACCAACACTACCACTTACCATCATTTAATACTTCATCTATAAACACTTTAAAGGCACGTTTGAGGGTTTAAATGACGTATTTTAGAGTTTTTAAACCCATAAAACGTGGCTAAGCCTTGTTATTTTTGTAGGTTTTGATATTTCCTTCATGAAAAAACCTTCTATTTATCAGTATAAAAGGTTATGGATATCAGCCTCAAAGATTCTGAATATCCAAAATATATGAGTTTGATATTCAGAAAGTTTATTTACTATCATTGTGTTCAAATGTGTTTTTTAATTTATATCCATAAGTCTTTAATATTGATATACAGGAATCTTTGATATTGATATAAAGAAAGCTTTAATATTGATATCCATAATACTTTAACATTGTTATTCAGAATTGTTTGAGCTTGATATACAGAAGGTTTGTTGGCCATGACTCAACGCGCACAAAGTTTTACTTATTTACGAAAATGCCAACTCGCACAAATTTTCACTTATTTACAAATAATGCTATCGCATATTTAAAATTCGTTTTTTTTTCTAATCAATAGGAAAAACGCTTTCTTACAAAAAGTTTTATTTATTTAAAAAACTGTTTAATTAAGAGCCGATCCAATTCAAATTCTTTATTTATATTTTCCAATTATAGATACATTTTCATCCAATGAACAATCTGATTTTATTTATAAATTTGTGTTCAGAATTAAGATCTAACTTTTGCACATTTTGGCATGGGTTACGACTTATGAGGATACAACTAGCTAGGTTAAGCCTCGAATATTCCTAAGCACATTGCTCAAGAATTAGAATATAGTTTTCAAGATTTGATGCTTATTTGTGACACCATTAAAATTCATTAAAATTAATTAGCCCAAATTTCTCTTTAAGCCATAATAACTAAGATTGTATTTGATAACATCAATCATTTAATACTTGTTGCTTAGTGATTTCCTTTTATTCAACTACTTCAAACTAAGGTGGACTTTGATTTGAATTGTAACCACAACCCCATATTCCTCTTAATGATGAATTATCAATAATGATGCTTGATTGTTAAGAGAAATATGAAATGATTATTACAATTCAAGTCAAGGTTCACCATTAGTTTGAAATAGTCGTACAAAAGAAAATCACTAAATAATAAACATTAACTGATTGATATTATCAAACACAACCCAGGTCTACTATACCGAGGTGTTTAATATGTCCCACATATTAATCAATTAATTTTTGCCGCATAACTTGAGAGAAATAATGTGTGGCTCCATTTCCGGCCCCTCACAATATCGGAACATAAAAACGAAGGAGTAATGTTTCCTTATAGTAAGGTTTACCTATTTCCTGGATTACATCGGGTTACGGGGCTAAGCCATCTATAAATATTATATAGGAGAGTAAAATTTTATTCCCATAATAAGCCACGTTGAATTCAATGTCATAATTTCACGTGGCACAAACAACTTAGTTGAATTTTATTTCTGATTTATTTCTAATATAATACGTAATAATAATTTATTTGATTAATGTATGGATAATCGATACCTTTATCACAAAATTATTTAGAATCTCAAATTAGTTAAAACAATATCTTCTTATAACTTGTGCATAAATCTGATTTTGCTGTCTATTCAAGGGAACCCAAATGAAATAGACATTTAAACAATTTTAGCTATTTAAATGACTCGATAAACTCAATTTGAATTAAATTTGATTTAGTTAAAATTTATTTAATTAAAGGTATAAATAAAAAGAGTTTTATCAAAAAATTATTTCAAAACTTAGTTTGATAAAAGTTAAATCAAATTTAAATAACATATTTTAAATTTGAATGCATCAATTTATGGATGAAAGAGATAAATGAAAGAGGGTAACATCAACTTTTTATCTAGAATTACTAAACCTCTGTATATGCTATGGACGGAGATCAAAATAGTCTTCTGATGCATATCCACTAACCAAACATGACATAATCTAAATTTATTGTCTAGACTTTGCTTGATTCAGCTTAATATATTTTCTACTTGCTTCCACAAGCTTAATTAAACCAGTTTAATGAGATTCAGGATCGTGTTACAACTTTGATTTTTTTTTAGAATCGCGGTAGCTACTGGGAGGGAGTATGCTAGGGCGATGCATTGAAATCAATCCTAAAGCCATTTTAGCAGTCGAGAGTCTTCTTAAGTTTGGAAAACTGAAAATGTTAATGTTAGCTTTTGATGTTTTTAACATTTGATTTTTATGCAGGAGTATTTCTATTTTATTTGGCTAGATTGACTTCATAGAAGAGTAGTGATATGTAGTCGGTAAATATTTGCTTTCGAAATTTTGAAATCTGTTAAGCATCAATGGATTTTCAATATTGTCAAAAAGTACTTTTTTTTTGTTGTTGTTCTTTTGAAAAATTGCATACTCCTATTTTACTTTCTCCGTCCCAAAATAATTGTCCGTTTTACCTTTTGGAGAAATCTAAAAAATTCAATTTTTTTTTTAAATTTTAGTAACCAAGGTGTATGAAAATCTTTATTATCAACTTTTTAAAATTATAATTTTGCAACTATATAATAAATAGTGAAAATTACCGAGCAAAAAACATTTAGGGTCGATTTTTTCTTAGAAAGGCAATTCATTTTTAGATTTTTTTTTTTCTTTAAAAATTAGTCATTAATTTTGGGACAGAGGAAGTATAGACATTTAATTGAATTTTTTTTATCAAGTGGATAGTATGATTGAAACTCATCTGGATGCCAAAAATTTCAATCTCCGATCTCCAAAATATCATGTATGCTTGAGCTTACCACGATTGAAAATTGCATTGGACTTGACTTCTTGATTAAATTTTTAAACCTTCAATTATTAAGAGATAATTTATGTTTAAATAAAGTTAACTTCATTTTCGATGTAAGCAACAATATTTTTTGAATCAATATTGAAAAAGATCTACTGTATATACTATTTTCATCCGAAAATAAATGTATATTGTCACTATTTTTTTTTTCAATTTTGTTTTTATATACCCTTAAAGGTTTTTTTTTATTGGTCTTTGCTACTAAACTTTCTCAAATGTAAACATTTTTAGAGGGTTTCTAAATGAAAAAGATGATCCGTTTGGATATTTTACCTAACTTAATTAAATTAACTTGAGTTAAAAAAAATCATATTAACTATAGCTTAGTTAGAAATTATTGGAAAAAGAGAATTTAGTTGGTTAAAAATTATTTGACAAAGAATTTTGATAGACATGAGATAATATCATAAAGTCATATCAGATCTAATTTAAATATTAAATCTGAAATTTGGATAGTTTATGAATGATAAAGGAAAGAGAAAAGAGAATAACAGGCATATTAGTGTCTAAAATGGTTCAACATCAGAAAAAAATTAGTATCAAATGGGATGATTTAAATCAATAATTTGACTATGTTAAAAATGGGATCATATGCTTAAAGTTTGGGTAAATTTTAGTGTCGTCATTTTTTATCTTTTTCTTCATATAAATGTAAGACGTAGAAAGTATTGTAATTTAACATTTCTCAATTTGTGTATATGACAAGAACATTAACAACTCTCAATTTGTGTTCATTAAAAAAGTTGCTAGCTGGTGTATTAATTAGCTCTCTCAAAGTTTACATCAAATTTAATTTTTTTAATGAAACATCTATATACTTGTACGTGAATTGCATGTCATTGCAGTTAGATCGCCGATTTTTCCTAACAACTTCTCATTTATGCAGTCGCTCTTTCTCATTTATTCAGGTCAGTTTCATCCATACCTCCTATTTACTAACTCCATCCCAAAATGATTGCCTACTTTAAGTTACTTTTTTTTTTCATGGGTCAAATGAACTTTAGGTTTCACACTATTTATCGACGAGTCTGGCTCATAACAGGGATGGTATAAGGCCATATGATATATTAAAACGATCTGAGTGTAAATCAAATTTAACTAATCAAATATATATTAGATCACATTGATCAAATATTTAAACAAAAATGATTTAAATTGGTGATAGACTTAATTTGTATTGTGAACTAACGACTCTTCTTAAAACGTGGAATCCCCCCTCATTCTACAACATTATTTAAAGGGCAGTTACCAAAAATTACTTTTCAAAAATGGATATTACAAAATAAACCACACAAGTTGGATATTAAAAAAAAAAACTCTTTAAATATTACAAAAAACTACTTTTTTATTTTTAATTTCATTTTTTATTTTTTTTTCACGTTTATCTGTCAAACAACTGATAAAATATCAGTCATAAAAACTGATAAATGCATTATCAGTTGTTTCAACCAAAAAATCCAGCACAAAATACTTTTTAAAAAACTGATAAATGAATTTATTTGTTGTTTAACCAAAAATCAAGCACATAATACTCTTTAAAACACCGATAAATGAATTTATCAGTTGTTTTAACTGAAAATGAAAAAAAAAAGTAGTTTTTTATAATATCACATTTTACATGTTTTTTTTTTAAAGAAAAGTAGTTTTAACTGATAAATGAATTTACAGTTATAAACAACTGATAAATGCATTTATCAGTTGTTAAAACCAAAAAATAAAGCAAAAATACTCTTTACAAATTTGATAAATTAATTTATCAGTTATAAACAACTGATAAATGCATTTATCAATTCTTTTAACTGAAAATGCAAAAATAAAGTAGTTTTTTGTAATATCACATTTTAATTTTTTTTTTTTTTATAAATAGCATCTTTTTGAGGTAGTTTTTGGTAAAAACTCCATTATTTAACCTATAGTTCTAGGTAATTTTCAATTTCATTCCCAAGTTTGTCTTTTCTTTCCTATAGCCTGTTTAAGTAATTGGCATATAAGTATGCAAGCACATGAGCATACTTAGCGGCGGTGGCTGCCAGGAGAAATGATCAATTAAATTACCCAATTTCAAATAAGCTTAAAGGTAAAAAAAAAACTTTATAATTTGTTTTCCTAATTTAATTCAGGTAGACATAAATTATTCTATTTTTTAATTTCAAATTATTTTTAATAATATAATTAAAAAAATAGTTATATTTCATAACTTATAATGTCCGATTTCATATTAGTATTTAATTCAGTTTGTGAAATAATATTTTTAATAAATTAAATCATCCAACTTTTGATTTATGTAAAAGTTGAGCTAAAAATATAAAGTTCAAATGTTTATACAGAGATGAGTTACCCAAATTTAAAATTTATATTTTCTTATTTATTTTAATTCAAAAAAGAATTTTGTGAATATTTTTTTTAGATTTTAGATTTGTATTTACTTTAGTATCAAAAATTAATTATCTTTTGATAAATTAAACTATCAAAATTTAGAATAGTCTAATAATTGAGAAAAAATCATTATAATTAGTTTGTATCGTTTAGAAATTGGGTTAATCTCACTTTACTACCGCAAGGTTTACGTGGTAAATCACTCGAGGGCCGTGATTTTATTTTTTTTTTCATTTTAAGGCCCAAATTTTCATTTTTGTATCAATTGGGGACTAAACAACATTTTGTTAAATATTTGATGAAAAAATGAATTTTCCAATAAATATCTATTTTTGGTTTAAGAGACACTTTAGAAAAAATGGTGCATCAATACTTTTTTTTTTAGGATTTTATAAAGGCAATTATTTTTTAAAAATCTTGAAAAAAATATAATTTCACCTTTTCAAACCGGACGAATGACATAAGATCAAAGTGAAAAGGAGACAAGTAATTAAGAATTTAAGAAACAAGAACTTGAAATAAAATAGAATACAATTAAATTATCGATAATAGACATTCAACTGCAATAGTTTCAAAATTTTAAAGGCATGCATAAATCAAGTGACTTTGCTATCCATAATACTAAAAGCATGCATATATAAACATTTTATGAATTTTATGAAGTAGATAAGATGAATGTTAATCACTTTGGACATTATGCTCATTTGAATAAGTAGGAAATATATATATATATATATATATATATATATATTAAAGTTGGTGAGGAGGGTTATAGCTTCGCCACGTGGACAAGTTTAGGCAAACTCTTGATTTTGGAGAAGCCATGTCATCACTATCCCAAAATCTATATGACTTTTGATATTCTCCTTATTAGCTAATACTATTAGGTAATAATAATAGTTATTATATAGGTTAACTATTACTATTAATAGTATTAGTTAACTATAATAGTTACTTTATAAGTTAACTATTACTATTAATTGTATTAGTTAACTATAATAGTTACTATATACTCCCTCCGTCCCACGTGAATGTGGACTAACTTTTTGGGTGTGGGAATTAAGGAAAAGTGATGTAAGAAAGAGAAAAAGTTAAATGTTGTGAGTATGAAAAATTAAATAGGAGAGAGAATGAGTGGGATGAATAGTGAGGAGAGAGAATGTTGTGAGTGTAAAAGTGAAGTAGGAGAGATAATGAGTGGGTGGAATAGTGAATATTTTTTGCCATTTTGGGAAGTTTGCATTCACGTGGGACGGAGGGAGTATGTTAACTATTACTATTAATTGTATTAGTTAACTATAATAGTTACTATACCCCCTCCGTCCATTTAGTAGGTTCACGGTTACTGTTTACACATTTATTAAGGAGAGAGTATTATATTGAAAGTGTTGTGAGTGTGAAAGTAAAATAGGAGAGAGAATGAGTGGAGGGAATAGTAAATTATAATGGTGTTGTGAGTATTAAAATAATGTAGGAGAGAGAATGAGTGGAGAGAATATTAAATTATAGTGGGGTAGGGTTAATATCTTAATAATATAAAATTTTCATTTTAGGAAAGAAACAAAGTGTGAACCATGTAAATGGACGCCCAAAATAGAAAGTGTGAACCATGTAAATGGATGGAGGGAGTATGTGAGCACCCCAACCCGGGACCTAACGCGTGTCCCGAGCTTGAGAAGCTCAAACTAAGAAAATCCATCTTATATTTTTAAAACTTTTATTTGCCTTTACAAGAAAACCAATTCTAAATTTTTCATAAACAAAATCAAATAATAATATCTCCACTTGGAGGAATTTAAACAAATACTTTAATAACCATACTTGATTAATTACATTGAAAATCCTAGTTAACATTGTTTGACAAAAGAGATTTCCCTACAACTTATAAAAGAGTAATACTTAAATATGTTCCCAACAACCCTCTCATATACCTATCCTGATAAGTCCCAAAAGCAAAAATCCAACTCTTTCCCCGGCCTCATTTGGTTCGGGTCACTGTCTCAAAGACAATCTAAAGCAAGAAAAGGGAAGGGGTGAGAATAAATCTCAATAAGCTATTATGAATGCAGCAAGATGCCAAACAAGATGCAACACATAGCATGGTAGCACATAACACATTATGAAAGCGGTAAACACCTTACGTTATCTCATTTTACCTTTCCCGTCTGAACAATAAGTCGTACAACGTGGGAGTAAAACTCCACTCTTTGGTGAATTGCCCCCATGCACATTCACCGCTTATAGGTCTCATACCCCAGAGATCCATATAAGAAAACAGGATACATATATGACCCCTAATTTAGAGTATCATATACTATCAGCGCTACTGTAAAGCTTGGCTTCATACAGAGCATTCCACCGGTACACCAAATCGCAGCATAACCGTAAGGGCTTTTTCTTGCTCAATACAGTAGCTTGCACAGCCCACTCTGTGGCCACAGAGGGGAACGGTCCCAGGTATGATGGACCTTCAATCACTTATAGAACAAATCAATAATTGATTGAATTCCATCATACCCCCGAATATCAACACGTTCAAGCACATAATAGATACTTGAAATATAATCCACAAAACGGGATAATAATATAACAACATGGTAATGTATACTCATGCTAATCAATACCATAGTGCAACAACCATTTAATACACAATGCATCGTAATATAACAACATGGTAATGTATACTCATGCTACTCCATACCATAGTGCAACAACCATTTAATACACTATGCATAATATCATTAATGAATATGAATTCAAGTAATGGTAACAATATAACCAAATAATCCACATTTGGGATACCAAATAACAATACCAATTAATCCACACTTGGGATACAACACATCAACTTGCCAAATAATCCATACTTAGGATATTAAGGTATCCACAAAAATCAATAATTCAACAATTTGGAATAATAATGCCACAAGGCGATACATGCTCATCTCCAATTAACTCAATAGTGAAACCTATGACTTCTACACTATTTTCAACTAATCACCAAGGATAGGGGCAAGTAAGACCACTATGCATCATAAACCATTCCTACATAGTCATTGTACAATAACACAAGGCCTCTATGAGGGTGCAAGCTCAATTTATCAAGTGGGAGTCATAATTTATAAGTGATCAAATAAGATTGCTAAACTAATTTTGGTTCATATTTAAAGTGAGTTTCTGGGGTCTTGGGCGACCGCCCATACCACTTGGGCGACCGCCCAAGTGGGTTTCCAAAGGTAATCTAGTTCTGCCCTCTTGGGCGACCGCCCAAGAGGTTTTCCAAGGTAATCAAGTTTCTGGCAGCATGGGCGGCCGCTCATGCCCCTTGGGCGACCGCCCAAGTGCCCTTCCAGCCAATTCCCAGATTTCAACTCTTCTACCTAGCTTCAATTCCTTTTCTTTTTATCTAGCCCAATATTCAAGAACACCAAGAGGATTTCCTAGCTTACAAGGATCATCATAAATCAAGTAAACCCATAATCATGTAAATCTAGATTATATATCACTAATTCTTCCACCCATTTCATATATTCTAAATCATCTTCCATGAACATTAACCTCATTCTATTTCATTTACCAAATCACTCAACTATTATAAATTTTTCCAAACCATGAAACAATTATCAATATAACAAGAACAACCTTAAAGTCATCAACCTTTTATTTTCTTTATACCCTCCTTCTTCCAATTTAAACTCCCATTTCATACTAAATATCAATTCATCCTCAATTAACCCAACTTACTCAAATAACCTTATTTAAAAATACAACATCCTTTTTCTTTTCACAAAACATTCATTAACACATAAAAGGTGCAATATTTAGAAAGAAGTCATAATAACTTACCTAGCAATTATGAAGTGGATTAAGGATCTTCTTAGCTCAATGTGCTCCCCTCTTCATACCGAACACGAAAGTACAATTAAATCTTCAATTGAAGAAGAATTGAATTTAATAGAATTTTTTGGAAGAAATTTAGTGAGAGAGAGTTTCCATGGATAATGGAAGAAGGAAGAATGAAGAAGATGAAGGAGAGAGAGAAAATGATGAGGTGAAGTGAGGGGATGGAGGAAGTATGAAAGGGGGTAAGGGGCTTTTGACTTTTAAGGGAAAAAGGGGTGAGGAAATTAAGGGGAGGAATGCCCCCCCTACAATTAACCTCCTTCTTACTTCCTTTTCTATTTTATATTTCCCCTACCCAAAGAAAATAACTACCCACATTTTATTTATTTTATCCATTCCTATTATTATACTTCTCCCAAGATGCTTTATTTAATTTCCCAATTATCTCATCCTAATATAAGAAATTAAATATAAAAAAATGAACACATAATATTAATAATAATATTAAAAGCATATAATATAATACTAAAATTGTGCCTAGGGTTAGGGTCGTTACACTCACTTCCCCTTAAAGAAAATTCATCCCGAATTTTAAACCTGACTACCTTAATGATCACTAACAAAGGCTACTTCCCCAAGAATTTCAAATTACAACCTTTAAATAGTTTCCTTAATGTCATGATTCTTCTATACATTCTCACAACCCAAATATTCTAGAATTTAACCCCGAAATTGTAATTCTAATAACTCTCCAACGTTCTCCCCACATAAGTCGAATCCGTCAAATCATCATTAACTGAAGAACTCCATACTTACGAAGGAATCATGCGAATGATTTTTCTATACCAAGCTTCACACAGTACCACTTAAATGCTAAACTAAGACTGCTATTATCCACAATTCGCTAAGGTAAATTAACTTCTCAACTTGAAAGGAAGTCCATTACACCACACACAACCTATTTTTCAAGGATCTAGATAGTCTTCTAATCTCTTCCTTTTTAATTAACTAATTCCACCAAACTCTTAGGATCGGTAACAAATTCCATAAGGAAACTTCAAAAAGATAAGATTCTTACTTAGATAACGCAACACAATTGTAGTCACTCTCAAGTAAGGAATAAGAAAATTTCCGCTTTATCTAAGTTAACTTCCTCAAAGCATACGCTATCACTTTCACAATTCTCATAATCTCACAACCAAATCTTCCTTTAATACGCACTTAAAGTTCACAAAGTTCTCACATTCACTAGGTAAGGTAAGGATCAAATCTATAGTTAATCTATTCTCCATTTCTACCAATATGATTCATTCTTATTACATCTTACACCATTGATATCCTTCCGAGTTATCTAAACCAACGATTTTATAATTCTCGAGAATTCCTTGAAAATTCCTTTGGTAGCACTTTGCCAACCTCAAAGATTACGGACACAATCCTCATAAGATCCATGGTAACTTCCAAGCTTAAGACTATAGAACCCCAAATTTTGGAAACTTCTCGAGCCAACTCACACTAGCTAAACCTTGCATACAAGGACTTCTCACCAAGGATTATTAACCCTATCCTCCAATGATTTTCATGTTCCTCTCGAAACTTTAATTAACAAAGAGACCATTAATTCTAATTATCATAAAGCCATCAAAATAAGGCTTAAAAATTCTGCTTATCATACCCATAACCAACACATGAGATACCTCGATGGAAGCACCAATACCATTTACTCACAACAAGTATATAAAATTTTTAGAGGGACTCCTTATTCGAGTCTAGCACATATCAAATACCCTTCACACTTTTAATCAAAATTTTCTGCCTTTAATGCATATATAATAAGAGTACCATATAAAGGTTTATTTATTTTAATACCAATATAATCAATTTAGGTATAGAAAAGGAGACTCACTTCTTATGATAGTCTACCAATGCACAACAACTACTTAACTCTCCAGGTCAAGTATATCTAAAAATCATAAATTGATAATAATACCAAATCAACTGGCAATACATGCTCAGCCATAACCACATCACCATCGTGGTAAACCAAAGGAGATTCGAGGCATTCTCTCATAAGAGCAGAATCCTCTAACAATAAAATAATTTCTCAAGCAATGTATGCCACATAGAAGCAAAATGCTACGCCACACATAATGATATGAAACAGGATCTATAAAATATGACCCCTAACTTCTGAGACAGGAAATATACCTCTAGTGATCTCTGGGGAATCTATCTCTCCTGGACCCGAAACACATACTCGACCTTGGACCTTCTCTCTCGGTTCTCCTTCGTTATCTCTTTTGGTACCACCTCTTTGTTGTCCACCCGGCTGACCGCTGCTTGAAGCTCGTCCTCGCTGCACTCGTGGGCAATTCCTCCTAAAGTGATCCATTTCTCCACACTTCAAGCATTTCCCTTGCTTACTCCAACACTTGTCTTCAGAATGACCCATCTTCTTGCAAAATTTACAAATCATCCCATACTGTTTTGATATTGGCCTTGACGAAGAAGCTACAACAAGTTCTCCTCTCATACTCCCTGAAGTTGAAGTCCTTGATTGTCCTTTAGTGATTTTGGATCCTTGTCCTAGATACTTTGATTTATTTCTAATCCCACTTCCGGATCTTCCACTATTTTCCTCAATGTCCTTCTCGACCTTATATGCTCTATCTATGACTGTCTGATAATCGGTGAAACTATCAATCCATAATTTCTTCCTAAACTCACTCCTCAAACCTGTTACAAACTTCTGAACCCTTTTCACTTCATGCGATACCAAATGAGGGCAACACCTAGCTAATTCCTCAAACCGGGCTGAATACTGATCCACCGTCATGTTCCCTTGTTTTAGTCCTAAGAATTCAATCTCCTTCTTATCCCTTGTAACCATTGAAATGAAATAGTCCTCGAACTGTTGAGTGAAATTATCCCAAGTTTGGGGCGTATGATCCCGCTCCCAACTTCCCTTCAAATTCTGCCACCACTGATCAGCTGGACCTTCAAGTTTGAAAACGGCATACCTAACTTTCTCTTCGTTATGACTCTCCATAACCTCAAAGATTTTGTTCATTCTCTCTAACCATTTTTCTGCCTTTAACGGACCCGGATATCCATTAAAACTCGGTGGATTCATCTTCACAAACCTTTCCCATCCATCACTTAGACATCCCTCAGGTTGATTCGGAACTGATCCTCTAGTCTCCATATTCTGTACAAACATCCTAAATAACTTCATCATCTCTTCATTCTGAATTCCACCTATACCCATATCTCCTTCAATTTCTAGAACTTTTCGCTGATCATCATTACTTCCGACCATTAGAACCAACTCCTGCATTAAACACTCGGCGTTAATTACCACACATTCTCCCTTAGTTTAGACATCTACCCTTGACCTCTAAACTAAGCTCTGATACCAACTGTGAGCACCCCAACCCGGGACCTAACGCGTGTCCCGAGCTTGAAAAGCTCAAACTAAGAAAACCCATCTTATATTTTTAAAACTTTTATTTGCCTTTACAAGAAAACCAATTCTAAATTTTCCATAAATAAAATCAAATAATAATATCTCCACTTGGAGGAATTTAAACAAATACTTTAATAACCATACTTGATTAATTACATTGAAAATTCTAGTTAACATTGTTTGACAAAAGAGATTTCCCTACAACTTATAAAAGAGTAATACTTAAATATGTTCCCAACAACCCTCTCATATACCTATCCTGATAAGTCCCAAAAGCAAAAATCCAACTCTTTCCCCGGCCTCACTGGTTCAGTCACTGTCTCAAAGACAATCTAAAGCAGTAAAAGGGAAGGGGTGAGAATAAATCTCAATAAGCTATTATGAATGCAGCAAGATGCCAAACAAGATGCAACACATAGCATGGTAGCACATAACACATTATGAAAGCGGTAAACACCTTACGTTACCTCATTTTACCTTTCCCGTCTGAACAATAAGTCGTACAACGTGGGAGTAAAACTCCACTCTTTGGTGAATTGCCCCCATGCACATTCACCGCTTATAGGTCTCATACCGAGATCCATATAAGAAAACAGGATACATATATGACCCCTAATTTAGAGTATCATATACTATCGGCGCTACTGTAAAGCTTGGCTTCATACAGAGCATTCCACGTACACCAAATTGCAAAGATAACCGTAAGAGCTTTTTCTTGCTCAATACAGTAGCTTGCATGCCCACTCTGTGGCGCGGAGGGAACGGTCCTGTATGATGGACCTTCAATCCCTTATAGAACAAATCAATAATTGATTAAATTCCATCATACCCCCGAATATCAACACGTTCAAGCACATAATAGATACTTGAAATATAATCCACAAAACGGGATAATAATATAACAACATGGTAATGTATACTCATGCTAATCAATACCATAGTGCAACAACCATTTAATACACAATGCATCGTAATATAACAACATGGTAATGTATACTCATGCTACTCCATACCATAGTGCAACAACCATTTAATACACTATGCATAATATCATTAATGAATGTGAATTCAAGTAATGGTAACAATATAACCAAATAATCCACATTTGGGATACCAAATAACAATACCAATTAATCCACACTTGGGATACAACACATCAACTTGCCAAATAATCCATACTTAGGATATTAATGTATCCACAAAAATCAATAATTCAACAATTTGGAATAATAATGCCACAAGGCGATACATGCTCATCTCCAATTAACTCAATAGTGAAACCTATGACTTCTACACTATTTTCAACTAATCACCAAGGATAGGGGCAAGTAAGACCACTATGCATCATAAACCATTCCTACATAGTCATTGTACAATAACACAAGGCCTCTATGAGGGTGCAAGCTCAATTTACCAAGTGGGAGTCATAATTTATAAGTGATCAAATAAGATTGCTAAACTAATTTTGGTTCAGATTTAAAGTGAGTTTCTGGGGTCTTGGGCGACCGCCCATACCACTTGGGCGACCGCCCAAGTGGGTTTCCAAAGGTAATCTAGTTCTGCCCTCTTGGGCGACCGCACACACCTCTTGGGCGACCGCCCAAGAGGTTTTCCAAGGTAATCAAGTTTCTGGCAGCATGGGCGGCCGCTCATGCCCCTTGGGCGACCGCCCAAGTGCCCTTCCAGCCAATTCCCAGATTTCAACTCTTCTACCTAGCTTCAATTCCTTTTCTTTTTATCTAGCCCAATATTCAAGAACACCAAGAGGATTTCCTAGCTTACAAGGATCATCATAAATCAAGTAAACCCATAATCATGTAAATTTAGATTATATATCACTAATTCTTCCACCCATTTCATATATTCTAAATCATCTTCCATGAACATTAACCTCATTCTATTTCATTTACCAAATCACTCAACTATTATAAATTTTTCCAAAGCATGAAACAATTATCAATATAACAAGAACAACCTTAAAGTCATCAACCTTTTATTTTCTTTATACCCTCCTTCTTCCAATTTAAACCCCCATTTCATACTAAATATCAATTCATCCTCAATTAACCCAACTTACTCAAATAACCTTATTTAAAAATACAACATCCTTTTTCTTTTCACAAAACATTCATTAACACATAAAAGGTGCAATATTTAGAAAGAAGTCATAATAACTTACCTAGCATTTATGAAGTGGATTAAGGATCTTCTTAGCTCAATGTGCTCCCCTCTTCACCCCGAACACGAAAGTACAATTAAATCTTCAATTGGAGAAGAATTGAATTTAATAGAATTTTTGAAAGGAATTTAGTGAGAGAGAGTTTCCATGGATAATGGAAGAAGGAAGAATGAAGAAGATGAAGGAGAGAGAGAGAATGATGAGGTGAAGTGAGGGGATGGAGAAAGTATGAAAGGGGGTAAGGGGCTTTTGACTTTTAAGGGAAAAAGGGGTGAGGAAATTAAGGGGAGGAATGGCCCCCCTACAATTAACCTCCTTCTTACTTCCTTTTCTATTTTATATTTTCCCTACCCAAAGAAAATAACTATCCACATTTTATTTATTTTATCCATTCCTATTATTATACTTCTCCCAAGATGCTTTATTTAATTTCCCAATTATCTCATCCTAATATAAGAAATCAAATATAAAAAAAATAAACACATAATATTAATAATAATATTAAAAGCATATAATATAATACTAAAATTGTGCCTAGGGTTAGGGTCGTTACAGAGTATAAGTTAACTATTACTATTAATAGTATTAGTTAACTATAATAGTTACTTTATAAGTTAACTATTACTATTAATTGTATTAGTTAACTATAATATATAGTTACTATATATGTTAACTAATACTATTAATAGTATTAGTTAACTATAATAGTTACTATACTATATGTTAACTATTACTATTAATTGTATTAGTTAACTATAATAGTTACTATATAAGTTAACAATTACTATTAATAGTATTAGTTAACTATAATAGTTACTATATATGTTAACTATTACTATTAATAGTATTAATTAACTATAATAGTTACTATATATGCTAACTATTATTATAAATAGTATTAATTTACTATATAAGTTCAGTAATAGTATTATAGTTACAATATATGTTAACTATATTGTAACTATAATACTGACATAAATTATGACATCAAAAATAAATGACATAAAGTATGAATATCAAAAATAAAATAGCAAAAATTGCTACATTGTTAGTCACAATGCAATTCCTATTAAACTTATGTGCAACAAAGTTATTAAAATTGAACACAATTTTTCTAACTTTATAAATGTTAATGTTTTGATTCATTTATAATATACTTATATTATAAAAAAATAAATCATGATATTAGCAAATTAGCTTCCCGTGCGGAGCACGGGTTACCTACTAGTGATTATTAATGATAAGACCAGTGTTGCGGTTGATAGAAGCAATGGTGGAGTGTTTTTTGTTTGGGTGTGGAGGCACATAAAGACCTTCATATGAAAAGACATTGTGTTCGACCTTAAAAATAATAAAATATAGTCTTTCGTCAATATTGCAGTTGCTTCTCCCAAGGGTAGGATTGCTCACTCCAAATTCGATATTACGGTTGACGGGAGCTCAACTTGCACCAAGATTAAGTTGGGTTCTAAAGTGTTCGGTCTACTAGAGAAAAAGCTCTCAATTTAGAGTGAGGCACCATGACACTCAACCATTGCTTTGAGATGTTTGACAGAAATTTGAGGGACATTACACATACATCTAGCGAATTATGCATTGATAAGCCTTTCAGTATATTAGTTGAACCCAAAGATATTAGACATGATATTGTCTATACCGTCATCAACTTATCTAGGATCTATAAATCTTTGGAACATTTAATTTAACAATTAACATAAGATTGTAGGTAAGTTCATCAAATATCAAAATTTTATTTTTCTTAAATTTACCCTCTATTAATAATTTTTATTATTACATATCTTATTTGTATTGTTTTCTAAATGCAAGTTGGTTCATCTTCTTCTAATACAATTCTAATACAAGGCAGACTAAAGAATTTGTGAATGGATATTGCAGGTTGAAGATGGGAGGGGTTAACGACGATGAAAATGACGTAGAAATTAATATTAAGTTATCATATGATATTTTGATAAGATATACGGTTGATCCTGTTACAACTATCGTGTAAAGCACATATCCTAGCATATTGTACAATATGTATATCTATGTTTTTCCATGATAAAGTTGTTCCTTCACCAACCAATGAGATGATAGATAATATTAAAAATCATGATGGTGTTTTTACCTGATTCAGAAGTGGAATATACGAGTTCGGATTTCATCAACAAATGAGAAAGGAGATATTTCTATATATATTGAGTTTCTTAATACGATAAAATATTCAGAATTGCCAAACCTCAGCATTATCATTGGACTAAACTGGAGATTGGATGTGTGTGCATGCTTCTTATGAATAATAATCAGACGCTAAAAAGTTCTTCCTCAATCGGCATCTGATGTCCATTTCAATACGAAAAGTCAGGGGTCCGAACCCCACCAAATGCAATTTCTAGCATTTTGAAGTGTCACTCTTTTAATAGATTAATTCATTTATTAATAAAAAAATACACTTATAATAAAAAGAATAATGATCATCTTTGAAGTTATGCAAAAGCATAGAGATTAATTGTCACCAATCTAGAAAATTCAGTATTTGAGGTAAGAGTGATTTCTGGAAAGAATATTATTATCTTGAGCCTATCGAATTCGACAAAGTTTCTTGTCAAGTTTAAACAACAAAAATATCTCATGACCATTTTTTTTCACTATGACAATAAATTAGAGTCAGGGTAGTCACATTGCACACTGAATTTTACCTTTCCTCACATGTATCCAATCATGATCAATTGCATGTGTCAATTTCTAGAGTCACAAACGAGAATGAACTCAAAATTCTTATTCGTGGAAAGGATGGACACACAAGATATAACCACTAATGTGAGTCCGGGTGTGAACACAAGTCTTTCCATAACAGACTCCCTACAAATCAGGAGTTATTCGTGGACAAGATCTCTTATGCATATCTGATCCGAGATTATAGGAATTTAATACAATCCTACCACAATTATATCTCTCATCTACAACTATAAATACAAGGCAATATCAACCATTCCAATTTAATTGCTTTTTGATTATTTGAGAATACATTGTTCCTTATAATTATTTAGCTCTCTTACACCGTACTTATCCTCACGCCCGATGGTCTTCGCCGGAGACCATTCTAGCTAGTCGTGGATTCTGTTTTCGGGTCAAAGTCAGGAGATTGATCTTGCAGCTGGACGGAGATTGATAAACGACACGATTCTTGCAGCATCAGTAACTATATGCCCAAGCTTGAAAGATGAAAGGAAATGTCAAATCTCCGTGCGTAACAACATTCATTTGACATCAAATTTTTTGGCACAAAAATTAAGTAAAAAAGTAAATTAGTTGAAATAGATGTTGGGAATATGATGTGGGCCACATCTTCGTCTACCTCCTTCTTTCTTTCTTCTTCATCTTAGCCCCACTTCCATGGCCACCACTGCTCTCCCCACACCACCCCCTCTCAGATTACCGTCATACCCCTAATTCCACCAGAAAATTCAATAAATCGACTCTCAGATAATAGTTTGCATGCTTATAGTTTTTTTTTTTTTTTTTTTTTATAAATACTCGCTAAATTTTTTGAAAAACTCAGGTGCGTCAGTTGCCCTTCCTGACACACAACTGAATCCGCCCCTGATTATGTGATCATAAAAACTTTTCGTTTTGGGTAGTTAAGTGAGTAAAAACTTTTCGTTTTGGGTAGTTAAGTGAAGTGAGACGGAACAAAACAAAAATTATTGTCAAGTGAAATGGAACGAAGGGAGAGTAAGTTTTAAATACACTCTATTTGTCTAATTTTAAAGTTCTTACTTTCATTTTTAATCTGTCTCAGTTAAAGATTATTAGTTACTTTATTACTTAAATAGTAAAATATGAACAGTGAAAAATTAAACTAATAACATTAAATGACGGAGGAAGAAATCTATAGTATAAATGCAACCCCCCTATGAACAGTTCTTTGAACAGTTTTAAGGGGGGAATTTTCCATTTTGCCCTCACTTTTTTGTCCCTTTCCCATTTTGCCCTTAAAAAAAAATTAAAAAAAAAAAATACAAAAAACACAAAAAACGTGACCTTGAACACGGGCTTAGGCTAGTTATTTATAATTGAGAAAATATTGATTTTTTTTTCATTTGAAAAACAATCTTTCCAATGGACCCACTTTGATTAAAATAGAACCTTTAATCGCGCATAATGGACCCACTTTGATTAAAATAGAATCTTTAATCGCGCGTATTTCCCATGGTCTTGTTCTTATTAGTGAACCAAAGACCAACCCAAAAAGCCGAAGAAAAGCAGCGGCTACAACTTCAAGCCGCCAGCTTAAATCACGTGACTTCCCTCACACGAGAAAGTGTAAAGCTTTCCTCGTGACATGTCAATTTGACATGCGCGCACTTTATTCCCACTAGAACATCACTTTGTCACGTGTCACCCATGTTGGCTTTCTTGCCACGTGGCTTTCATAGCTCATTCCTCGTGGCACATTTGTGACAAGTGGTGTAGTTGTTTGGTCATTCTACGTACGGACTATAGATAAAAGGTATTGATAAAACTATCATACTCCCTCCTTCCCAATAAATGCTTCACCCCCTTTTGGATAGACACACAAATTATGACAATGAGAGAAAAAAAAATATTGTGAGTGTAATTTAAAAATAGGAGAGAGAATTAGTGGAGGGAATAGTAAATTATAATGGTGTTGTGAGTATTTAAATAATGTAGGAGAGAGAATGAGTGGAGGAAATAGTTAAGATTCTTTGCCAAAAAAGAAAAGGTGAAGCTTCTAACGGAACGCCCTTTTGGGTAATTAGTGAAGCTTTTATTGGGACGGAGGGAGTAGTACAATTTTATTTTTTTATAAGTCAATTGTAATACTCTGTTCGTCTTATAAAAATTAGTTTGACTTTATACGCAAATTAAGAAAATAAATATTGTGAGTATGAAAATTAAAGTAAGAGAAAAAAAATTGATTGTGAATATCAAGTGAATTGTTATTGTAAGTGTAGCAAGTGTGTCTTATTGTCCGTTTTAATGAACAAAATAATTAAGAACCTTACTCTGTAACATAAAAAAAAAAAGAAATCTGATACATCTTATTGTCCGTTTTAATGAACAAAATAATTAAGAACCTTACTCTGTAACATAAAAAAAAAAAAGAAATCTGATACATCTTATTGTCCGTTTTAATGAACAAAATAATTAAGAACTTTACTCTGTAACATAAAAAAAAAAAAAAAAAAAAAAAAAGAAATCTGATACAGAGAGAATACTTATTTTAATACATAAAATTATAATATTTAGTAAATTATTACAAATAAAGACATAGAATGTAAGTTAGGTTAAAAAAATTGGCATTTAAAAAATATATACTCCCTCTATCCCAATAATTAGTTCACTTCTTTTGGCTCCGCATGCAAATTAAGGGTGGAGAAAATGTTGTGAGTGTAATAGTAAAATAGGAGAGAGAATGAGTGGAGGAAATAGTAAATTTGAAAAATGTTGTGAGTGTAATAGTAAAATAGGAGAGAGAATGAGTGGGTGGAATAGTAAAAATTCTTTGTCAAAAAAGAAAAGTTAAAGCTTTAAATGGGACATTCAAAATGATAAAAGGTGAAGTTATTAATGAGACGGAAAGAGTATATTACAAACCATCTTCATAACGAGTATCGGGTTATTGATTTTCAATCAATAATAATTATTATTGAAGATAAAAATGTAAAGAAATGAATGAATGAGCCAATACTTGACAAATATTAAAAATATTGTTTTATTATTCATTTATTTATTAAAAAACATAGGGGTGGCTAGATCAGTATACGGTATTGTTTCGGGAATGAACAACCAGGCAAGTTGCCTTGTTTGGCACGTCTTTCGCTTCCCATCAAACTCTATAAATACCCATCCGTTTTCTCCTCCCCTTCCTTCCCCTTCTTCTCTCTCTTCCCTGCAATTTCTAGGGTTTTTCAGCACCGGCCGTCATCCATTTCCGTTTCAGTCTTCCATATTCCGGCAGAACTTCGACGTTTTTCTTCACATTAGGAGCTTCTTTACCACTCAATTTTCCCTCCTAGTCAGGTGATTGCTACAGAACTGCAGAAGAAAAGAAGCCTCATTTCTGAATCAGGTATAACGGCTTCTCTAATTAATCTTCCTATATTTCCTTTCCGAAAGGGATTTTTGTTAATATGATGTAGCTGAGAGAGAATCTTGAATCTATAATTTAATTTTAATTAATTAGTTTTTATGCATTTTATTGCTTTTTAACTTGGGATTAATTTTCAGTTTTTTTATGGTTAATTTATTTGTTTATCATTTTTGATTGGTGCATGCGGAGAGTGATTGCGTTTTATAATTCCAAGCATTAGATTATAGAATTGAAAGAACTAAAGAAATTCCGTGTATTTTAATTTGGTTTTCCAGTTCTAAATTCAAAGCTTCAAAATTGTTTTGCCAAACTTACCATCTGTCTAAATCAATCGGGGCGGACGGAACAGGGTCAAAATGAACTGGGTTTACAAATTACATTACCCAAAAACTTCAAAATATTAATTGTTTGTTACATGGCGGCTGCCTACATCTCGATTCTTCCTTTTTACCCAAGGTGGTGGGCTGAGCTTGTAAGTGGGGTGCACTTAGTAGTTTTTTTTTTTTTTCTTACGTATCAATATCAACATTAATTTTGGGGGTTCATAGCCATCCTTTTGGGTGTGCCAGTGTCCGCCCCCGGTCTAAATTGAATATATAATCATTTTTTTTAAAGGTACTTTCCTTTTTGCATAATTATGTACTAATCTGTCCGTGTCCGATCCAAAATGAATAATCAAAAAAATTCAAAATTGCTCAGACCAAAGAGCAAATTTGAAAGGTAGTACTGTTTTTGACTGTTGCTGTTAGCTATAGTAGTCTATTGAAAAGTTTCAATTTTTTGTCATTGTCAATTTTCCCAGGAGTAAAATTAAATAGAAATTAGTACAATTTTTAAAAAATGCTGTATTTTGCTGTATTTTTGCGATGAAATATTCTAGTGACCTGCTTGAAGATTCTTGAATATGTATGAATGTCTGATAAAATAGAATGTGGAAATCACGTAGCTGAACCCTTGTGCTTTTAACAATGTGGGGATTTGGGTTGAGTTAAATCCTAGAAATCAAGAAAATGAGGTATATTGATTTCTTCTATTTTGTTGTACATTGATCCCATTGAAGTTTGATATTAACCAAATGAGCTTTAGTTTTATTTTAACAACATGGGGACTATAAATATCATTAAGAAGGGAAAAGGGAAATTAAAGGTAGCGGATTTGTGTGGAAATTTGCGCCTCTTAGTGGCACCATCTACGGTTTTTTTTTTTTTTTTAATTTTTTGCATAAAAGTTTATGGGATTTCGGAAGTTTTAGCTCCATTTCTTTTCTTGGTATGATTTTTTTTTTCTGTTTGCTACTTTTGGCAGCAAAATTTCTGCTTTCAGTTCAAATAAATTTACTAACTTTAGGCCTAACCAGCCTAACTGGGGTTTTAATATACGAATATTAGTGTGTGTGTGTGTGTGTGTGTGCGCGTGCGTGTGTTGGGGAGGGGAGGGGGTATGTTTAAAAGCTTTGTCTAGATGTCTTCATCTGAAGGCAGTTTTATTTGAGATTATGGCAAGTTTTAGGTGATTATTGTGACTCGATCTAAGAATTGAATGTTAAATATTTATGTTTGATAGGGGTTTCTTTTATCCTCGGGATGGAAGGGATCGAACCTTCCGGGCTGAACTCACTATTTTTTTGGCTTAGGAATATGATGGAATAAAACAATACGGCTCACTAAACTGTTTGCGCTTCTTTGTTATGAAGCAGCAGTCAGTCTATGCAATTTTCAACACAATTTTATTATGGGCAACCCGAAAACAGCCTCTCTTTGCCTTGCATACATTCGACCCCTTACCCCACTGTAGGTGGGCCGCCTTTGCGGCACTGGGGTAATGTTGTTGTTGTTGTAGGGGTTTCTTTTTCAAGTCACAATTTTTTGACTGTTGGCGTGACTGGGACCTGGGTTAAGAAATTTGATTTTTAAAAAGCAACTTTGTTATAAGCCTTTTTATTATGGTGCTTTGTTTGTCCTCCCTCTTTCTCCCTCAATCAGACCCACAAGGGTTGTCGGAGTTTTGGTGGTTGCATAGTTGAGTCGACATAGCGAACATGGTGATGGCCAAGTCATTATGGTTTCTTTTTCTATTGTGCTGCTAGGTGTTATATGTTAGAGACTTTGGCTATGATTCAGGAATATATCATATGTACTAGTGGGATTATATTAAGATGTTTCCTAGTATCTAGGATCAAATTTCCTAGACCATGTGACAAAACGTGAGGAGACTGTTGCAGCATTAAACGACTCTATTGATTGTAGTAAAATAGCTTCGATGTAGTTCTTCATAGAGGGAATTGAGTTGGTGTAGTTCCCTATTTGTTAATTTTACCATTTGCACCTTAAAGTGAACATGGCATCGGAAAAGGGAATCCCACAGGATGGGAGCAAAAGATTATCATTGAACGAATAGAATATACACCTCCCTCACCCGATAGGGATCTAAAATGATTCACACTTGAAAATGGTCTTGCAACCTAACATCCCCATAACCGAGGCAATTTATACACTTTTATAACTATGAGTTATTGCAAGAAAAACTATAGTTTATTGAATATATTATGATTCGCAATGTACTCTGCTGCCATTGTCCGAAGTTGTTTTGAATCATGTATAGTCCATTGGTCCAAATAAATGTTCACATATTTTTGCCACAGTTTGGACCACTAAACTGATAGGCATCCTGTTTTATTAATGAACTTGAAAGTTTGTGAGCACAATGATCGATGCGGTCCCAACAATCTTTGTTTTTAACCAGAAACGTTTGAATTGAGGGGTATGTATTTTGGTCCCCTTCATTCAAATCCTGGCGGTTAGGAACTGAAGGCTATTATATTGGCTGGTCTAGTGATCTGCACTGTCTTTGTTCTTTCTTCCTTGTACAGAGATAGAGAAGAGGGAGGGTGTGGTAGCTGGGAGGGGTTAAATTAAGTGATTTGTTTTAAAACTTAATTCATACAGTATGAAACATGGCGCAGGGTGATACATTCAATCCAATTTGTCTTATACTTTTTGTGATGACACGTTAAGTGATATATTAACTTCTTTCTGTTTGTAATTGTATGATCTGTTGTAACGCATTTCAAGAACATTATTTCTGCACCAACTGCATTAATAAGAACATTTTGGTTATCAATCACTATCATGTTGACAGAGGGATCGCTTCAACATAAGACATTTCTAGCCATTCTATGTTCTTAACATATTATTACAGTGCTAGAAGCAATGATGTTACTGATGTCTTCTTTTTGTTGTGTTTTAGACTGAAGGCCAACTTATCGTGCTTTAGAGGATTTCAGATTCATCCTTTTCAGTAATCTGGATAAAATAATGTCCGAGTATTTCTTGTAAATGCATTGTAGATTTGAAAATGAGGTATTTACTACATTATTGTACTTGAAAAAAAAAACTTCTTTGAACAGTTTTATATTGATTTAATACATAGCTTGTTTCATCCCAGAGTTTGGGAAGCTTATGCTTGATGGACTGCTTACCCAGCAGCAGTGACAAGAAAACATTAAAGAGGTGGTTTTTCATCGATAAGAGAGTCGGATAAATATAACACGAGTTTCTACTTATTTTCTGAAAATTATCTTGGTCAAATGGACATGAAATCATCAAGCGCTTCCCTTGTACTTGCTGATCCTGTTCCTTTAAGCAAGTCCAGACTAGGAATCCCATCAGGGATGTACTCTTACTCGCAATCAGGAGCATCATTTTCCTCTGGTGTTTTAACAATTCCACGAAAAAAGCCTTCAAAGCTAGATGATGTCTGTTCCAACGGTTGGCTTGAAGCCATGCTCTCTTCTTCACCTCCTCGTAAGAAGATACTGAAGGATTTTGGGGTTGAACTTGCATCGGATGATAGCGACGTCGCTTATTACTCTTGGATGGTATGCACAAAATTCTACTCCCTCCGTCCCAAAATGAATGACCAAAAAATTTTCAAATTGGCTCTTGATCAAATGTAAATTGATTTTTTTTAGACAATCATTTTGGGACAGAGGAGTATCTAGTTATATATTATAGTAAATTCCTTGTATTTCTAACATTTTTTTACATACTATTTGCCCTGTCAGTTTTTGTATATCAAGGCATCTGTTTCATTTTCTTGATTTTCCAATTTCCACTATCTCATTATTCTAATTCTTGGTTATGATTAATTCACAGCTTAAGTACCCTTCAGCTCTTACTTTGTTTGAGCATATCATGAATCGTGGAAGGAAAAAGAAGATAGTGGTGTTTTTAGATTATGATGGGACTTTGTCACCAATTGTAGATGACCCTGACCGTGCTTTTATGTCACCCGATGTAAGTTATTTTCTAGCTTGTTCATATTCTTCAAACTTTGCTTTACTTTGTGATTCTAATAAGTTTGAGACTTTCTTTTTTTCAGATGCGTTCTGCTGTTGAGAGTGTTGCGAAGTATTTCCCGACAGCAATCATTAGTGGAAGAAACCGCGATAAGGTTTATGAGTTGGTAGGACTAACAGAACTTTATTATGCTGGTAGTCATGGTATGGACATCATGCTCCCTGTCAAGGATGCTCTCTCTGTTGACCCTTCAAATTGTGTCAAGTCTACTGACGAGCAGGTATGATATATACATACTCTCTCCGTCCCTAAATTAGAGTCCAATATTCACTTTGAGAGACACTCGCAAAAAGCTTACAGGAGAAGCATTTTTAGTAGCATAAAGTACATAAAAACCCTTAATGATCTCATTATTTTGTATCATGAGTATAAGTGTGATTAGAACGTTGTTTAATAAGAGTGAGGAATTAGTAACTTCCACAGAAGTTGGACATTCACTTTGGGACATTTTTTTTGGGGGAAAATAGACGTTCATTTAGGGATGGAGGGAACACGAGTTTATCTGGAAATGCCTTTAGTCAATATATTTCTTGTTTGAATCCTTTTTGCCATAACTAATTCATGGTTGTACATTTTTTTTTGCATATGCAGGGCAAGGAAGTAAACTTGTTTCAGCCTGCTAGTGAATTTTTACCTATGATTGATGAGGTCGGAAACTATCTGAAAGTCTAAATCTATGATGCAGAGCTGCAAATTCTATCATTATTTACTTAATAACATTTCTTGTGCAGGTTTTTAGAACCCTCGTCGATGTAACTAAGGATATACCAGGTGCGAAGGTGGAAAATCACAAATTTTGTACCTCTGTGCATTACCGTAACGTAGATGAGAAGGTGAGGTCTACTTTGGCTATTAACTTACAAGAAATTTGGTTCAAGTGACAACTCAAGTATCTCTACTATATAGTGTTGTCTTGTTCATTGGCGGAGCAAGAATTTTTGAAAGGGAGGCAAAATTATTTCATTAGGTAAAGGGGGAAGAAAATTTAGTGCATTTTTTTCTTCAAATAATGTGGGCGAGTTTCAATAAATTGCACTAGTAAAAAGAGTTTTAAAATAAAATAGGTTAGGTAATGTGTAGATCCGCCAGTGGTCTTAGCTGTGCTTACCTCTATCATTTGATGACTGCAGAGTTGGCCAACCATTGCTCAATATGTTCATGATGTCTTAAAAGATTATCCTCGGTTGCGGCTAACTCATGGGCGGAAGGTACTAGATATACTGTAGTGTCTAAATTCATGTTAATTACTCGTCTGTATGTGGAAAACTGGCATTTCTAACTCATAATTCTGCAATTAATTCTTTGAACTTTTTCCTGCGTAGGTTTTAGAAGTCCGTCCTGTGATTGACTGGCACAAAGGGAAAGCAGTGGAGTTTTTACTTGAGTCCCTGGGTAAGCAGGCTCCTGTTTCTATTCTGCTTGCGTTGACTACACTATTAGTGGTCTAATTTCGTGTTGTCTCCACAGAACCTAAAGTGGTCTAATTTAGCATTGTTTCTATAAATCCTCAAAACATTAAACAGGACTAAGTAACAATGATGATGTGCTCCCGATCTATATTGGAGATGACAGGACTGACGAGGATGCTTTTAAGGTAAAAACAAGAAACGACATTTGGGATTAACGCATATTTATATCGTGATTCAACTGGTTTTGATTTATTTGTTGAATACTTTGCTAGGTTTTACGGGAGGGAAATAGAGGTTATGGTATTCTTGTATCTCCGGTTCCAAAGGAAAGCAAAGCTTTCTTATCTCTCCGAGACACGTCGGAGGTGAATCTCTTAATATATCATAAACTCGAATCAATCGAATCGTCCAATTTAATTTTATTTCGTTTATATTATTTTTGTTGGATTTATGAGCAATATTTGTTTTTACAGGTCAAAGATTTCCTCAAGTCCCTGGTTAGATGGAAGGAAATGGAGCTAGGACTTGACCCTTAAACAAGATCTGCTCTTACTCTTAGTAGAGATATGGTCTTTAGGTTTCCTTTTGCTAGTTTTATGTAATAAGTTGAGTACTGTGGCTCTGTTTATTTATTTTTTTCAATTATATCTTCTTTTTTTTTTTTTAAAAAAAGAATTACCTGTCATTTCTGTTTCTTATTTAAGCTTGGTTGAGGCTGGTTTCTTTGATTCTTTTTGTAATATGTTTAGAGGTTCCAAGCAAGCTAGTTACTTTTATTACGAGTTGGTCAATGATCAATGTAATATGATAATTTTGCTCTGTAATTTGGTGTCTCACATAATTGAAAAAAAATGGCAATTTTTTTGCACTGACACTTTGTTACATTAACACTGATATTTTTAACACTGACACTTAATATATATGCACTGACACTTTTTTACACTGGCACTTTGTTACACTAATACTGATACTTTTTGCACTGGCACTTAATATATACTCCCTCCATTCCACTTCACTTGACACTAATTTCCATTTTGGTCCGTCTCACCTCACTTGACACTGTCCAAAATGAAAAGTTTTTACACTCACAACACCAATCAAATCACTATTCTCTTCACTCATTCTCTCTCCTACTTTACCTTTTCTACTCACAACATTTTTTTTAATTAATTATCTCTCTTACTTTTTCTTAGTTATCGTGCCCACCTCTTTGGTGCCAAGTGAACCGGGACGGAGGGAGTATGCACTGTCACTTTTTTACAATGACACTTTGTTACACTAACACTGACACTTTATTACACTAACACTGACATTTTTTACACTGGTACTTAATATACATGCACTGTCACTTTTTTACACTGACACTTTGTTACATTAACACTGACACTTTTTTACAGTGGCACTTTGTTACACATACACCTATTTTGCTTTATTCTGGCATTGTGATAGCGGGAAAAATAAAACACGTTTTTTTTAAGCTTAATGAAAAACACGTTTTTTGTAAGATTTTTCCGTAATTTGGTGTCATTTGGTGTCTCATATAATTTTGCAGGGATATTTAGCAATGTCGCGAGTTATGTCGCGAGTGTTAATAACCATTTTCTTAATTTTAGATTCTATTACAACAATAAAATCTTTTCTTTCTTTCATTTTCCCAAAGTATTTCTTCAGAAAGGGTAGTACATTTGAGATTATTTTTAATATTTATATATAAAAAAGTAATAAATGTGGGTACATAAAAAATTAAAGTGGGAGATACTCCCTCCGTCCCAAGTGATTGTGGATTTATTTTCTTTTTCGTCGCAGGTGAGTGTGGACTGTTCAAAATGACAAAGAATCTTTACTATTTTACCCACTCATTCTCTCTCCTACTTTACTTTTATACTCACAATATCAATCATCAACTTACTATTTCTTTCACTCATTTTCTTTCCTATTTAATTTTTCATACTCACAAACACCTCTTTTCATTATTTATTTCTCTTACTTTTTCTTAATTTGTGTATCCAAAATTTTGATCCACACACCTAGGACAGAGGGAGTATTTGAAAAAGACAAATAAGGGGAGCTTCAGAAAGAATCCACGTTTGATTCCTTTGACCATTACGAAAGAGCAGGATAAGGTTTTGTTCTGACGTATGGATCGGACGGACAAACCGAGGGAAGTGGGCCCACGTTAACCTTACCTAGCAATTTACGAACGAGTTCAAAATTGGTTACCTCCATATTATAGCCATGGACACTAGCCAACTTATTATTAAGGCTGGGTGTATTTGTTTGATATTAATAAATGAATTTTAATAAATTCTGAAATGAAGTGAAATTATTTTAGTTATTTTAATTTTGAATTTTACAATTAATATTCATTCATTAATAGCAAATAAATACATACTAAATGAAGGAATTCAAAGTTTAATAACGACTTAAGAATGTATATTGCACAACTTACTGTTAAAATTAGCATAATATTGTAAGAAAATCATAAAATTGTGTGATCAAAATTAATTGCATAATTGTAGACCCACCAAAAAACAAAATCATCTTCTCGATTCATATACGGCCAAATATCCCCCACTCAATCACGACTTTGTAAGGACTTGATAGTTGAGTTCTAGCTTTAACATTCGGGTTCTGCATAAGAGTCATTACTTGACCCGAATTTCTCATAATAATAAGCGCATATTCAACATAGCTTATTATAATATCAACTTATTTTACTACTAACATGAGTAATTGATATTTATGGTGAAATAAGTATTCTCAATCTTCTTCCGTGTTATCAATTGATATATTCGAGGAATAAAACTTGCTAGCCAACAAGCTCTAACTCAGTTAATAACTTATATTTTTATAATTAATTAAGACTTTCATTAATAAACACAAATTATCTAAGAAAAAGAAAACAAAGTAAAGGACGCCCTTGCTATGGACTCGGCAGCACCAAATTTTACTTCATCAATTTCAAAAGAAATGATAGTAAATTACAAATTTACTAATAATGAAAAGCAAATTAATTGTTTTTTTTTTTTATAGAGATAGTAATTTCACGGAGCGATCAGGATATTCCAAAAAAGTATCATAATATTCGAAAAATTACTCCATATTTTATATTATTTCTATAATTCTGCATGCATGTGGTATTATATTTTTTTTGTAATTTTTTTTATCCGATTAAATTGAAATGTCCCGAAAATTTTTATACATTAATATATAATACTGCAATATCATACAGTATTATATGTATAAGAACTTTTAGGATATTTGGATTTAATCCGATCGAAAAAAAAGTCACAAAAAAAAAAGTCTAAAATTGAGCGGTGCAACTAACTATATAAACAACACTACACACTCTTCACTCCAACTGAAAAAGTTCTCAACAATCTTCATCTTCTCTCTCCCAAAATCGAAATGTCAGCTTCTTTGCAATCGTCGCCATACTCAGCTCTCTCCTCCTCCTTCGCTGCTCTCCAGGTACATCCTCTCTCTCTCTCTCTCACACACTTGATTTACATATCTTGATACAATCGATCGATCAATGTTGTTTTTTCCTGATTGAACAGGATAGAAGATTGAAATTCGCCGCTCAATCCGCACGGCCGAATTTGATTTTCAAGTCTAATTCCAGATCATCTCTTCATATCCGAGCTTGTACTAGCTTCTCTTCATCTCTCGACACCGGTCCTCTCTCTCTCTCTCTCTCTCTCTCTCTCACGCTCTAATTTTGTTTATTTACAGATCAATTTCTGGTTTCTATTGGAAATTAGTGTGTTTTGTTCGATGATTGTAGTCATAATTAATGTGTGTATTTGATGCATTATAGGTTTAGGAACTGAATTAGATCAAATTTTATTATTATGTTAAATGTTAATAGATCAGATTTTTGTTCTATCTTTCATTTGGAATTTCTTGTTGCATGCTTGGTAATTGTAATTGATCAATGTGTATTTAATAACATTTTAGGTTTGAGCACTGAACTAGACGCTTTGGCAAGCTACAGTGAGATTGTTCCTGATACTGTTATTTTTGATGACTTTGAGAGGTTAAATTTTACAAAACTGGAATTGGTTTGATTATGTTTTGATTCGTTGAAATGTTTGACTATTGTAAATTAGACTAACTTCTGCTAGCGCAGGTTTCCTCCAACTGCTGCCACTGTTAGCCCGTCTCTCATTTTAGGTATCTGCAGTCTTCCGGATACCACATTCAGGGTAAGGATCTCATTTCCCAAGTCAATGTATATTGGGGTTTTTTCAGAAGTTTTATGATATCTTCATTTATATGCACATGCAAAGAGTTCCAATTTAATAAAGTTTGATACTTTGGTGGTTCATATTTAACTCTCCATTGAATGTACCCTCCTTAGTGAAGAACACTTTTGCTCGCCAAATTGTAGATTTGAGGGATAAAATTTGAACTTTTGGGAAATTTAAGATTAATTTTATAAATAAGATCAAGAGGAAAGTAGTAAGGAATTTGACCCGAAAGTTCCTTTTGGGACAAATCACTTCCCCTCAAGTTCCCGATTAAATCAAAATGACCGAGAAGTTCTTATGCAGTATTATTATATTCACTCATATGTGAATATAATAATGCATCTATAATACAACATGGTGGATGAACTTATCGGACATTTTGATATTTTTTTAGAACTTCCCGGTCACTCTCCCAGGTAGTAATCTTTGGGTGGAGCGGAGGTGTATTTAGGTAGTACATCACTACACTCGATAGCTGTTGAGTTTAGCTAGCGTGTTTGTCTGTGTGGATTATTGTATCTCAGTATGACGTGGTGTAAGCTTACGCTTGTGCAACAAGGCCTAGGATGTTTATTCACTTGTTTAGAGGATTACATTTCTTGAAGAGATTTTAATTTGAAACTCAAAGTCATGAAGTGATACTCTATAAATAGAAGGGCAAAAGCAAGGAAAATTGAGCTATAGCTTAACCTATTAAGTGATTTCATCATCTTATCTGTTGTGGAGGGAGAGAGATGGAGGTTGTTCTTAACTTAAATCAACTTAATGTTAGTCTCAATCACTTGAAGTCGGCTACTTGAACACTTTTCCCAGTCATGCTGATCCAAAGCAAGTTCATCACATGCAAGATGCATCACACTTGTTCACATTACACTATTTATGGTCTAGTAGATGTTGATAGATCTTCTATCCGTAACAGGCGCAGTAAGCGCTTTACGTTCTGTGTCCAAACCATCTCAAGGAATTTCTATCATTCTACATGCTGTTTGGTGGATTTTTTGTTATCTCATGAAGTTATTCATTACGGACTGTATCTCTCCTAGTTTTACCATAAAGCCATCTCAACATCCGCATCTGAGCTTAGGATGACTACCGAGAAAGAGTTATTGGAAGTTTCTAGTTATTATGAAATCACAATGTTATCCAAATCACAATGTTATCCACCATTTTTAAAGGCCTTCCAACTTAAGCATGTCCAGTTTTGTAGCTAGCTCACCAGCAATGAATGCACCTGCTCTCTGATGACAAAGAGTGCTGGTTTAGATCTCCTGCAGTCTTATAATTTTCTCTTCATGATGTGGAGAGTCTCGAAGTTTGTTATGCTTCCCAGGATAAGGACATTGCAGCACATAAAAGTACTCGAGGCAAAAAAAAAAAAAAAAAAAAAAAAAACTAGGATTCTAGAAACTTGTTATTAGAGCCTGCCAGCAGTATTTTCTTCAGTTTGAGGAAAAACTTTCTTTTAGAACCCTTTTATGTCATACCACTTGTTATCCAGTTCTTGAGCTAAATTTCATGAGACAGTCTAGATTCAGGTACATTTGTTGTCTATGTAAAGCTGTTTTGAGTGTCATGTGCGCTATTTTATCAGGTATTGAAGCTTTTCAAGGTTTACTTTCTGCATGTCTCTCATGTTCTGTACAATTTGATGTTGGCGGACAACTTACACATATCATCTAACTAGTATTCCTTTATGCATTCATTTCTGCAGGGTTCTGTGGACACTGCATTGGCAGATAGGGAATGTAATGGTTTAGGGAGCCCAGATGTTCGAATGTCATGTTTTGTTAACAAGGTAGGTCTCTTTCTGGATTGGTTAATTTTACTTAACAACTCTGCCTTTTCACAACTCATGAGTACAATCCAAATGATAGGCTTTGGTAAATGTTGGTGCGGACCTGGCAAAACTAGTCCCAGGCCGGGTTTCAACTGAAGTGGATGCTCGTCTTGCTTATGACACACATGGCATAGTCAGGAAGGTATTGCTGTTACTATTTGACAATTTTTATTGTTGTCTTGAATATGTGTGTATGTGCGTGTGTGTACCCTTTATCAGTTGTAGGCTTACAGTTATGATATTTTCATTTGATAGCATCAAGTTTAAAATTGACTGCTCTTTCTCACTTCATTTGAGCATTTGATCATTCTTTCACCTGATAACTGCAAAGTTAAATGGCTATCAGTGACTAGAAATGTGATACAAGTATGATATAAATGCCCAAGTACGGAATAGATCATGAAATGTTAGATGCTGGATCAGACTTACTCTGAATGGTGCCAATTTTGAACCATGTTCGACCAGCTATTCGTTGGGCTAAACTAACTGCATTACAATATTCTATTTTCATTGCAATGAACATGTTATACGTTTAGCTATGTGATTTCACTTGGCTTCTCTTGCACTACATTGCTGAAGAACGTATATGCAGTTATTGATTCATCCAATTATCCCTTTGGTATACTTGTACAACATTTCTAACATGTTTTGTGCGTGTGTAAACATATATGTATGTGTGTGTGTGTGTGTGTGTGTGGAGCTCCGTGGGCCTGACTTATATGAGTTTATTGTGATATGTAGGTGCATGACCTGCTAAAATTGTACACAGACATTGATGTCCCTCCAGAGCGTTTATTGTTTAAAATTCCTTCAACTTGGCAAGTGAGTTCCTCACAAGAATATTTACATGGTTTATTTGAGAGTTCATCACAGATGGAAGCTGATTAAATTTTGTTCAGGGAATTGAAGCATCAAGAATACTGGAATCAGAGGGAATACAGACACATATGACTTTCGTCTACAGGTACGCCTATTGTCGTAGCTTATCCTTAGAGTTAACTTAGTCTCAGTTTACAAGTGAGGTATCCTTTTTATATTTTACATAGACAATACCATCTTATAGTCTCCTCTCACTGAAAATGATTATGCCTTTTTTTCACACTATATAAATGCTACAAAACATAGTCCTGAGTTAAATGTTAACTATTTTGCTTGTTCTTCTCCAGCTTTTCTCAAGCTGCAGCTGCTGCTCAAGCCGGTGCTTCTGTTATTCAGATATTTGTTGGTCGCCTTAGGGTAATATCTTTCTACTGACTTTTAAATGCAAGGGAAGGCGGTCTACATTAAGTCTACATCGACCCATCCCCTTCCCTAGACCCCACGCATAGTGGGAGCTCTTGTAGCACTAGGTTGCCCCCTTTTAACCTATAAAGTTTGTGCATTGGTGGTGTTGATATGTTTCTTTTGTCAGGATTGGGCACGCAGCCACAATGGTGATCCCGAGATAGAGGCTGCTCTAAAAAGAGGGGAAGATCCTGGGTTAGCTTTGGTAAGTTAAATTTACTGTTTTGGTTCCTCATTTATATAAGAATGCAGTAAGATTATGCCATCTTTGTTATAGAATATACATAGCTTGTAGCAGACTGAATTCTTTTACATCTTTGGATGGCTTTCATATGACCATGTATTTCTACATCATGTTTGGAATTTTTGGATGCATTAACTTCCTTGGTAGACTATCATTTATTTAACTATGTTTACTTTCTAGATTTATTAAATAGTCATCAGAGTATAAAATGTATCATTTCAGGTGACAAAAGCGTACAATTACATTCACAAGTATGGGCATAAATCAAAATTGATGGTCGCATCCATAAGGAACAAACAAGACGTGTTCAATGTTTTGGGGTAGGGATCTACTCTCTTTCGATTTATTTTCCTTACTTTCCCGTTGTCTACCCCAAGAATGATCATTTCTAATTGTAAAAACTTCTACTTTCAGGGTTGATTATATCATTACCCCATTGAAGATATTACAGTCTCTCAAGGAATCAGTGACTCCTCCTGACGAGAAGTACTCTTTCCTTCAAAGGCTCTCCCCACAGTCGGCTTCCGCCTACAACTTTAGTGACGAAGAGGTATGATTTCATCCAACTGTCCCATGTTTATCGCTTCTACTGTGTGCCATTTTGGTCAAACTCCGTTTCATCCACTATACTTTCAAGGTGTTTCACTTTTACTATTATAGTTGTTGTTCTTAAAAAATTATTTTACCATCACACCCCCAAAATTGCAGATTAAGGCGCAAATTCCGGGGTGGAATAGTAAATTTGTTCAAAGTACAGTTTTTTTTTTTCCTTTGAAAGAATATAAGTATACTGGTAAAAGGAAATACTCCCTCCGTCTCAAAATGTTTGTCCCATTTGACTTTTTTGTTGAACTTTGACCACAAATATATGACAATTTAATTATGTTCATGAAATTCTAAAAAATCCTATTGATTTACCATTAATAATATTATCAACAACAACTTTTAGAATTTCATGAACATGATTAATCTCTCATAAATTTGTGGTCAAAGTTCAAAAAAAAAGTCAAATGAGACAAACTTTTAGGTTTTAGTGTTTACTTGAACAATAGGAAACTTATGATTGCCTTCCAGAATTCAAACATTGTAGAAGTAAAATGCTAACTGCCCTTAAACTAGGTAATAAAACTTACTTGTCAGAATAAATTCTTAAAACATTGGTCTCTCTCTCTCTCTCTCTCTCTCTCTCTCTCTCTCACTCACTTTTCCCTAATAGTCAAGTGTTCAGATTACGGTGATAATCTCTTTGCTTACAAGAGATAAGGTTGCTCCATCCATTTAATCTGCTTCAAAAGATTATTTCAACAATTTTCTTCCATTTGCAGCTTGTTAAGTGGGACCAATATAGCTTTGCATCATCAATGGGACCTGCTTCGGTGGAACTTCTGACTGCTGGAATCGATGGCTACACAAACCAAGCAAAGAGGGTTGAAGAATATTTCGGCAAGATATGGCCACCCCCAAACGTCTAAAGTGCTTTCATAAATCTCCAAGGTGATCTTTTATTTGTTGAATAAGATCAAGCTTTCAGCCTCTTCTCGTAAACATTTGTTCGTCTCTATCTTTCATCTTCCTTAAACAAAATTTGTCAATCCTGTTGTTGGAACTTGTTGGATAAACGTTTGTTTTAAACGTGTAGTGTGTTGTTCATCCATGTTGTCCGATAATAATGAGATGAGACTCAATGTTTTGTGTTTCCAGGTTTAGACCCATTGAGAACGTATCTTCTGTCATGTTTGAATGACATCACAATAATGTCAGATTTAATAATCGTGAGCCGTTTGATCGCTAGTGATACAAATACAAAGTGTGATACTGAAAAAAAATCTGGTCTCACTTCTGTTTGTGTTGTTAGAAATTGTAAAACACTTATGTCTTCGCAAGCTTGGATTATGTAGGTGGAGATGACCAAACAGGCCCTAGCCCAACAGAAGAAAAGCCTGCTAGCCCGAGCCTGGTGCTTTGTGTGCCGGGTAACTCCATGATCCAGTGGGCCTATGGGTCGAGCTGGGAATAGGATATGTTAGAGAAAGAGAGTTACTATTTAAACCTCAAATACCTATTAGTATACCCCAAATGAAAAAATTGCAAAAATGCCATTGAGGTTAATTACTTCTTTACCCCTATTTTCATCTTCCCCTATTCCTCCATTAACTTTCACCCAACTACCATCCTCCTCTCTTCCATTAACTCTTTTACCACTCCACCATTTACCACCCCCACACACAACTACCATTCACCACTCCACCATTCACCACTCCACCATTTACCATCCTCTTCTTCACCCAACTACCATCCTCCTCTTCCAATCAAAAGTTCATGAATGAAATGGCAATCCAAGCAAATAATAATGTAATCTTCTTTACACTATCTCTTTATTTTACATTTTAATGCATTTAGTTTTAAAAAAAAAAAATGATTTTTGACGGGGTCGGCTCTGAGTGGCCGATTCTGGGCTTATAGTCGGTCATCTCTGGCCGACTCTGGGTAAGAATACACCCACACCCGGCCGACTATATTCAATATTTTCCGTCATACCCGGCCGACTTTAAGAACAAATTTCCACCACTGTTGGCCGACTTTTTAAATTTTACGCCACGCCGTGACTTTGTAGGAAAAAATAAGTCATCAATGGCCGACCCCAAATTTTTTCCACAAAACTTCCCTAATTGTTTCATTTATTTAATTTCAGTGTTCATTAGATGATGACAACTATGAATCTATTGATTTTGAGGCTATTTTAAGAGATTACACCGAAGAGTTCTCGGTGCCTACATATTTTTCCAATCGGGAAACGTGTTTCGATTGGGTTCGTAAAAAGGGAGAAGAGTATGAATTTGTTATGATTATAGGCCGGTCAGATAATCCTGGAAGCCGTAGATCGTACCCTCGAATGACGCTCGTATGCGAACGTTGGGGGACATACAAAGAGAAGCCAATCTCGCTATCGTCTCAAGAATCGATTGAAAATGAATTGAAAGGCAGAAAGAAAGAAAAACGAAAAAGTGGAACAAAGAAATGTGATTGTAAGTTTCAGTTGAATGCTAGACAAGTGAATGAAGATGGTCAATGGAAATTGAAAGTGATATGCGGCGTTCACAATCATCCAATTTATGACTCTATGCTTGGTCATTCGTATGCGGGAAGATTACAAAAAGATGAGGAGGATTATGTGATAGCAATGTCTAATGCAAATAGCCGACCGAAGGATATATTATGTGGCTTAAGAGCGCAATTTCCGGAAAACAAATCCACAGTACGAAATATCTATAATGCGCGCTTGAAGAACAAATCAATTGAGCAGGCAGGTCATACGCAAATGCAACAACTCATGTTTAGATTGAACGGTCATCGTTACCACTTTGAATATCGGCAATGCAAGCAGACTGGCCAAGTTAATTAGTTATTCTTCGCTCATCCGGATAGCATTAAATTGCTTAGAGCCTTTCCAAACATTTTATTTATGGATTGCACTTATAAGACAAATAGGTATAAGTTACCTTTGCTTGAGATTGTGGGGGTGACATCAACGAATATGACTTTCTTAGTTGCTGCCGTGTATTTAGAGGCTGAGAAAGAAGCAAACTACACGTGGGCATGCGAAGTATTGAAGTCTATGATGGACGAATCATGTATTCCTAATGTTATTGTGACCGATTGTGAGAAGGCTTTGATGAATTCAATTCGTCGGACGTTTCCAACTACAACTCATTTGCTTTGTCGATGTCATATTAGCAAAAATATTGTGACAAAATGTAAGAAAATGTTTGATAGGCAAGAGGAGTAGGAGTCGTTCATTCAGAGTTGGCATGCATTGGTTAAAGCTGATACAGAGACAGAGTTCAACGATGTTGCGGCGATTACCAAAAGATTTCAAGCATTACCCCGACGCGGTTGAGTATGTCATGAAACAATGGATTGTGCCATATAAAGAAAGATTTGTCTCATCTTTGGACAAATAAAGTTTTACACTTTGAAAACTTGACAACAAATAGGTACGTGAATCAAACTTTATTTTTGTTATATATATGAGTCTTATGTTTTGTATATATTCATGCTAATAGGGTGGAGAATCAAACTTTATTTTTGTTATATATAAGAGTCTTATATTTTGTATATATTCATGCTAATAGGGTGGAGAGTCAACATGCCTTGTTGAAGAAACAACTTCAATCGAGTCAGGGAGCGTTTGAGACTTGTTGGAAACAAATTCATACACTTATTGAGTCATCTCATGTTGCAATTATTGCCTCATTCGAAAAAAGCAAGACGGTGGTACAACATAGATTCAAACAACCGTTATGGAGCGAGATTAGGGGTCGTGTGTCTATAAGTGCATTGAATTTGATTTACAACTCGTTGAATGATCTACTTGCCTTTTCATCTCCACGGATGCATACGCTCCAGATTGACCCCGCGGGTCCCACCTTGCTGTGAGTGGTGAAGTACGAAGATAGGTGCTGCTCAAATCACATCTAAAATCCGGAAATCTCTCATACACCCATGATCGCAAAGAAAGTCAAGTATCCAGATATCCGATTGCAATTATACCTCGAAGCTTTTCCAAGTCGGTAAAGGTATGCTAAAGCTCAGCACCCCAAGCATATTTTCCTATCATTTCCTCGTCTCTAAAAAAATTCAAATATCTCACATTCACACAAGTCCCGGTCTTATCAAGAAAGATTGTGCACCCCAACACGTAAAAGATAGGCTTTGGCTGAGGCAGCTTTTCGTGGGTCAGGCGAAGACATTTCCGGAGAGAACTTTTTTTTCAGCCAATCAAGACTTACCTTTCCACTACCTCTCTTGAGTAAGCCTTCGCTAGCCTGTTTTTTATTCACCCCTAAAACCTGATGAATTATATCAACTGGTCCCACCTTAGAGTAAGAAGGATTCTCCAATAGTGGTTGCCCAAGCAAGGAGCCCCGTCAAGCAAAAGACATCTTCAAGGGTGATCGTCATTTCCCCAAATGGCAAATGGAAACTATTACTTTCCAAGTGCCATCGATCCGAGAATGCACGAATCAACGTCTTGTCCAAATGATCATGGACTCCATTTACTACTAAAAGAAGATTTGAATTACCTAGAATTTCCGAATCCGTGCTAGCCATATTCTCAAAATCCAACTCCCATTGCTTCAACTTCGCCACATGGTTAATACATTTGAAGTTGCGCACATCACGTCCTTGCCATATCATCCCCGCCACATGATTTTCATATGATAATAATAAATCTTTACACACCGGCCACCAGAAAACCCGCATCTGCTTCTTCTTCATCCTCATTTTCTTCTTCTCGTTCCGGTACATATGTCATTTGATTTTCATTAGTATTTGGTGGAGATGTTTCCATACTATCTATATTCTCACCTTCATCCTCAGTTTCAGAATCACCATCCTGCTCAAATTGTCTAGCATTTGAACTATCTCCTCGATGCAACATCTCCTCACGCAACCTCTCTTCCCGTTCCCTCTCTTCCCGTTCCCTCTCTACCCGTTCCCTTCTGGCAGAGGCAGTGGTCTTTTTCCCTCTAATAAATTGTTTAACTGCAATAAACATCAAATGAATAATCAATTCTAAGCCAATTATCAAAATTTCTAAAATCAAAAATGAAGAACTACATTAACAAAAATCATATACATAGTCTTTCTAAACACAAAAAAAAAAATAAAAAATAAATAAAAAATAAAAAATGAGAGACAAAAATCATATACATAGTCTTTCTAAACACAAAAAAAATTAAAAAAAAATAAAAAATAAAAAATAAGAGGGTCGGCAGGAACCAGTTGATTTTATACGTAAAAGTCACGGTGACTGAAAAATGAGGCAAAAGTCGGCCTGGGGTTTGAGAATTTTTTGCCCAGAGTCGGTCGTGTCTGGCCGACTATCTACCCAGAGTCGGCAGACACTGGCCGACCCACGTAAGATCCAGATTTCGACCAAGGATTTACAAATTGAGCTTATACCAACAATATTTCCATGAAATCAAGCATGAAAACTAAACAATTTGACTAAATTTGTAACGATATTACAAAAAACGAAACCCTAAAAAGAAATTTGTGCTTACCTTTTTCACCAAGGCTTGACATTGTTGTTGTTGTTGTTGTTGAATGTTCTTCTTGTTCTTCTTCTTCTCTTTCACTCTCTCTCTCTCTCTACACCGTGTTCTTCTTATCTCTCTACCCGTTTCTTCTTCTCTCTCTCTAAAAAGGCCGGTCAAATGGAAATGGGGGTGGGTGAAAATTGGAATATGATAAAGGGGTGACATTAAGGGTATAAAGGGAAAGTAAAGGGGTGTGTGCAATTTATTTGGAGGTGATATTAATAATAGGGTATACTAATAGGTATTTGGGGTTTAAATAGTAACTCTCAGAAATCTCATATGTTATTGGAGCTCGGCCTGGTCATAAAGTCTCTCTTTTCTAAAAATATGAAATGATGAAAATATCCCTGAATTGAAATAGTGTTGTAGTATTTGTCAAACTGCAAAATAATGTGTGAAATTTTTGTCAATAATTTTTTTAAAACTAAAGTCGCAAAAACAAAAAAAAAAAAACTCTTACAAAATCTTGTTTACAAGTAGTATTGTCAAAAAGTGTTCGGATATTGTATTTGTAGGTCCCACAATTAATTAATTCAATATTCAATCAAGTTTAATCTAATAAGCCAAAATCTTACAAAAAAATGAGTTATTTCTTAAATTTAGAAAAAACTTGTTTTGATTCTCCCGCTAGTGTCAGTGTTAGAGTAATAAAGTGTCAGTGTAAAAAGTGCAGTGCATGTATTATTAATTGTCAGTGTAAAAAATTACCAGTGTTAGTGTAACAAAGTGTCAGTGTAAAGAGTGTCAGTGTATGTATTATTAAGTGCCAGTGTTAGTGTAAAAAAATGTCAGTGTTAGTTTAATAAAGTGTCAGTGTTAGTGTAACAAAATGCCAGTGTAAAGATTGTCAGTGCATGTATTATTAAGTGTTAGTGGTGTTAGTGTAAAAAAGTGCAAGTGTTAGTGTAACAAAGTGTCATTGTTAGTGTAACAACGTGTAAGTGTAAAGAGTGTCGGTGCATGTATTATTAAGTGTCAGTGTAAAAATGATATTTTCTTAAACTTACAAAAAATGCATTTTTTTTTTAGACTAGCTCTTAATATAATAATAATAATAATAATAATTTAATTTTTTTTTTTTTTTAAAAAAGCTTTCATTTTAGAACGTCTTACTTTTTATTTTTCTTTTTTCAATAAGACTTTAAGACTACCTACAATGGTAGAATGAAATAAGAGATGAAATGGAATTCATTCAGCCGAGGTAGTTCAATGGTTAGTTGAAAGTGGGTTGAATTAATTGGTGGGATGAAAAGTTTCATCCCGGTTGAAAGTGTATTTTTTTTTTTTAAACTGCCATGTGTCAATGTTTCGTTGGTCCGTATTTTATCATTTTTCACCCAATTATTTAAGCTCAATTATCTCATAATAAATGATTTAAAAATAAAAATAAAAATTCACCAAAATTCATTATTTTTTTTCCCTACAAATTGATATAAGTTTCATTTGATTTGGACACAAAAAAAAATACTTAGTTTTCAATTTGGGCTGAATTATTACCTAGTAAATTATTATTTTTTTAATTTTTTTTTCACCAAAATTCATCATTTTTTTCCCTACAAATTGATATAAGTTTCATTTGATTTGGACACAAAAAAAAAATACTTAGTTTTCAATTTGGGCTGAATTATTACCTAGTAAATTATTATTTTTTTTTAATTTTTTTTTCACCAAAATTCATCATTTTTTTTCCCTACAAATCGATATAAGTTTCATTTGATTTGGACACAAAAAAAAAAAAAAAAATACTTAGTTTTCAATTTGGGCTGAATTATTACCTAGTAAATTATTATTTTTTTTATTTTTTTTTCACCAAAATTCATCATTTTTTTCCCTACAAATCGATATAAGTTTCATTTGATTTGGACAAAAAAAAAACTTAGCTTTCAATTTGGGCTGAATTATTACCTAGTAAATTAATTTTTTTTTTAATTTTTTTTCACCAAAAATCATCATTTTTTTTCCCTACAAATTGATATAAGTTTCATTTGATTTGGACACAAAAAAAAATACTTAGTTTTCAATTTGGGCTGAATTATTACCTAGTAAATTATTATTTTTTTTAATTATTTTTTTCACCAAAATTCATCATTTTTTTTCCCTACAAATTGATATAAGTTTCATTTGATTTGGACACAAAAAAAAATACTTAGTTTTCAATTTGGGCTGAATTATTACCTAGTAAATTATTTTTTTTTAATTTTTTTTTCACCAAAATTCATCATTTTTTTTCCCTACAAATTGATATAAGTTTCATTTGATTTGGACACAAAAAAAAAACACTCACTTTTCAAAAACAGAAAATATAAATAAAATAAAAGTGGTGGGGTATAGAATGATGAGTTGGAAGGAGTTGAAATTTAATTTAAGTTAACCATTGGAGTGGAGGTAGATGAAATGGATAGATGAAATATTAGGTAGATAAGAAAAAGTGTAAAAAGTGTTAGATGAAATGTGGGAGTGGGATGAAACCACTGTGGATAGTCTAATTAGTATAGCAAACAAAGTTGAGTGTGACACATTGTTAGACTTAGTCGTCAGAGCAACAAGAGCCTCTAATTAACAAATTGAAAACAATTATTAGACTCTTGTCTCTGAAAATGTCCCTCATCAGTATCACAACACATGGCTTGACTAAGTTGGTCCACAACCCGAACCTCTTATTAAATTACAAATTATTAGGTGTACCTTATTCTTTAATCATTTCTGTCCCATAACATGTCACTAAGGCTTTGTTTTGTTGTTGTGTTGATACCATGTATGAAAATTAAAAAAAATATATGAGTATATTAATATGAACTAGGTATGTGAGTAAGAAAAATTAAGTGGAAAAGAGAAAGTACGATAGAAAATGGTAAATGGAATGGAATGGACTGTTGTTGGGGCATGAAACCGTTGCAACAATATATTTGCTGCAACGCTTCAATATAAAAATTTCACAACAAATATAAACAGTCTATTATACAATATAAAAATTGGAGAAGAACCGTAAAAATAAATTATTTTTTACATTACCTTGTACAATTTTTCACATGCACTGAATTTTTACATTACTCCCTCTGTCCCACCCATGTGAATGTAGACTTATTTTATTTTTTGTTTGTTATACGTGAGTGTAGACTATCTAAAATTATATTTTTTATTATTTTATATTCAATAAAATCCACATTTCATACTAACAACAACAATCAACTTACTATTCCCCCACTCATGTCTCTCCTATTTTACTCTTTATACTCACAACACTTTTTTCACTCATTCACTCTATTATACTATTATTTTATAATTATTTTGTTTTAAAATTTTAGTCCACACGCACGTGGAAATGAGGGAATATATTTTAGTACAAAAATGTATTTTTACATTTCTTCAAAATATTTAATATTTAGTATACTATTTAAATTTTGTTGTGGGATTTTTATAGATGAAGCGTCTGCCGCTAACAAGATGATGTAGTAGTTCGTAATTCATTGTTGTTATTATGACAAGTGATCCCATTCAATAAGAAAATAATTGGGTATTTTGGCTAATATCACTTGTTATACACAAATCAAAAGAAAAATGAATTTCACTTGTTGTTATGAAACAGAGGGAGTATAGTCTACTAGTTTATGGATTGGTTATACAACAATAAAATTGTTCTAAAAAATTTTCTTATTCATAAATGTAATTTTACTTTTGTATATAACTAAATGAAAAGTGCGACATTCATTATTATACGTTACTCCCTCCGTCCCAGCCCAAAAGGCACAAAATCAACCTGGCACGAAAATTAAGGAAAGTGATGTAGGAAAGAGAAAAAGTTTAAATGTTGTGAGTATGAAAAATTAAATAGGAGAGAGAATGAGTGGGAGGGATAGTTAGGAGAGAGAATGTTGTGAGTGTAAAAGTAAAGTATGAGAGAGAATGAGTGGGTGAAATAGTAATAAAATTTTTCTTTTTGGGACTGTGCCTTTTTAAATGGGACATCCAAAAAGAAAATTTGTGCCTTTTCGACCGGGGCGGAGGGAGTATAAGCTAAGGATTATGAGTTCACCCTTGATATACATGTAAGAATTTCGGTGATCTAATTGTTGTGACAGGGTTATCTGTTTTTTTGTGGATGATAATGCATGTGAAGTTGAAGTATGCATGTGGGTTGTACCATACCTTCCTTAGTTGCTTGGAAATTTAGGAAAGGTTCATGTGGATAAAGAACATTAAGAAATTAAATCATTTGTTATTCAAATTATGGCCTAGTTTAGTTTAGTTTAATTTAGTTTAGTTTAGTTAGGTTCTTGTTATTGGGTATGTGTCATTTGTTATTGGAAATTATTGTAATTAATGACATTTTGGGTTTAGTGGAAGTATTATGAAAGGTAAGTAATCATAATTATTCTCTAGGTTAAATGTAGTTTGATTGTGTATGTGGTGGGAACAAGGTGTGCCTGATGGTGTACCGGCATCATTCAATTTTATTTTTTTTACAAAACGACGTCGTTTTTGCTTAGAAAAAAAAAAGGAATAATAGATAATTTGGAACGCTGAAGAAGCGAGCGACCGCCGGTGAGCAGCTGGGCGACCGCCCACAAAGAAATCTCAAAAAATCACAAGTTGTTGTACGAGTGGGCGACCACCGGGAAGAAATGGATACCACCAATAGCTTAGGTGTAGATCCGCCACTGGGTGGGAATACTATGTTGTCTTTTTTTGGTGTTTTCATGAATTAATGAACTCGCTACTGAAAGTAACATTAAGGTTTATTTTTCATTTAGATGGCGAGGAATATTCGAGGAATATTCGTTAACTATTGGAAAAAAATATTAATGTTTAGTTACTGTATGAGTTATCGACATCCGATTTCCCTTCCTATGTAATGTCAGGGGTTAGAATTTTACCAAGTTTCTAGCAATTAAAAATGTCACTCTTGTAATCTTGTAATAGATTAGGTAAAAAAAAAAAAGGTTAGTGAGTAGTACCAAAGCACAAATAAGGTTTTATTTGACGTGGCATCTATATAACCTTGAGATAATTAATCCTATTAGAGTTATCCATTAATATTTGCTATGATAATGAAGCATAATAATGTTAAGACAAGAATGTCCTTTAACTAGGTAATTGACAAAATTAATGCCTCATCTACTATGTTGTATATTGGTGCACTTTTGTTTTACTAATTGAAAAGGTAAGAGACAAATACTCATTGGCAGCAATTATAAGCAAAAATAACAATTTTTATAAAGATTAAAAATATAGTTAAAGTTGTTTAATGGTCTTAATTTTATAAACAAAATTTTGTTAAAATTACTAATATATTCACATATTAAATACTTGTGTTTGAAAAATAAATAAAAGGCACCAGCTTTTGACAATGTCCCTAATAAATTTATTTGTTAAAATGTGTTGATGTTTATATAAAAAACATGTGTCAGTAGTGATAGTGTTTATAAGTGTCATTTCTAGTTTTAAAGAATACTGTCGATGTTAAATAGTGCTAATGTTTGTATTTATTAGAAAAATTATCAGAATACTCGTGTTAGTATTAAACGGTGACAATACTCGTGTTAGTATTAAACGGTGACAGTGTTTGACAACATCCTAATAAATTCACTAAGAAACACGACACATGGCTTCACTAAGTTGGTCCACAACCTCAACCTCCTATAAAATTACAAATAATTAGGTGTCCCTTATTCTTTAATCATACTTCTAAAAATTATGACTGAGATGACATTTTCTTGAAATTAAATTATTATTATTTGTCTTAAAAAATAAACGATTATGATTGGTTCACCCTTGATCTACATGTAACAATTTCAGTGATCCAAATTTTAAGTTTTTCTGTGGATGATGGAGTTTGCATATGAGTTGGTACCATACATCATTAGTTGCTTGCAACTTTAGGAAAGGTTCACTTCATGTGGCTAAGAACATTATTTGTCAATCAAATTATGTTTAGGTTATTGCTGTTGGCTATTTGTCATTTGTTTTTATTGGAAATTATTGTATTGACATTTTGGGTTTGGGAGACAAAATGGTATTTATTATAGCTGGAAATTAATCATGATTTTGTGTTGATGATGCCAAAATCGTCAAAACAGCCCAAATCCAAGCGATGATTGCTCCGGTGATTGCAAGGCCTGAAAATAAGAGAAAACACGTAAACTAAGCCGGGGCGGATCCGGCTAAAGGCCCTCCGGCGTGAGAGTAAGTTTACGGTTTGTATGTAAGAAAACAAATGGACAGAGTTTTCCCAATGTAAAAAGTGACGTACCCAATAATGAGCCATGGGGCTTGTATTTATAAGGATGGATTGATAGAATCCATGTTGAAATAAACTTGTAAAGAGATAAGATGTAATCTTAAGAGAATTACATCTGTTAAGGAGTCATTGTTTGACTTGGATTGGTGTAGCTGATTACAATCTGGATTGAATCATGAACGTGTAATCCTTGTTGTATAAGGATTGTATGTTCTGCTAACCGGAACGCCGAGGAACACAAATGTTTTACCTCGGCCTTAACAAATAGACCGAGGTAAGTGATTCTGCTTCCTCGTCATTTGGGGATTGGCCGGTACGGAGATATGCCGAGGTAAATGATTTATTTTCCTCGTCATGATGGAGAATGCCGAGGTAAGAACTTTAGTTTCCTCGTCTCTTGCTGCATAACGGCCCAAACATGTTGACATAAGGCTGAGATAAACGTTCCTTGTCATATGAGGAAGACCCTACTCGGCCCTGATACTTGGTTATTTAGATAATATTCATGGCCCAATTCAATTAGGCCCAGCTTGAGCAAACCCATATTCGTATCTCGATTTATACTGTTTCAGCTGGCCCCCGACTTTCTAGCTCGGATTAGGACGAGTAGAAAGTCATCTCGTCCTCGTCATATGGAATACGAACGATTTTGACACGTGTCCTCGGCTGCCGCTTCATATAACCGACGGTTGCCATTGGGGCCCCCGGTCTTGTCACGCCTTGAAACCGTCAATTCACATTTAATTCTTGGGGCGCCAGACCCGGAATGTTAACTTTACCTACGGGTTTAACCCGATTGAGGGGTATAAAAGCTAAATCCTTCTCATTTTACTCTTTACAAACCCCAAATACTCGAGAGCAATTGCCAAGGTTCAGCGACGATAATTCCGGCGACCTTGATCTTGTTCGACCCAGCTTCCGGCGAGCTAGCTTTCGTTGTGATTCCATCAACCTCTTCAAACTCGTGTATGAAATTTATCCCCTTTTTGTGCATTTTGAATCTGATTTCCATCTTCTTAGGGTTTGTTGGGAAGGATCTTGAACACACCAAGAACTGGCAAACCTCCATTGTTAAAGAATGAAGCTTTTCTTCATCAATTCAAAAACTTCAAACTTTTTGATTTTCATTGTATTTTATATGGACTTTCTTGAATATTGAATGAACTTCCCTTTATTTTTGATTCCCTTAGAAATGGCTCGCTCTGGGACCATTCTCCCCGATTCCGTTATGGATATCATACTGGAAATTTGAGGGTCTATCGTAGAGAGAGAGGTCCATGGTTGATGCTCACTCTGGATGATGTAAGCAAGCAGTTAAGAGGTTATGGTCGAACTCGTCTATTCCTCCAATACCCTGACTCCACAAGAATAGATAGGATCGAGTCCGGTTCACCCAACATTATAGTTTTTGAGGATAGGGCCGAGATGATGGAGCACATCGATCCGTTCTACCCGCCTCTGATCGCGAAGTGCGTGAGCGCCTGAGAGGTACGGCTCCCTCCTCGGCCTTATTAAATGACGAGGAGGGGAATCTCCCTTCCCCGTCCTAAATCAGTCATGGATGAGGTCACTAATTTTGTCTCCTCGTCTTTATGCAGATATGACGGGAAGAGAAGGAGAACCCTCCTCGTCTACTCAGATAGTTGATGCTTTCATGGATGAAGCACAAACTGATGGCCGGTTGGCCCGAAGAAGAGGAGGCCGAGGACGAGGAGGCCAAGGATTAGGACAAAGGCAAGAGAGGACCCCAAGAGCCGGGGATCCCACGCCGGAAAAGCTATACTCCAAGTACGGGGTAGACAAAGCCGAGTACAAAGCTAACTTATATGGGCCACATGGAGTCAAGACAAAGAAGGAAGAGGACGACTTTTACTATAACCAAGACTTTGTCCACTTCTACTTCAAACAATTCCAACAAGGACTTCGTCTTCCCCGGATCCTTTCATTTGCGAATTTCTAGACGACGTGAGGGCGGTGCCGGCCATGCTAGAGCCAATGGTACCGGGTTCTTGTCGCGCCTTCATCATCCTTCGCCGTAGCTTAGTGGTACGAGCCAACCATGGGAGCCTTTAGGCATTTCTACCATGTTCAATTTGTCAAGGAGAGCTGGCTCCTCGTCATCAAGAGTGCATCTAGGAAACCAAAGTTGCTCCTCCCAATGTCTAGCAAAGTTGCTGGGTTGGGATAACCACGTTATAAGGGCGGAGAGCCGCCAAGGATGGGAGTTCCAGCCTCCTTGTAAAGGTCCAACTTCTTCGTTCCCCGTCCAACAATATGAATGGACCAAGGACTTGATTAAACGCCTAGAAGAATTTGCCGAGGTGGGGGTCCTCGATTGGTCGTTGATTGAGTCCTCTGACCATTATTACATTCAAAGTGGGTTTGATGCCGGGGAAGAAGGACGGGGTATCTCCCCTTGTCACCGTAAAGAGGGGGAGACGCTTCAATGACTGGACAATTCACCCCGGCTTAGTGTTCCACGAGGATTGCATTACGTGCAAGACTGAACGTCCCCGGGACCAATGTTTGAAAGCCATCGACATAGTTGGACGTAAATGTTTCTTTTTTACTTGGTACCTTTTAAATGCTTGTTACCTCTGCCCGTATTTAACTCTTTCCTCGTCCTTGCAGATCTAACCGCCGAGGAAGAGGAAGCTATAGCCATGGAGAGACTAAGTCCCCAAGAGCTAGTGAAGAGGAAGAGGAGGCTGAGCAAGAAGGCCGCCTTGGTAGAAAGGAGGGAGGATGCCAATGCCCGTAACCTCATCCTCAATGTTCAGGATGACCAACCCCTTCCCCTTAAATTACACGGGGAAGTGAATGCCGAGGAACCGGCGGCTGACGATCAAACCAATCCATCAACTGCAGAGGGGCATAGCCTCCATGTTGATGCCGAGGAAGAGGCGACCGAGGAAACTAGCCTCGTCCAAAGGAGATCGTGCTCCAAAAGAACGCCAACCGTTAGCGCCGAGGAGCTCATGGCGCTAAAAGGGCAAGCGCGCCGCAGCCCCCAACGTTGATGCTCCCCTCCTCTATCCGTTCAAACTATCAAGACTGCTGAGGAGGTCGACGAGCCGGCCAAAAGTATGTCCCTCAATGTTCCTCGTCTTAAGGGACTTCCCTGCTGGCAAGGGAGGGACCCTTGGTAAGATTGGGCCGTGCTCCCATTCAGAGGGCCATGGACGAGGAAGCTTACGAGACCTTCTGTAAAGAGGCTCCCAACGAGGACACCTTGCTCTGCCACAAGGGACTCTTGATTGCTGAGGTAAATGTTGGTCCTTTTCTTGTTTATCGCCTTGATGTTTCGCTTACCTTTCTAATAATGATTTATCTTTCAGTTGGCTTCTGTCACGGCGTACGAGAATGTACTAGCCAAGAAGAAGACAAGGCGCCTGAATGAGGCCAAGGCTGCCCAAGCGAAGAGCGAAAATGATAAGGCTTCCTTGGCTAAACTTTTAAAGGCCAAGGACGCTGAACTTGTGGCAGCTAAGGCCAAGGTGGAGGCCGAAGTGAAAAGGGCCGAGGAAGAAAAGGCCAAGGCTGAGGAACATCTCCGTCTTAAGGAAGAAGAGCTTGCCTAGGCAAAGGCTGATAAGGCTGAGCTTCAAACCAAGGCCGATGAAGCTGAGGCCAAATGCCGGGGATTAGAAGCTACCCTCCCAGCTAGGGAGGAAGAGGCCGTAGCTCTGCCTCAAGGAGAGCTCGGCTTTCAAGGAACCGATGATGGCCGCCGGCCTTCAGAGAGGCCGTGGACGAGCAAACGGCCACCATGTTTGAAGATGGCTATCTTCATTTGGCCTGGAGCATTTTGGCTGATCCTTCCACCGGTCTGGACATTAATAAGGTTGCCCAGCTAATTTGCAGGGATCAATATGCCGAGGAAGTCGTGGCTCTCCATCACTGTCCCCTATTCTCGAAAGCAACTTGGAGCCGATGGCCGCCAAGGATGCTCATGCTTGCAGGAAGTGTGGAGGCCGGCCTCGTTGTCCCCGGCAATATTAAAGACTCCGGTGGAGGCGATCCAGGACGCTGAAGAGCCCGAGGTCATAGAAGCCGAGGTGGAAGGAGGGACCGAGGAAAATAATGCCTTCACTGAACAAACGGTCCTTCCTCCCCCCGGCACTATCACTGAAGACTGGCTGGAAAAGCCTTTCGATGACATGCACCAATCTTAGGATAGCTTTTTTTTCCTTTGTTTTCTGTAATAGATGGTAGGGCTTTTGTAATTTTCTTGAATATCAATGAAAATCCTTGTTATGATTCGTGTTATTTCCATAGCTCATATTTTTGTATGCTAGGCCGAGGCACTAGACTTAAGAAGTCAGATCCAAGGAAGGTTCCTTGCTCCCGATGTTGGGCAAAGTGGTTAGGCCGAGGAAATACTCCTCGCTTTAACTATGCTCTTTAGTTATTTAGGCCGAGGAGGGTCTCCTCGGGCCGTAGAAGTGTTGTAATCCCGAATCGAGTAGACTCTACGGTAGGAGGTTTGTCAAGCCATTAGGCCGAGGAAAGTCCCTGGCCTCACCGTTAGTCTCCTAAGTCAAGGTGGACCTCGACCGAAGTGTTGTAAGCCATCGTGCCAAGGAGGTTCCTGGTCTTGGCCGCCAGTATCCCGAGTCAAGGTGCGACCTCGACAGATGTGTTGTAAGCCATCGTGCCAAGCGTGGTCCTCGTCTGCCGTTGGTATCCCGAGTCAAGGTGCGACCTCGACAGATGTGTTGTAAGCCATCGTGCCAAGGTGGTCCTCGTCTGGGCCGCTTGGTATCCCGAGTCAAGGGCGACCTCGACAGATGTGTTGTAAGCCATCGTGCCAAGCGTGGTCCCTTGGTCTTGGCCGTTTGGTATCCCGAGTCAAGGCGGACCTCGACAGATGTGTTGTAAGCCATCGTGCCGCGGTCCTCGTCTGCCGTTTGGTATCCCGAGTCAAGGCGGGCCCTCGACAGACGTGTTGCATGTAAGAGTCTGGGATGCGCCCTCATCTTCGATGTCTCGTATGAAGAGTTGATAGTTGTTTGGCATGCCGGAAGAGATCAAGTTTTCATAAAACCGAAATGCGATTACAACTAACCGCAAACCTATCAACTAATCAAAACTAAAAGACAGGAAATAAGAAACTAATCTATTGTACGATAAACTAGACTAGCGATAGTATTTTCTAAGGTTGTCTGAGTGCCAGTGGATGCTTGAGGTCCTTCCCATCCTCGGTCTTCAATCCGTAGGTCCCTTCTCGAATGACTTGAGTGATGATATAGGGACCTTCCCAATTGGGGAGAGCTTGTTCTGTTCGTCTTTCGTCCAAGAGCTTCAATTTTTCTCGAGTACCCAATCGCCTACTTGGAATACTCTTCCGATGACCCTCTTATCATGATACGCCTTGGTCCTTTGTTTGTAATTCACCATCCTCATCTCGTGCAGCCTAGTCGTTTCTCATCTATCGTGTCCAGGTCCAGGAGCCTATTGACCTTGCTGACTTGCTCATCGTAATGGGAATTTCTCACCGTAGGGATGGCCATCTCCGCCGGTGCCATAGCCTCGAACCGAAGGTTAGTGCGAATGGGGTTTCCATGGCCCCTCGGTGAGTCAGGCGAATGCCCCATAAGGCTAGGGAAGTTCGCCCAACCATCTACCCTCGCGTCCTTCAAGGTTCTTGAGGGCGGTTAGGACCGCTTTGTTTGCCGCTTCGCTTGGCCATTGCCTTGTGGTCTCGCTAACCGAAGATTTTGCATGGCGGACTTTTACTCTTCCCAACTCGTAGTGAATGCCGTGGAGAATTGCACCATGATCGAGACAATTGTATGTGGGAGGCCGAATCCGCACCCGATGTTGTCATGGACAAAGTTGATCGCGTTCTTCTCGTTATCTTGGCTAATGCCTTGGCTTCTATCCACTTGGAGAAGTAATCACCGCCTACTATCACGTACTTGCAATTACCACGGGCGGGAGGGAAGGGTCCGATGATATCGATCCCCCACATATCAAACGGCCACGTAGGTATTACAAGTGTTTGCTCAACCGCCGTAGTCTAGGAATGTCGAGAACCTGCACTTGTCACATTTTCGAACATAGGTGTGCGCGTCTTCCCTCAGTTTGGCCAATAGTACCCTAGTGATATGATTTTGTCGCCTAAGGTTCTGCCCCCGGTGTCCGCCGCAAACACCTTCATGTACTTCGCCAAGAGGTTCTCAATTTCCTTGGGATAGACACACCTTAGCAGGGGCTTTGTGAAAGATCTTCTAGAGGACTCCATTCATCACCACGAACCTTGGGGACCTCTTTTGATAAGCTTAGCTCGAACCTCGTCTTCTCGGTAGTTTTTCCTTCTCAATGTATTCAATGTAATCATCGATCCAAAGATCTATCTTCTCCATCTAGGAGCATGATTTGTAGTCTTTCGTATGTGTGTTCCTCGTAAAACCACATAAGGACCGGTCTTAGAGACATCCATGGTAGCCAATTTGGAAAGAACGTCTGCGACTCGGTTATCTTCCCCGCCAATTTGTTTGAGCTCGAAAACTCCATCTTCTTCGTCATATCTAGGACCAGTGTCTTTATACTGCAAGGGTGGGGTCTTGGGTATTATACTCTCCCTTTACTTGTTTGACAACGAGTCGGGAGTCGCAGAAGGCCGCCACCTTAGTCGCTCCATAGAAGGAGGCTAATTCAATGCCAAATATTAGAGCTTCATATTCCGCTTGATTATTGGAGGCAGTGGAACTTGAAACGGATGGCGTCTTGCGTATTATATTCTCCTTCCGGCTCGCTAACACAATTCCAGCCTCCGCTTCGTCCTTGGTGGCCGATCCGTCCGTATACGTGATCCAACAATGGATGGGAGTTCAATGGGAGAATCTTTATCCTCTCGGTGCGTTTTGCTTCCTAGAGGTGGGGAGATGCTCACCCATAAAGGCGCCTCGACCATGAAGTCAACCAAGGGCCGCGCCAGAGGGTCTTCCTTGGTTGGTAAGTGATATCGAACTCAAATGAGAGCGATGGACCAGCTTAAGGAGACGCCCTGAGCCGTCCAACTTATGTAGTATCTTCTTCAATGGTTCATTTGTGTACACGGTGATAGGATGTGCGTAAAAATAAGCACGTAGCTTCCTTGATGCAATGACTAGCGCGTATGCTATCTTCTCCACATTGAAGTATCTCGCTTTCCACGTCGATAGTGCTTTAGAGACATAGTAGACAAAGCTTTGAATTCCTTCGTCGTTTCGAACTAGGACACCGCGACAAAGATGATCGTGGCCGCTAGGAAGACGTACAAAGATTTCACCTAGTCGGATCGCTAAGCAAGGGAGGGGAACCCAAGTACTCCTTCAACCGGAGGAATGCTTCGAGCATTCAGAGTCCAGGAGAAGCTCTTGGTACCCTTCAATACCTTGAAGAAAGGCAGTGACTTTTCGGCGGATTTGGCAATGAATCTTCCAAGGGCTGCGATTCTTCCATTAAGTCTTTGAACCTCCTTGATGGTGGTAGGTTCCTTCATGTCAACGAGCGCCTTGATTTTTTCGGGTTTGCTTCAATCCCCTTTGTGATACCATGAAGCCTAGGAACTTTCCTACTGTTACTCCAAACACGCACTTGCTCGGATTTAGCTTCATGTTATTAGCTCCTGAGGTTGTGGATTGTCTCGTGCAGTCGGGAACGCGGTCGCCTTCCTTGGTCTTTATGACCATGTCATCAATATAAGCTTCCATGTTGCGACCTATTTGGCTTGCAAAAACTCGATTCACCATTCGCCGGTATGTAGCACCCGCATTCTTGAGCCCGAAAAGGCATCATGATGTAACGCAATTACCCCTGTGTGTTTGGAAGGCCGTCTTCTCAATGTCCTCCTCCGCCATTTTTATCTCGATGATAGCCCGAATAGGCATCTAGGAAGCCGAGAGTTTGATGTCCAAATGATAGAATCAACCAACTTGTCAATTCTAGGAAGAGGATAGCCGTCCTTGGGGCGTGCTTTGTTTAGATCAAGAAAGTCTCCATGCACACGCGCCATTTCCCATTTTGCTTCTTTACCATAACTACATTGGCCAACCAAACGGGTACTTAACTTCACGAATTATTCCAAAGACTAAGTAATTTCGCACTTCTTCTTTTATAGCTTCCTCCTTATCCCTTGCAAAATTTCTCCTTGTCCGGGAGATAGTCTTTGCCAAAGGATCAACTTCAAGGCTGGAGAGCTACTTCTTCATCGATCCCCTCATATCTTCGACTCTCCAAGCAAAGACGTCGAGACCGCTTTTAAGAGGGAGATGATTTTTTCTTTCTCTTCCTGGAGATAGCTTGGCCCCCGAGCTTGATTTTTGTTCAGATAATCGTGGTTGATGACTATCTCTTCCAGCTTCGTCAACAAGCTTCATTTCAAGACCGTCACGGAATTCTAGAGACTCGATGATGATTTCTCTAATTCTTCTCCCTTCATTGTCATTCACGCTGAGGCCCTCTTCCTCCATGAAGTTTATCAACATCCGGGAGACTGACCTTCTCTAGGTCGTGATTGGCCCCCGAGTTCTCGGCCGTTGAAGAGAACAGGTCTTCTTCCGATACGGACCGAATTATGCCTAGGTCATCTCGCAATTTCTTGGACCATGTGGTCTTCCTCGTGTACGTATAGGAATATGCCTCGATCATCCGTAATTTCTGACCATAGGCTCTTCCTCCTCCGTGGGCACTTCACGAATATAGCTCATTCCGGAGCTAGTTTCGGTGGTTTTCTCGAGACTTAGAGATCTTAATATTTTCCTCGGGGTATCTATCTCTACACTGATTTCTTTCTCGCTCTTCACGACATGTTCCAAGAAGTCCTCGGGGGTGGCCCTCACGCATCCAATCCCCGCCCGGTGGGGAATTTAACTCGCTGGTGGGGAAGTGAGGCTACCACCCAAGTTTGGCTTGACTTGGAATGCCTATGATCGCATGGTAATCACTAGTCAAATCCATGACTACAAAATTGATCGTGGCTTGCTAGAAGGGATGATCACCGACTTCGAAGTTCTAGCTCCACAGCTCCTCGCTCCAACTTTTGTGGTTGGTGAATCCTTCTAGCCTTCCATGGTAGGGTTCCAACATGGTGTCTTTCAAGCCCATCTCGTTGGAAGGCCGAGTAATACATGTGATGTCACGAGAGGCCCCCGTGTCCAACAAGAAGTCTTTCGGATTCAACGTTGTCTATTCGACCCTTTATCACCAAGGGTTGTTCACGAGCCGCTTCTGGCCTAGCCTAACTCATTAGGAGAGAAACTAATAACCTCTTCCGCTTTATGGATCCAAGCAGAACATGGTACACTTTGCTCGCTCGTGGATCCGGTCCCTTAGTTTTCTCGGTGGACGTTACCTCTTCCCGTATCACATGCAACTTGGCTCCTAGGAGGCCTTCGGTCTTCCTCCTCGCTTTTGTCATCATCTTCACTTTCCTCTTCCTTCCGCTTCCGCTTGTTATCTTTTTTCATAACATAACGGTCTAACTTTCCCTCGTCGACCCATTTTTGGATTATTTTCTTGAGGGCCCAACAACCATCGTGGTGTGCCCATTATCTTTGTGAAAATCACGTATTTGTTCATGTTACGAGGGAATTTTGGCTTGTCGGTCATAGGTTGGGGTGGAGGAAGGTTGACGAGCCGCATGATTTCGTAAATGGGTTTAGTAAGAGGAGTGAACTCAAGCTTCTCCGTACTCCTTGTTTTGTTCTTCCCTTCGGGAACCCTCGCCGTTTCCATTACTGTTCCGGCGATTGCCTCGTCGCTCTCGTTTCGTCTTGTCGCCCTCCCCTCTTCTTTGTTTTATCCTCTACGCCATGGAAATGGCATAAGCTACCTCAGATAGCTCTGACTTTGTTTGAGGTTCCCCGGCCGAAAGTTCATAAACGAGGGACCAGATTTTAAGCCGGAATTGAAACAAACAATAACTTCCCCGTCGCAAGGCTTTCTTCAACTTGGTCACCATTTTTCTAACCGATTATAATAGCCGAGGGTGGTCTCTCCTTTTCCTCGCTCAATGTTGGCCAAGTCGCCAGCCTTATCTTCCTCTTACCAATGGTAGTAAAGTGGTCCAAGAACATTCTCCTCATGCCTCTCCAAAGAATCGATGCTACCTCTTTTAAGCTCACTAACCAGTCAAAGTCGTTCCTGAGAAGGTGCTAGCGAAAGCTTTACAGAAAGGTGTCATCAAGAAGTGCGAGGAGATTCATAGTTTGTTCAAAACTCGCACATGGTCTTTTGCATCGCAGTGCCATTGTATTTTTCAAAATTAGGAAGCTTGAGGTGAGGATTAGGTGGAGTCATAGCTATCCTCAAAGAGAATGGACGTGTCGCTCAGCCGTAATCATCGTCATTAAACTTCTTTCCCTCTCCATGTCATCCAATCTTTGCTTCAAAAGCTCCCATTGCTTGGTTTCCACTCCCTTGTCACCGCTTGAGCGGGTGCTTCGTTGGGAGCTTCGACGGATTTATCCTCGGGGCGATCATTCACTCCTACCGTGCTCCGCGTCATGTCGGTGGTCGTCCCGTTTGGAAGGAGCTCTATCACGCCTTAATTCCTGTGTCTCGACCGCCAAGTATCATTCTCGTACGGCTCGGTGTCCTTGGTCTTGCAAATTCTCGATGCCGAGGACGAGGAGAATCCGGCCGACGAGGTCGAGGAGAATTTGGTTGACGAGATCGAGGTGGCGTGGGACGTCTAGGTGCCATGACAAGACGAGCGTGAGATAGTCAGCTCTGCTCAAGCCGAGTCTCGTTCTTAGGTCCCCGGGAATTTACTTCCTCTTCCCTAGAGTTAAGTGGCTTCTCAAGTCGACTCACCGGGGCTCTCTCGCTATCACAGGCCGAGGATGAGGAGAATCCCGAGGGCCGGTATCGTAGGTCCTTAGTCTTGAGGGGAGTGAGGTTGTTGCTCATCCCGTCCCTTTTCAAGGGGGTCGCCCACGATGGCTTAATAAATTCAGCCATGGAATGCTCTAGATCTAATTGCAAGAGAGCAACTCCGTGTTTCATACATTCTTTGTAATGTCTCCATTCGCTTATGCAACAAAGAGCGCTCGGCCAATGGGCCGACTTCCTCCACTGACCGGCGTCGGCATTCTTGTTTTCTTCCTTCCCCTTGCTTTCCACGAGCACGAGTGGGACGAGGAAGCTCGCCTTCTCCTCTAAGATTCACCCGACCCTTGGAACGAAGGGTCAGCGGAGAGGGGAGGAGGGGCATCCGGGCCGAGGCAGAGGAGGAGGAGGGGGCAGCCTTCTGGGCCTCCCGTGTTCGCCCCATTCACCTCGGGTGGGGTCCTCACCGTAATACTTGTAAACCGTCCGTCCATTGTAAGCCAACAAAGAAATTACCAAGTGTAAATTTCCAAAATCACAATTTCAATAGAACCAAGTTTCGCCAAAATTAGGGCAAAATTTGACCAAAAACAAATGTACCAATTGCAATTTTTCCAAAGACACAAAATTCAAGCCAAAATTGGGATCGAATTTAACGCTAAAACGCCTTTAACGGAATCCGGGCAAATTCCGCTAAACTTGATGATTCTGCGATGTCACGAATGTCCCAATGAACCAAAAATCCCGTTTACGTGAAGAAAAATTCGCAAGAAAATTGGCTTTTAGCGAGCGTTTTCCAGTGCCAAACAAAGGGTGTTTGAATCGATTTCCTAAGAATGGAACCACCGATGATGCCAAAATCGTCAAAACAGCCCAAATCCAAGCGATGATTGCTCCGGTGATTGCAAGGCCCGAAAATAAGAGAAAACACGTAAACTAAGCCGGGGCGGATTCGCTAAAGGCCCTCCGGCTGAGAGTAAGTTCACTGTTTGATGTAAGAAAACAAATGGACAGAGTTTTCCCAATGTAAAAAGTGACGTACTAAATAATGAGCCATGCCGGGCTTGTATTTATAAGGATGGATTGATAGAATCCATGTTGAAATAAACTTGTAAAGAGATAAGATGTAATCTTAAGAGAATTACATCTCGTTAAGGAGTCATTTGTTTGACTTGGATTGGTGTAGCTGATTACAACTGGATTGAATCATGAACGTGTAATCCTTGTTGTATAAGGATTGTATGTTCTCGCTAACCGAACGCCGAGGAACACAAATGTTTTACCTCGGCCTTAACAAATAGACCGAGGTAAGTGATTCCGCTTCCTCGTCATTCGGGATCGGGCCCACGGAGATACGCCGAGGTAAATGATTTATTTTCCTCGTCATGACGGAGAATGCCGAGGTAAGAACTTTAGTTTCCTCGTCTCTTGCCGCATAACGGCCCAAACATGTTGACATAAGGCCGAGATAAACGTTCGTCA